>JAJJWW010015701.1:0-357304 GCA_023531295.1 Papaver armeniacum
CAAGTTCTAACTCCTGTCTTTTATTTCATTGCGGTAGAAAAGAACTTGTCGATATGTCTTCCGAAGATAATCTGGTGCCAAGTCGGGAAGTGTTGATAGCTTCAAAGATATGACGAACATCAATGATGAGTTGTTCACCTCGCCTTTTCCAAATATTAGGAAGCATCCTTCGATAAGATAGTCTTGCTTTCCGATTCGTAAAATATGGATGATGATCCATTTTCTTCTTCCGCACTTGTGATGAGATTTTGTCTCCAGAGAAACGAATATCCGCCTTCTCCTATTGACTTCAAGATTTGCCATGCTCCACCGGGTTCTTATGAAGGATGGATGAGACGCATGTTGAGTAATAAGGGCATTAAGGACAATTTGACCAAAGCACAAATTCTCGATGCGGTCATGGATCCGCTACCCTCGAAATTAGGAAAGACACCGCGGGTTTGATTACCTTCATTTCTCGGTGGCGTATTTCCACTCACACGCCCATATCTAGATGGGGAGAGATGACTATTACTTTGGAGAGTGTAGCTGCATTAATGAACCTGCTTCTGCTGGAAGTCTTTCTTACGAACTCTCTGATACGGAGAAGAGTAATTATGCCGCTATACTTCAAAAGGTGGCGGAATTCGACAATCTGGAGAAGGAGGAGAAAAAGACACGAAATGCTTCTACACCTGTGGGTTTCGGAGTGGTCTTCGCAGCACTGTGAGTTGAATCAAGAGTTGGAAAACGAGCTCACCGATCGCGTTCTGTCTCTATGGCTATCCAGAGATATATTTGATGACGGTTCCGGAAAGAGGACAATTAGAAGTGACCTTGTCAAAATTGCTATAAGGCTGGCGCAGGGTGAAGTTCTTCCTCTAGGTGCATTGTTCCTTGGATCGTTGTATTCTCATCTGGATGCTTTAGCAATGGATATGCACGTTTCTAACGGGTACAAGAAGGTGGAGTCGCACGTTCACTTCGCTTTTCTTCAGCGCTCTTATGGGAACACTTGAAGTTATGCTCCTACTCCCGCACCTTCACTCGTTAACTTGTACGGCGGCTCGAGAATACTCCGATGGAATAAGAAGCGCCCTAAAGCCGTCTGGCGAAACTTGTGGAGGTATTTGACAACATTTCTTCCGTAGATTTTCGTCCATGGGGGCCGATTCACTCTTCCATCGTTGCCTAAAGACCTTTGCCGACGATCCCGGGCGTTGTGTTGCGCATCGATGTCAAGACCATGAGATCGGGGGAAATTATTTACCTGCGCAGCTGCATTCCAGATATGTCCCGTCTCTATTCGACGGAGAATTTTCTCGTGACTCCGCATAACATTGACAGTGGCTGCTCGCCAAATGGGATTCGATCAGGGGTGTCCCATTTATCCGTCCACTGTGGGCTCCGAAAGAATTCCTTCCACAAATTCTTAACGCCAATGTGTTCTTAGACCGGTGAGCCTTCCTTTTTGGCCTATTGGGAGAAACCCTGTGGTAACCAGATAAGTATAAGGAGTTTTGGAGTAGACAACCGGCTGATCTTCTAGAAGTTTTCTGAGAGTGTTGTGACAGATCCCCATGGTGAACCATCTTCTGACGTCTTGACGAAGCATTTCCGGTTGAAGCCGCTCCCACCAAACGGACTCGTAGCCGAGGATTGCAGTCCCCAAGTAGGAGAAAGACCTAAGAGGCAAGAATGCGGTCCGGTAGTCCTCAATTCCTCCAATATGCAGGTATTTAAATCTCTTAAATCTTTTATTTCTCTAGTGTAAATTCTTCTAAAATGATTCTTGCTTGAAATTAGGGAATTTCGAAAGAGAATGTCTTCACAAGGTTGGCGCGCATTCAAAATGAGAAGGTCGGGCAATGTTGGCATTCATGCGAGAAGTCTCGGCGGACCGACCTTCATGCCGAGAAGTCCAGCGGCACCGACCTTCATGCCGAGAAGTCTGAGAAACCGCTCCTTTTTCCGACCACGACGTAGAGATGATGAAAGCTCGGTGGAACAAGGCGCTTCCCTTAGTGATCTTGTTGACGGGGCCGGTGATGGAAATTAGCACCCAGAGTGAAAGAGAGGCGGCACTGTTGTAGTTGGGGCGGGCTCCCCTTGAAATTCGTCCCGAATGTGCCCGGTCAATATGGCCATTGTGGTGACTCCTTCGAAAAGCCCCCGCACTCCGATGGGGTTCCGCGGTTGGTGAATTACTGGTGATGCAGCCCTGGGCTTTGTTCGATCCCCTTTTGCTATCCCTTATCCGTGCCATGTGTTGGTTGGTGGATTCAGCGTGCTTCGGTTCAATTTGAAGAGTTGTACACGGCATATGGGAGAAACACGGACATATTGCTACCACCACGAAGCTCAAGAGTCGTCTTGCATTGGTCAACCGCGTCCAAGAAGCTTTAGTTTCTATCCAGGGGATGAGCGCTGCGACTGGTGGAACAGCCAAGAGGTGATTGAAGATTGGAGGTGCCATACGGACGTGTTTGCGTTAAAGCATGCCTTCAATGCTCCTTGGTTCTTCAAAGGGTTCTCCGAGATTCAGAGCTCCAAAACTACATGATGAAGTCCTTCCATGACCGTGTTGCTCGCCAGAAGAAGAGGTTGAGAGGTTGTCTAAAGAACGGGAGAGTCAAGCAGGCCGTGCTTCAAAGGATGAAAGTCTCTCTTGCCTGTAAGGATGAGTTGTTGCTTAAAGACTTTCCTTGAAGTATTCGTGCTATATACTGGCGTTTCTCTTATATGCTTTTCTTTTTTGAGTGATAGTGAGGATTTTCTTTGACTTCCGGTTTTGGATTAATAGGTAATTGAATTGGCTTATTTTGAGATAGTTTTGTGAACAACCTTTTTGAAAGAGATTATGTTAAATGAGATTTGCATCTTGGTCATGAATGATTGCACATATTACATGAAATTGCAAATGTTATGTAAAAGGGAGGTACGAATGGAAACAAACATGGCGTTTGATCACTGAGCCTCTTTCTCCACGTGCGGGATGCTAAGTCCCCATGTGAATTCTAAACTATCTTTCTTGTAAAGTTGTTGAGTAAAACTCACTTGCCTTTGAAGCCTCACTTATATCAAACCGGAGTAGTCTCTAAGAAAATCCTCCTAAGCTATCTCTCTCGAACCAAGCTTCTCCCGAACAATGCGCTTCAAAGCGTTGCATTCACCGGGTGGGGTGATGAAGGAACCGGTGGTAATGACAGTACTCGGGTCCATTACTTCTTGATCAAGAGGCGGACGCCATACCGGGGTAGATCCACCTCTCCATTTCGCACCCACGTCTCCCAGCAGGCTCAGTAATCTTCTTCATTGGGAAGGGGAAATGTAAGTACCTTGAGTCTAGCTTTTCCTCGCGTTAGCGGGCGTTGCAATGTCTCCCGTGGCTTTGATGTGGAACAGAGATGAGGTTGGAAGACTTGCGAGCGCCATCATATCCGCAGATTGCCTTCCTAAGTAGAGGGATGTGGAAGGTGTCGTAATGTCACCGCCGAGTGGTTTAATTGAACGCTCCCATCCTCTCGTATTCAGGCATTTCTTGATTGATTTCTCCTTCCTCAAGCGTTTCTCCGTTGGTTGGAAGGCCGACGCCAGATTGGACAGCCTTCCGGCTTCGACAAGAGTTTTGAGGTATAAATCCTCTAGCAAGGCTCCATAGGCTGTAGGTTCCCCTTCTTCATCCAGACATTGTAGTATTCCGGATAAGTCTCTTTCCCGTGAGTTGCATCGGGTCTCCGTTGTTGACCGGACCATGTTGTTCATCTTCCCCGAGTCTCCCGCGGTTACGCGCCTTTTTGCTTCTCCACCGGTAAAGGTGTGACTCTGGTTAAAGATTCATCATTTCTTGCGCCGCTGAGTGGATGCATGTCGACGCTTCTTGTAATTGTGCCGCTATGTCACTCAAAAGGCGAAATGTCTCGCTCGCCTTCTAGTGATACCGGCTGATTCGCCAAGACATCCTCCAACATTCCATCTATGCTTCCCATGATACCGAGCCACCCGTGGTTTCCGGATACATTGTGAGATGGAAATAGAAAAATTGAGAATTCAATTTTTTGTGCAACCGATAGATCAATCTCCCACCGTGGTCGCCAATTGTTGATGGGTGAAAACTACTCCCGCAGAATTTGGTAATTTGGGGTGTGGATGAGGAATGAATCTAAACCTTCAACAAATGCACTGCGCGGTGAGTGCTTGTAGATTCGAGAGATCAATTTGTGCAAGTCCGGCCTAAACCAAGAAATGGCCGTTCCTGCATTTGTTTTCGGCCACAAAGTGAAGGAGATGGGGTTGATCTTAGGGAGGGAAGCGAAGAAGGTGTTGAGATTGTGAAGGTGTTGGCTTGCTTATGACTTGTAACGTAAAGATGAGCAAGCTTACGGTTGATGCAAGCAGGCTCGAGTGTTTGAATACGGTTTTTTGTATTAACACTTGGTTTTACGCTGATACGAACTTGTGTTGTTCTCGTCCCTTGTTTGAAATAGGGCGGAGAACCTATTTATACAAGTCATTGAGCCTCATTCACGTTTCTCGTGGGAAGTGGAGGTAGTGGAATGATGGAGTAGTGGAGTTGTGTGTCGGTGATACACGACCAGCCTTGCCCACTTCTCCCGTTCATCTCTAACCGCCCATGACTTCCTAACACGTTTGTGATGGCGCGTTGCACGCCGCACGCCGTAAACCGCGCACCAATACCCCGCATATGTATCCCCCAGTTTGTGACATGATTGATGTCTGGAATGTGGATCGTGGATCCACGAAAGATAGCATGTATGCTGAATTGAATAACTCGTTATTCGTGAAAGTCGATACTTGTGAAGTATCGTGTGTATTTCATGCAGGTAATTGCATTGTGGTGTGGTAAGGTGATGGGTAATGACGCCATCGACCAATTGACTCGACCGGGGTTGTATAACCAAGTCGGTGAAGTTGGACGGATGAGATGAGCCTTGAGACACTCATCTGCGGCCGTTAATGAATATTAGGTTTTTGAAGAGGTGCGCAAGCATCACTCCTCCGCCTTGGTCGAAACCAAGCATGGGAAGGATTTTGAGAGGACCGACCATACATGCGTGTTGACGGCATGATGGTGTAGGTGCCCGTATTCCGCTCCCCTCATGAAAGCGCGATCTGGGCCGCTCAATTTGACCGCCAAAGAGGAGGTCGAGATTGATTTTGCGATAGAAGTTTGATACCGCAAGAAGCCGCGCGCCACACTCTTTTTCCGCGTTTTCCAAGACGACCTAACTTGGTCGGTCTTGGCCGCCTGGGTTTGACGTGAAGATGGTAGGGCTGATGTTCACGCCTATACCCGACTATCCCATGAAAACGTGATCTAAGCCACTCAATTGGTCCGGTGAAGTTGAGCGGTCGAGATCAATTTGCAATTTGGGAAGTGTAACCACGCATGTTTGGGCGGGCGTTTTGGATTAGCCGGGCATGATATTCCTTGGCCGATTACATGAGGGGGTAGATGGACCCACGGTGGTCATGCTGGTATGACCTGACCTCGCCGATTTGATTGTGACCCTCCATTCGTGCCGGAGAAGATGGACGCGCGTGATGGCTTGAACCCTAATTTTGGCTTTCAAAGCCGTGCGACCATGCTCTTTCAAAGGACGAATGTGTTGTAACCAATCATGGTTGGTTTTGACCGATTGGTCAAGTGTGTAGGCGGTCACATGGTGATTGTGTCGACATGCTCCGGGCCCTTTGAGTCTACATCTAAACCCTCCATCTATACCTGCGAAGATGGATGGTTGAGACCGTTTTTTGCGGCACATGTAATATGCCGCAAACCCTAATTTAGGGTTTTCCGCCCATAATGCTTGGTATGGACGGTTTCTTTGGCAAGCAAAGGCCAATAGTCGACCATGCGGGGTCGGCCGTGTGTATTCCATACCGCTTGGGGGTGATGGAATTGATCCGGGGTCATCCAATCATGCTTGTGGAGTTGGATGATCGCGATCGATCATATCCGGACCGATATGGTCGTCTTGGGATGCTCAATCGGGCTAGTATAACACACCGAGAGGGGCTCAATCGGGCTAGTATAACACACCGAGAGGGCTCGGGCTAGTATAACACACCGAGAATCAACTCCTGCACGGGTATTTCGTACATGGTTTCATTATAGTGTTTGAGGTTCGTGTTACTCGTAAGAGTAACACTCGCCGTCATGCCACACTCGATAATGAGTACTGGAAATACAAGGCTGATATGAAATTCACAGAAGGGATTGTTGCTACATGCTCCAACCTCGGAGGAATTTCATGTATTCACAGAATGGGATTGTTGCTACATGCTCCATTCTTGGTGAATTAAGTGAGGGAGTATCCAACACTTTATAAATGGCTTTATCTTTTACAAGATGTCACGCATGAGTTTTCTCGGTTATTTACAAATTTAACCTTAAACGAAAATCCACCATCAACAGCTGTGTAATGATACTATGACACAGTATAACAATGATTGAGAACTTTTGTTTTCTTATTGTTATAGCTACGTATTTTCAACAATGATGGTGTTAAACTTACAACCTTTGGGATCATTGGAGTACTTGGAAGTGACGAAGATTTCGAGTAATGTTGAAGATTAGACATGTGGAGTAGGAGCTACAAAAGTTAATTTATTTATTTTTTGTATTCCATATGTATTAATAGTTTTGCCACTAAAATTGACAAAGGGGGAGATTGTTAGAGCATTGCTCGGTCGAACTCGCATGCGTTGCTATCTCAAGCATGTTTGTCAATGTTAGTGATCAAAACTATAAGTCTTGATTTCTAGCCTATGTAGCTAAAGGTCTCGGACTAGGATAGAAAGTGTAGTTGAGCTCAAGAACTCCATGGCAATCATCATACAATACGAAGGACTACTCGAGGAACCGGTGGAAATTCATCGACTAAAAGGTATGTGGAGACTTGAACTTATTTGTCACTCAAAAGTCTATTTACTCTATCTCCTACTCTTGAGACAAAAGTCGTTTATACGTATAGACTTTCATTATACACATTTGTTATTTATAGCCGAGTTTAACTCGCCTATCTATTTCTCGAAATATGTGTTGGTAAGCCTTCGCTTTAACCGAATTCATCTGAAAGTCATGATATGTTTCAATCACTTTGGAAATTTCTCTGACGAAAAATGGTCTGTGAATAACGGCTATATAACGTTCTCTGAAAATATTTCAATGATTGAAATGAGAGTTTAGATTACATAACCATTGGTAGGATATAAGAATTGTTGTGGAAACACATATATGTATAAGTCCTTATTCCTTGAACCAAAGTTTGCGAACTTTGTTGATCAAGAGAAATGGAAGTGGTGCAAGCCAAGTCCGTGAACTGGCGGAAGTTCTCACCGAGAATTTCTGCTGGAGTTTGTGTACTCCTTCCATGAGCTTAAGTCCGCGAACCCAGTCCGCGAACTTGAGTAGGTTATATCTAAAACCGGTTGTTCTTGAACTCATGTTTATATAGGAATGCTTTTACAAACCGTGGCTATAAAGTTCATGAACCGATTTGAGTGAATTAAACCGGTTTTGCTTCGATTGTGTCTTGTGTAGTTACATAAGATCTAAGCAATTGAACAACTCTCTATCTAGTTCATTTGAGTCATTTGAACTAGTTATGGTAAACAAGAATATGGTTGATATGAGAGTGTTCATATGGCTAACCATTTGGTTGAATATTGTTGAACCAGCAAATGTTAATGTTTGGGTATGGTTCATAAACCCAAAATCGAACATTTCGTTTGTGTATAACAAGCTAAGTTTTCGATCCAACGGTCGAGAAATATTAGCTTGAATCTAATCAGGTTTTCATCTAACGGTGAATATTGAATGCTTTGTTACTAAGCTAACATTGATTGCAAACCATGATTTGAAAGACTATATAAGGGAGAAATATAGCAACTGGGAAACCTAATCCCCACACTTTACGTGTGATACTAGTTTGCTAAGCTAGAGTCGATTCTCCTTTAACCTTTGGTTTTCTTCTTCTAAAAACCAGGTTAACGACTTAAAGACTTCATTGGGATTGTGAAGCGCACCGATACTATTTTTCCTGTAGTTGTGTGATCTGATCTTGTTGTTTCTATCGTACGACTACAATTAAAATAATTGGCTTAAGATTTATATCTCCGATAGGCAAGATAGAAAAGAAATCACAAACACTTCGTCTCATCGTTTGTGATTCCACAATATCTTTTTTCGCTGCGTCGATTAAGATTATTGTGAGGTGATCAATAATACTAGGTTGTTCTTCGGTAATATAAGTCCGGGTTATAGATTGGTTCCTGTTCACCTTGATTTATCAAAAGACGGAACAAAACTCATAGATTTATTCGTGGGAGACGGATTTATCTATTACTATGGACTTTTTCTGGTGTGATCTGATTTGTTTATTAAAGTCTTCGACTTTGGGTCGTAGCAACTCTTAGTTGTGGGTGAGATCATCTAAGGGAATCAAGTACGTAGCATCTGGCTGGGATCGAGGCGTAGGAGCATATGTACCTTGGATCAGTGTGAGATTGATTGGGTTTCAACTACAGTCCAAACCGAAGTTAATTTGGAGTAGGCTAGAGTCTATATCGGCTTAATACAGTGTGTGTGTTCAATCTGGACTAGGTCCCGGGGTTTTTCTGCATTTGCGGTTTCCTCGTTAACAAAATTCTGGTGTCTGTGTTATTTCTATTCCGCGTTATATTTGTTTATATAATTGAAATATCACAGGTTGTGCGTTGTTCAATCAATTAGAATATCCGACCTTTTAGTTGTTGATTTAAATTGATTGACACTTGGATATTGGTCTTTGGTACCATCCAAGTTATCTCTCTTTGATAAAGACTCGCAGACTTCTATTTGCTTGAGTAAAGATCAAATCGAGAGATTGAGATATAAACTCGTTGATATACATTTTATCTAGATTGAGTCTGACTGTCTACTTGATTCTGTAGAAAGTATATTATAGTTTGTACATACAGATTGCTAAGCGAAATATTGGGTGTGGTTGTTAGACCCCGCTTTTTCAGGTATATTACCTAAATTAAGAATACTGCTCAAAATAATACTCCTTCCTAAACTAGGAATTTATCCTAAACAAGGAATCCTTCCTAATATAGGATTCTATCCTCAATTTGTCTTGAGGATCACTAGTTCCCAGGGAAAGGAAGATACACATGTATCATGCCCCCCCCCCCCTCAAGAACTTGAACACCTGTGAAAGTTATATTTGTAGGTTAGGGAACTCGTGAGTTCCTTTCCCCTGCTGAACCATCTCTCCTTGCCGGAAACTTGACCTTGACATCTACTTAGGAAAGTCTCATTCTCTTCCTGGCGTTTCTTTGTCGCTCTTCGCTCCATAAGGCAATCTTCTTCGAGTGATTCTTCTCTATCAAACCACAAGTCTTCCACATGTGGCAAGATCATCTTGTCATCTCCATCATCATCTAGTAATGGTGGTTCAAACATACTTAACCTTCTTAGGTCTTCGTCTTGTTGTTTGGTAATGTATTCCAAACTAACTCTACTCGGCTTCTCATCAAGAGAACGAATCACAAAGAGAATGAACTTTGTACTAGCATTCACCAACATTTAGCCTGAGTGGCTGTAATCAAGTTTGCTCCCTCAAGAGGAGAGTCAATAGCTCGTATTACAAAAGTTCTCCCATCTTTGGTAAAGGTATACTTCTGCTCCCTCCTATGTAAAACCGCATCTCAATCCCACAAGTAAGGACTACCAAGTACAACTTGACAAACATCCAATGGAACCACGTCGCATGTAACCTCGTCAATGTATGACTCATCAAAAGCAAACTTGAACGTGCACTGTTCTGCAACCTGTAGACCACCTTCCTTTTGAAGCCACCATAAAGGATAGGGTTTTGGATGTTTGAAACTTTTCAAACCCAACTTCTGTACCAAAGAATGTGAAAGGAAATTCTTCTGACTTCCCGGGTCAATAACAACATCTATTAGTGTTGTCTTAACTTGCATATTAACCGTGAAGAGTCGTTCCCTAGGATCGTCCTCCATAAGTTCTTCTACGTCTCCTGTCATTAGAGAGAGCTTTTGATTAGGTTTTGTTAGTCCTTTGACTTATTTCGGAACTTGTGCGACTAGTGTTGCCATCATGGCTTCTTTCTTCTGCAACCCTTTTGGTTTTAGATTAGGATACTTCATCCAACACTTATCAACATATGCCCTGTTTGTTTGCAATGTTTACAAACTAAACCATCTTGGTCGCTAGACTTCCCTTTCACTTTGCTCCTTTCATCTCCTTTAGCGACGAAACTTCCAGACTTTCCCTTGACGTTTTCATCAACATCAGTTGTCTTAAGCCTGCCTTCGATGGCATTAGCTTTTATGCTTGCTTCGGAGATTGTATCCACCGAAAATATTTTCAACTCCTTCCGTATATACTCATTGAACCCGAAAATATATTTCATATAGATAACATAATCTCCAAAGTCTAAATCCAAAATCATAGCTTGATTCTGAAATTCCGAAGTATATTCTTGCACGGTCTGGTTGTAGGTCTGCTTCAAGTTGTACCACTTGAACCATCTCTCCTCAAGGTAGCCAACCGGATAAAATTGTTTCCTTACAACTGCCTTGAATCTTTTCCACGACAATACTCCCTTACCTAGGTTTTGTCTTTGATAAGCTTTCCACCAGGTTAGAGCATGCTTTTGTAGCTTCAATGCCGCGAAAGCAATCTTTTCCTTTGAACCATATTCAAAGAAATAAAAATACGTCTCTAGACGTTCAATCCAATCATCTAATTTTTCTACATTGGCACTCCCATCGTAAAGTGGAATACCAACATGAAAATCAATTTTCAGATTCTTACCATGAGGTTTAGTTGATGTAGGACCTTTAAAAAAATTACTTTTCTTCTTCTCTTCATCCTCATCTTCTTCCTCTTCCTCTTCTTCTTCTTCCGAATCATCTTTTTCCGAAGCTTCAAGTGAAGGTATAATCTTTTTCTTCGTCTTCGGCTTGGTTATTGTATGAGAACAAATACATTCACTCAGCTCCTAAAGGGTAACTTGAATTGACTTCATGTCTGTTTGCAACGTAGCCACCTTTTCTTCCATAGTTTGTGGTTCGCCTTCTTTAGGATCACCATCTGACTTTGTCGTCCTTGATCCCCTTGTTTTCTTAACGTCTTCAAACTTCTCGAGTACCTCACCAAGCCTTATGTAAATAAAGATATATAGTTAAAACCATAAACCATAGGGATTTACCCTAAAAACTAACCTTGCTCGTGATGCCAACTTGATACGTATTGATCTCTATACCTTGGTAGCTATTACTATTAAGGCGGAATTCAGAATAATAATAGACGAGAAACTTAGAAAACAGAACACAAGTAGTAATTCGAAGAGAATATCTTCTTTATATTATGAACAAGAAAACGATTACGATTCTCTCTTTGTTACGCTCACAATCTTCTCTAAACAGTGGATTAACCTTAAACTGTTTGCTAAGCTTGCACAAGTATTGTCACAAGCTTTATCTTGGTTTTCTATGCCTATAATTCTCTGTGTCAATATCAAGAACACACTAACTATATGTGTTTAGTTATGAGCTAAACATCCGTATTTATAGGCTTGGTTTGGTTTCCCAAACGTCTTAGGAATCTATTTCCTTTTATATGACTAATTCCCTTTCTAGGTATATTACTTAAACTAAGAATACTGCTCAAAGCAATACTCCTTCCTAAACTAGGAATTTATCTTAAACAAGGAACCCTTCCTAATATAGGATTCTATCCTCAATTCGTCTTGAGGATCACTAGTTCCCAGGGAAAGGAAGATACACATGTATCACTAAGTTTCGACTATGTGATATCATCTAAAGTAAAGTTGATATGCTTCTTTAGTCATGAATTATCTTTTGATAATTCATAACGATCCCATAGTTTTCGTACCTTTCCCAATTTATATTGACAAAAAGTGGGAGAATTATTTAGTAGTTCACAGTACATACATATGGTTTACAGATCATTATGTTAGGGGGGGTGGATTCCTATTATGCAAAATATGAAAGTATTGACTGGGGGGGGGGGGGGGGTAAAACATATCACTGTGGTATTATTTCAAAGTTATGATACAATTGGACTTTGATCAGGATGATAATACTATGACATTGAATAACAATGATTGAGAACATATGATTTCTTATTGGTATCGCTACGGATCTTCAACAACAATGATGCTGAGTTGAACACTTTCAGAATTGATGGAGAACTTGAAGTTGCAAAGAATTCAAGAAGTTGAAGAGCCAAGGAAATCAAGCATGATGGATCAGAAACTGCAAAGTTTATTTATTTTGTAATCCATAAGTATTGATAGTTTTGTCACTAAAATTGACAAAGGGGGAGATTGTAGAGCATTTCTCGGTCGAAATCGCAAGCGTTGCTATCTCAAGCTTGTTGTAAAATTTAGTTGATCAAAACGATAGCTTTATTTCTAGTCTACTTATAGCTATGTCTTGGATTAGGATAGAAGTGTGTAGTTGAGCATTAGACTTCACGGCGTTCACCAATTGAAGAAGAAAATCTACTGAAGACTTTGGAGGAACTTCGACAACAAAGGGTATGTGGAGACTAAAACTTATCTATCACTCAGAAGTTTATTCTATTATATCTACTAATGACACTAAGTCGTATATCTATATAGACTTTATATTATACACATTGAAATTTCGAGTCGAGTTTATCTCGTTAATATTATTCTCGAAATATGAGTTTAAAGCTTAGAATGTTTCATCATCTACTTGACAACTTTGGTTATGAACAATTCATTTATTGGAAACTAAATATTAAGTCAAGTTGATCATGTGAAAATTACCTTGAACATCTTACATGATCGTGTGAGACGATCATTTGATGTTAACTTGGGATATTTCGTATTGATTAAATAATCATTTGAAAATTACTTGAAGCTAGTGGTATGTGTAAGATTACCATTGTTGTTCTTCTAAGGATGTTTCAAATCGATTATTGAGAGTTTCAGAACTACTATCAAAGTCTGGATATGGCATAGTATGTGTACGTATGCGAACTGTGAAGTACTAGTTGGATCCGGAACTCTTGTTTGTGAACTGTGTTTACGAACGAGTTTATCTGTATGGGTCTGGAACTGTAGTTTTTGAATGACAAAACTAGTTAAGGTCCGGATAGGTGGTTTGCGAACTCTGTTTGTGAACTCATTTTTTTGTAGTTAGGTTCTAAAATCGGCAGTTATGACAACTTGTTCACATACTTCGTATGCAAACTAAATTTTCTATACTCATGAACTTAGGTTCGTTTGTGAACTCTGTTTGCGAACTAAAGTCCCTGAATTTTCAATGACTTTAAGGTATGCGAACTCGTTTTAAAACCGTGGTATTACGTGCATGAATTGGTTCTAGTATACGTACTTGTACACATACAAACCAAGTCGAATATGTTTCAAATGCTTCACATATATTTTCATGAGATATTAAGCATTTGAACAGCTCTTTTAAAACACATATTAGATACATTTGACCATCTATCAAAATTGGTTGATTATCAGATTGAGTCTAGAAGTGTTTGATGAAAATAGCTGATCCAAAAGTGTTCATATGGCTAACTTCGGTTAACCGTTATTGAGCCAACTCGTTATACACGTTTAGGTACGGTTCATCCATATCTGAATATAAGTATATTTCATTTGTGTATATCAATATAAACCATATAACGATGGAGATTGATTGCTTATTTTCTAAGCACACTTAGCTTGAATCTTAAACCAGGTTTTCATCTAACGATGGATATTGATTGCTTTGTTAATAGGCCATCTTAGCTTTGACTGTAAGCAACCCTGATTTGAAAGACTATATAAGGAGAAACTCTAGCAGTTGGGAAACCTAATCCCGATACTTCTGTGTGTCCTAGTTGCAAACTAGAGTCGATTATCTCTTAACCTAGGTTTCCAGTTATTCTGAAAAACCATTGCTAAGTTTAACGACTTAAAGACTTTGCTTGGGACTCGTGAAGCCAGGTCCAACTATTTTCTCTGTAGTTGCGTATCATGATCTTACTATTCTATCGCATTGAGATGTTTAATCTTCTCTAAGATTATCTCGAGATTTATTTCCGATAGGTAAGATATAAAAACTAATTACAACAGTTCTTCGTGTCAGACTCTTGTGATTCCGTAATAACTTCTTCTGTAAATCAGTTAGGTTATTGTGAGGTGACTAATATTCTAGGATGCTCTTTGGGAGATATAAAACCGGATTATTAGTTATATTTCTTGTTCACCTTGATCTTTGAATTTAAAGACGGAAACCAAAAATAGAATAGACTTATCTGTGGGAGACAAATTTGTTTATAAGTCTTCGACTTTGGGTCGTAGCAACTCATAGGCTACAAAGGACGTTAGCTAGGGGAATCAAGTGCGCAGGGTCTTGCGCGATTCAAGAGGCGTAAGGAACGCGATTGTACCTTAATTGGTGTGATACTTGGTTAGGGATCAACTGCACTCCAGTCCGAAGTTAACTTGTAGTAGGCTAGAGTCTGTAGCGGGTTAATACAGTGTTGTGTTCGAGTCTGGACTAGGTCCCGAGGTTTTTATGCATTTGCGTTTTCCTCGTTAACAAAATTTCTGGTGTCTGTTTTATTTCTTTTCCGCGTTATATTTTCTTTATAGAATTGAAATATCACAGGTTGTGCCTTGATCAATCACGGTTGATAAATCCGACATTTTTTGTTGGATAGAACTTGATCGACACTCGAATATTGGTCTTTGGTACCATATGAGTTTTTCTCACATCAATCAGGTTCACAGATTCATATCTGTTTGATTAACTGATTGTGTTGAGAAAGAGATAAAGCTCTATGATATCTTTCCTTGATTGAGTTTCATTAAGTTGTTACTCTCGAAATTATATTGAAATTTAGTCCATACAGATTGCCGAACGAAAAAGTTGGGTGTGGTTGTTGTACCCCCGCGTTTTCAGATATGATTGTAAATATCGTGAGTAAATAGGATGATTCAGTCTTCACATAGCTCTTTGTCGATGAAGTTTTCCAAATATCTTTGTTTGATCTTATGTCTTCAATCTTCGAGGGTTATACAGTGATGTTCGATACTCAACTACGATATTCTAATCCTAGTCCGACTTGACTTTAGTAGACTATAAATCGAGATATAGTTTTGTACATCTGAAATTCTAATCCTAGTCCGACTTGACTTTAGTAGACTATAAATCGAGATATAGTTTTGTACATCCTATTCCGACTTGACTTTAGATATTGACTTAGATGTGACAGTTCTCTTAGGTGAATCCAAGCTTTCAGAATCATCTGGTAATTTCTAAACTGGTACATTATTAGAGATAGGCTCGTCCATAATAATCAGATTGCTACAAACACAGACTTATGAGGTCTTAAACGTGTTTGCATGCTCTGATACCAAATGAAAAGCGGGGTCTAACAACCACAACCAATATTTCCGCTTAGCAATCAGTATGGAAAACTCCAATAGAATTCCAAAAAAATCAATTAGACAGTTAGACTCAATCAATGAAAATATATCCAAGAGTTGTATCTCGGTTTCACAAAGTAATCAGCAAATCAAACAGATAGAAATCCGTGAGCCTGATTATTATGTGAAACAACTTGAACGGTACCAAAGACTAATGTTCAAGTGTCAATCAATATAACCAACAACCAAAGGTTGGATTCTATAATTGATTGAACAACGCACAACTTTGTGATATTTTTATTATATAACATAATAATATGCGGAAAAGAAATAACACGGATAACATAAATTTTGTTAACGAGGAAACCGCAAATGCATAAAAACCCCGTGACCTAGTCCAGATTTGAACACTACACTGTATTAAGCCGCTACAGACACTAGCCTATTACCAATGAACTTGACCGGATTGTAGTTGAACCCTAATCAATCTCACACTGATTCAAGGTACAGTTGTACTCCTTACGTCTCGATCCCAATAGAGATACTACGCACTTGATTCCCTTAGATGATCTCACCCACAACCAAGAGTTGCTACGACCCAAAATCGAAGATTTGATAAACAAATCTGTCTCACACAGAAAATTCTATTGGAATAGATAAATCTGTCTCCCACATAAATACCTATGAGTTTTGTTCCGTATTTTGATAAATCAAGGTGAACGGGAACCAATTGATATACTGGACTTATATTCTCGAAGAACAGCCTAGAAATATCAATCACCTCACAATAATCTTAATTGTATGCTAGCGAAACAAGATATTGTGGAATCACAAACGATGAGACGAAGATGTTTGTGTTAATTTTTATCTTGCCTATCGGAGAATAAATCTCGAGCCAATCTTAAAGAAGATCGTACCCAAACATGATAGAAGATGCAAGATCAGATCACACAACTATAGAGAAAATAGTTGGGTCTGGCTTCAAAATCCCAATGAAGTCTTCAAGTCGTTAACCTACAGGGTTCCATGAAAAACCTAAGGTTAAAGGAGAATCGACTCTAGCTTATGCAACTAGTATCACACAGGAGGTGTGGGGATTAGGTTTCCCAGTTGCTAGAATTCTCCTTTATATAGTTTTCAAATCGGGATTGCAATCTAAGTTACCTTGGTAACAAAGCATTCAATATTCACCGTTAGATGAAAACCTTATTAGATTCAAGCTAATATCTTTCAACCGTTAGATTGAACTTAGCTTGTTACACACAAATGAAATGTACCTTCATTTAGGTTTATGTAACCGTACCTAAATGTGTACACCATGTCGGCTCAACAATAGTTAACCAAGGTTATCCATATGAACACTCTCATATCAACCTTATTCATCTTAACCAGAACTAGTTCAAATGACTCAAATAAAACTAGTTCAAGAGTTGTTCAATTGCTATATTCTCATAGAAGTATACAAGAACACAATTGGAGAAAAATAGGTTTGATTCACTCAAATCAACATGAACATTATAGCCACAGTTTGCAAAGAATGCATTCCTTAAAATATAAATGTATTAGTTCATGTATTAAACCGATTTTAAAACTTTAACCTTCAAGTACGCGGACGGATACGCATACTTGAAATACCCAGATCGAAATTGGGTTTCGCCAAGACGCGAACAGGTACGCATACCACCAATCCCAGCAGAAAATCTCGGACATGAACCTTACGCCAAAGACGCATACGGGTACACATACTTAGGTTCCGGGACTTCTCAAACCAACAGTACGCATTCGGTTACGCATACTATGGTTCTCGGACATGGACAACATATGTGCAAGAGTACACAACATGTCACAATCCAATAATGGTTAAGTTTTCAAAACTCTTATTTCAATCATTGAAACTTTCTTAGAAGATGACAATAGTCGTTTTCACACACTATTAGCATCAAAGCAATTTTCAAGTTATTGAAATAATCATAAAAAAAACATTCCAAGTCTACATCAAATGATTGTATCACACAAACCATGTAAGATGTTACTCTCGCAATTTTCACATGATCATCTTTTGACTTTCGTCAAAAATATAAGATGAACTTGGTGAAGCGAAAACTTGCCAACACATACTCCGAGAAATATGTAAGCGAGTTAAACTCAGCTCGAAATCTCAAATGTGTATAATATAAAACTATATCGTAACACGACTTATGCCTCAATATAGGATATAAAGTAGAAATAGACTTTCCAAGTGATAGATGAGTTTCAGTCTCCACATACCTTTTTGTTGATGAAGTTCCACAAGCTCTTCTTAGTAGTTCTTCGTCTTCAATGATGAACGTCGTGAAGTCTAATGCTCAACTACACAATCTATCCTAGTCCGAGACATCTATAAGTAGACTAGAAATCAAGACTTATAGTTTTGATCGCTAACATTGACAAACAAGCTTGAGATAGCAACGCTTGCGAGTTCGACTGAGCAGTGCTCTAACAAATATGTTATAAAGGAAACAATTACCCGAAGCAATTTTCCATAATAGTTTAACAAATTGACTAAGAAACTTAGTTCCTTGCTAAACCGATTGCACAAATACAATCGCTTATTTCGATAAAACCAAAATAAAGATCGAATTAACTTTTTTTCCTCATCGGGTTCTAATTATTGAGTAAAATAACTTAGACTTTTCACTTTAGACAAGACAAGTACTAGGTTAGTTAACTAGTATTTCTTGTCAAAGAATATGATTAGACTTGAATAACCGAATCCTTCACTTTGATAAGTCTAACTAAGATCGTAATTAACTTAGTTTCTCTTATCAGGAATCGAATTGGACTAAACAAATGATCTCGTATTTTGTTAAGCCATAAAAATATATACAAACCAAATAAATTGACTTGCACAATTATTTCTCTTAACGGAAGCAATTGAAACAAACATAGACATTATATCACCGCAATTGCACATGAAATTTCGTTAATCAAAAACACTTGATACCAAACAATAAAGAAGATATCAAACAATAAGTCAAATAAATTGACACAGTTTTTCTTAACCGGAAACAATTGAATCACATACACACACATCCATCCACACATAATGGAATAAAACCTCAATTGTACCGAAATTTTGTTAAGCAAAAGCAAAATGTATGTAATAAAATCAGGCTTTTCTTAAACAGGAAAACGATTAACTAACAAATTCGTTACCTTAGATTCCGCATCCTCTTCTCCCCAGAAAGATATATCATTAAGCATAAGTTCACATAATAACTCTCCCCATTATGTTGTCATTCTCTTGCAAGAACCAAAGAACAACAACAAAGAACAACCTTTACCAGAGAAAGGTTGAATCGGTTTTAACTAATGCGTGCCAATAGAAAAAGTTGAAAACCCAAAACACATATGTTTTATGTTAAACACAACTTATGTAAACACAAATTGATTCAACACATAGTGACTTTTACGTATGAGTCTCAATCGGAACACCTTATGATCCTTTGATAAATCCTACCAACATGGTCTAGAACTTAATCCCGCTAAATCAAAAAGCCACACAAACCATAAGGGTTCACATCATATGAGATCAAATATTAAGGCTACGAAAACCGAAATCAAACATCCCATAAACACATTGCAATAATATCAAGCATTCAAGCACAGGCTATGTAATCGGAAAAACTATCACACGAAAAATTATAAAATAATAATTTTATTAATAATAGATAGTTTTATTCAAAAATAGATCTTATACAATAATTGGAATGAATCAAAAATTGATGTCTATTTTTTCTTGGATCGCAAGACTCTAATTTTGATTACCAATCATCTTTTATGATTACCAATCTTGATTCAAGACTAATAACATTTTCATTGACTTCCTTTACTTCCTTTCACAAATCCTTTCCATGTTCCTTACTTCACATAAGATTAGATCTAACTTTAGTGAAAGATTCTTAGAAGATTATCATTAAGAGATGTGATTTCTTCATTAGAAACATCTTAATGAAGCTCTGGAGATGAGTCTCAATCACCATCTTAAGATTCAAAACGAAGTTACTTGTTAGGAAAAAATATGGTCCAGACTTTTTCAGCTTTGCGAGAGTTGCAGCTAGAGGTAGAAATTCTGTGAAATCTCTAGAAAATGAAATATGAAGCCTTTCCTCTTATAAATAAGAGAAGTTTTTCTCACAATCTTTGAGAAAATTATATCATTTAATTCCTTAACCTAAAATTTATTTTAGAAATATTTTTATTAAAATATTTACATACATATCCTTACTTTTTACTTTTCTGGGGTAACAAGTAAGGATTCATGATAACTGGTTAGGTTATCAATTTTCGGTTGTTGAATTTTCCTCTCTTAGAGGTTTCAACATTCTTACAGATTTGAGAATCTTTTATGTTTGAACTCATAGGTTTATTTCTCAAATTTGAGGTAAGATCTTGATGTCTAACAATCACATAATTCAATTTTTTACGTTGACTTTAAGTGATTTTTGATCTGGACTTAGATCTTGATTTTTTTGATTGACATAGTTTTTCTCTCTGTGTGACACCAGGGCATTGTTTTTGATAGTGCCCCCATTGTCTGCATCGGAAACAAGTCCCAGGAGTACTCTGGTTACAACCCTTAGGTTTTATAGGTTTATTCAACCCTGCTTCGTTGTCCTTTGATATATTCATATCAAGTGTTGATTTATTTGAGCAGACAAGTTTATCTTTCAATTTTGAATTCTTTGTTTTTAACTTTCTGATTTCATCTTGACAACAATTGATGTCATGAATGAGTTTATATACTAGTTCTTTCTCAGAATGTTGAGAGAGTTTAATTTTCACAAGACGATTGTTAAGTTTTACTTTATTATTCAGATAACTTACTCTGATTTGATCAAGCGATGATTTTATTCCATTGATATTAGATTCAAGAACCAGAGTTCTTTTATCTTTACAAGGAAACTATTATTGAAAAAACTTAGGAGTGAACTCTTCTTGAGTATCTATTGTTGAAAGTATTTCAGAGTCATAGACTTCTAAAATGGTTGCAACATGGTCTATCATACAATCTTGATTATCCTCATCAGGGGAATAGTCAAGTGTAGTAGTATATGCATTTCTCTTCCACTGAGTATCCTTAGTTGGACAATCCGGAGAAATATGACCAAACCCTATGCATTTGTAGCATTGAGGAATAATATCATCGTCATCCCATGTATCTTTACTTTTATGTGTAGAAATATGATTTCTTTTTGATACAGGAGGTTCTCTTTTTCGATGTCTCAACAATTTCTTGAATCGCCGAGTGATAAGAGACAAATGATGATTCAGTTCAGTCTCATCTTCATCATCTAGATCTTCATGATCTTTGGAGTTTTCCGGACACTGAGTCAATGGATTTTTAAAGACTTTATAGGCCAGATTGTCTTTTTGCTTTGACAAACACTCCTGATCGAATATCTGAAGTTTTCCTACAAGGGAACTTCTTGACAAGGATGAGAGATCGTTAGCTTCAATGATTGCATGCTTTTTAGATTCGTATCTAGATGGCAAAGATCTGGGAATTTTGCATACTATATCTTTTTCAGAAATAGTCTTTCCAAGAGAGAAAGAAGCATTAAGTATCTCAGAGAGTTTAATGTGAAACTCTTCAGAAGTGTCGTTATCATCCATTCGAAGGTTTTCCCAATCAGAAGTGAGAGTTTGAAGTCTAGATTCTTTCTCTGATGAGTTACCTTCAAATACGATCTGAAGATTCTCCCAAGCTTCATTTGAAGTTTGGCATGTTGATATATGATGTTGTAGTTCACGATTTACAGCATGTATAATAGCATTTGTTAGAGCACTTCTCACTCAAAGTCGCAATCGTTGCTATCTCAAGCTTGTTTGTCAATGTTAGTGATCAAAACTATAAGTCTTGATTTCTAGTCTACTTATAGCGATGTCTCGGACTAGGATAGATTGTGTAGTTGAGCATTAGACTTCACGGCGTTCATCATTTGAAGACGAAGAACTACAAAGGAGAGATTGTGGAACTTCCTCAACAAAAGGTTTGTGAAGACTAAAACTCATCTATCACTTGGAAAGTCTATTTCTACTATATCTCCTATATTGAGACAAAAGTCGTATTGCTATATAGTATTCGATTATGTTAGAGCATAGCTCGGTTGAACCCACCAAGCGTTGGTATGTCAAGTTTGGTTTTCATATTTTAGTGAATCAAAACTCATTTTAAGAGTTGCTTGATTATGTACTAGAGTCAACTTCGTATAGGTTAGCTTGAAAGTATTAGGATATGAGACATTACAAGTATTGCGAAGAAGTGAAGAAGTAAGAAGCTACAACGACAACATCCTCCTTCCACGTGAGGTTAGTGATATTTGACTTGAACTGTTTCATTCCCTAACGTATCTTTCAAGTCGTGCATATTGAAAACGAAACTCAAGAAGCATGAACGCTCTAGATAGACATAGTATTCAAAAAAATACAATATGAAGTTTATTGCTTAACCATTAAACTTTGTAGATAAGACATCGAAATAATCGTTTGAATGCTATTGTGATTATGTATGGGTATGAGGTGAGGATTTCATCCTAGAAACAATGTTCTACATGTGTTTTAAGGAAGTAAGTTCATAAACTTGTTTATGAATCGAAAAGGAAATTGCCAGGCGTTATTGGGATTGTTATTCATTGCATATCTTGTGAACATCCAATATGTGTGATTTAGTATAACCGCTCACGACTTGTTTGTGTTCTTGGTAAAACTATTCACAAAGGCCTGACTTATGTATTAGTATGACTTTTATTAGTGAAATTGATCTTAAGTAATCACCTGAGATGGTATGATCGAGTTTGTGTTTCGTTGAACCGAATCTGGGTAAAGGAGAACCGATCATATGAAGAGGTGCAACACATCACAAAGGGGAATCGATCCTTGTATGAGGTGCAGCAAGGTTTATAACAGAAAGGGGAACCGATCCTATGAACATGTGCAACACGTTTTTAGGCAAAGGGGAACCGATCCTATGGACATGTGCAACACATATAAGTTAGATACCATATATATGTGGGGAACCGATCCTAGTACCTAGTCAACCGAATTTTGGGAAGCTAGTGTTTACTATGCACAGTACTCACATGGAGGCAGAACTGAAACTTATTTTGGTAGAACCGTGAAACCCATGATTTGTGATTGAGTGTTTCTTAATCAATCGCATAGTTCTTGAATGTCAGATGAACCAATTCTAAACTTGTTTGGAAGTGTGGAAAATCGGTTTCAAGGTTGTAAGTATGAAAGAGGACTTACAACGTAAGGATGTAGGCATACTTTGAACACGTGCAGTATTGTTTATATTTTATTGTTTACAGGAAGAAAATCCTAGGATCGAAATAAATAAGTTAAGAATCTTTTATTTAAGGTTGTTAATTTTATTTTAGGAAAGTGAGAATTAGTAATGTGCATTTACTAGTTGAGATTTTCCAGATATATTTTCGATCATTATTTTGGACAGAGCATTTCCAGGAATTATGAAAACCGAATTTGGAATTTATTGAATATCTTTGAGAATATTTTTGGTTTTGGAAATTCCTTGGTGTCCAAACTTCCTTGTCTATAAATACTTGAAGTTTTCATTTCTATCAAACTAATCCTTCGTGACAGCAAACTTCCTCGGTTGTGTTGTTACATGTGTAGCCGCCTATTCAGAGAGGAGAGTAACCTAATTAGGCGAAATCTCTTACGGCCGCTCAGTTTAAAGACTTCTTTGGGATTGAGAATCTCTACGAGTACCGTTGGTGGGAAACTAGATAATTACGGTTTATCTTTTGTTTTCGATTGATTTGATTGACTAACGGTGGTTGAACTTTAATTGCACCTAGTTTGTTTATGTTTGAGAATCTTCTCTCGATATAAGATTCACTCAAACTAGATTGAAGTTTCGACGGGGATCTTTAGATCGTTGTTAGTGCTAAAAACGATCTTGTGATAATCCATTGTTAACAGACTTTGTTCTGCGTGATTGATCACAAGAGATTCAAGTTTTTGTGTGCAGGAGTTTATTGAAGATCTAAGAAGATTTGAAGACAAAGAAGATATTGAAGATTTCTGATTTGGGGTTCATAATGTTTGGTGTGCACAATACTTGTTTCGGTATAAGAGGATCCAACTATATTCAGTTTATCTTGTGGTAGATTGGATTGATTAGTTATGTAGATCGGCATCAATACAATTCTTTGTGATTAAAAGTATTGATTGCAAAATTTTAACGATTACTTTGGTAATTGAGAATAAGATAGATCTAAGAACCTGACGAAGGAGTTTATGTTAAGATAAACAGAAGAGCCTTTATTGAACTCACATCACTTGGTTGAACAGAGTTGATACCAAACAGATTTGTTGTTCCTTTACTGTTTGGAATACGAACCAAAGGAATTGTTCCAAGTGCGTGACTTATTCATAAGTAGGAGGCTTGGGAATACAGACAGAACTAGGTGAACTATAGGTTTAGTTGCTTGGTCTCAACTATACGAAGTTAGGTTTAATTTTGTGTAGCTGGCTTAATCATGAGAGTATTCAATTCTGGACAAGGTCCCGGGTTTTTCTGCATTTGCGGTTTCCTCGTTAACAAAATCTTGCTGTGTCGTTTACTTTTATTTTCCGCATTATAATTGTTTTATTATAATTAAAGTAAATTACACAAATATTAATTCATATTTACTTGATAAGCAATCATATTGTGTTTGGTTAAGTCCGAAGCTTTTTATCAAGTAAACATACTTCGTTGTTGTATTGTCTCGATCTCGTATCCATAGACGATCACACGAAGTGTGAACCGATTAGTTGTATTGTCTCGACTCAGTCCATAGACAATCACTTTCGGAGAAAGGACTTATAGGTAGGAAAAGTTTTAGCTTGAGGTATATTTGGGTACCCTCACCTTTTCAGATTATACACATTTGAGATTTCGAGCTGAGTTTAACTCGCTTACATATTTCTCGAAATATGTGTTGGTAAGCTTTCGCTTCAACCAAGTTCATCTTATATTCTTGACGAAAGTCAAAAGATGATCATGTGAAAATCGCCGAGTAACATCTTACATGGTTTGTGTGATACAATCATTTGGTGTAGACTTGGAATGTTTCGTAATGATTATTTCAATAACTTGAAAATTGCTTTGATGTTAATAGTTCGTGAAAAACAGCTATTGTCATCCTCTGAGAATGTTTCAATGATTGAAATAGAGTTTAGAACACTTAACCATCATTGGATTATGAACATAGTATGTGTTCTTTCATATATGTGATCCATGACCGGAGCTATAGTATGTATACCCGTATGCGTACCTGTCAGTTGTGAAATTCTGGGAGCTTAACTACACATACCGGTATGCGATCTTTGGCGTAAGGTTTGGGTCCGGAATTTGTTGTGTTTGGAGGTATGCGTACACGTTCGCATATTGACGAACCCAAACTAAGTCCGGCTACTTAAATATGCGTACCCGTTTGCATACTTGAGTGGTTAAAGTTCTAAAATCGGTTTGTTCATGAACTATTCTCAAGTATAAAGCATAGTTTGGCTAACTTAGCCTATCTGAGTGGTGGCCAGGATTTATTCTGGGCAAAGATAAATCTATGGTCGTGGTTGTGCAGACCACACCTATTACCCGCACGTGTGACAATGATTCAACGGAGTTAAGTCCTACTTTGACGACTCTGTTGGACGGTCTTTCAACGGACATTTTTTCATGATGACCATGACAATGATTCTCGAAATTATGCCACCGACGTGACGTGGTCCACCGATTATTTTAAGTATGGCAATTTTTATTTTCGCATTGGATACATCGACGACTCAGAGTGTTACAAGTGGCTAAATGGTCAGTGCTAACAAATGGTTTCATTGTCCGGTTCATTTTTCTCTTAACATTCCCTTCTTCTCATTTTTTTTCCTCTATCTCTCTGGTGTTCATTTATGTAAAACGGTCAAATGTAAAACTAACGCAAGAATTGATTTTTTAAAAGCTGGTTAATGTGATTGTTGATGGCAGCCATGATTTGAGATCCCCTTCGAAAATATGATGCACAAAAATTATCTAATCTTCTCCAAGGAGAGCCTAAATATCGGGTAAGAATGAAAAATTTAGATGGTTTAATTAGGACATGAATTTTATGAATCGTTTCATTTAATTTAAAGTTATTCATGAAGTGTTTGTAGAAATGCCTGAAAGGTCAGGCGTATTTTTTGGGATGACAGTCTGTACTAAGCGTATATATAATTTAAAGTTCTTTGTTTGTAACTCCTAATATCACAATTCATGACTGCTTTCTCTTCCAATTGCATTATCTGCCGCCGAAACACTTATGTAACTCCCGCACCTTATAATCATAATTGGATTTTATATTACCGTTTTGAAACGGAAAAATGCAAAAATCGATGACTTTCCATTGTCGACATTGATATTAAAAAGTGTATTTAAGGGGTGGAAAGGTTGAGATACCACAAAGCACGAGATAAGTTTACCACATATTCGAAACTTGAATATGGCGGACCGGATAAGTGCAGAGACGGCAAAATACGTCATGGCCTATCTCAAGAAACAATCAAGCGGGAAGAGCACTCACACAAGGTATAACGATTGATCCACAATATTTACATATGAGGTTCCAATTTAATTAATTTAATCTTCCAGGTGAAACCAAAAAAAGTCACTCAATATGGAAACTTTTTTCTCATTTGCAGGAACAACCTCCAATGAAACAAGCGACGACAGTAGCATGGCTACCATCCAAAGGGACCGAAAATCCATTCGACATATGACCGGAGACAAAGGATGTCAATTGATATCCTATGTGGGAAGAAAATGAAATCCGAAATTGAGGTATTAATGGTGGTAAACGGAGAAGTTGATATGACCATCATCATTAAGTTCTATAGCGACGCTTTACACCTTTTGAGTTAATTAATTGGTCACGGTACCCGCAAGACACTAGAGTCAATAGAAAAAGTAGGTTTGAGAAGGGAGAATCCCTTGACCGGTAGGTTTAAACATCATTAGGGCACACAACTATACTAAGCATACTAACCATACTGCCTAAACATGCAATGAGTGGTAGGGTGCATGCCAATACGCAACAGCAATGGGCTGTTTTCAATCATTTGTTAGCTTTAGAAAATGTAACATTTTAATTTATTCTTTGGGAAGCATCAAATCTAACGAGTGATAATATCGTATTTGCCTATATGATTTTAACAAATGGGAAACATTGACAACATCAAGTGGAAATAACTCGGTCGATGATTGGTGCTACATGTACTGTCCGGATTGCGACAAGGATTTTGTGGAAAGAAGGCACGGGAAGCGGTGTCCAAAGTGCTTCAAACACAAGACCTCAATCCCGACGTAATATTAATGTTATTTTAATTTGTGTATTCCAAAAAAATTTTTTTTACATAATATGGACTTAAAGACATTGTTATACTAATCGATACTTTTACAGACTACATTTGACAATGATAGTCACTGATGGGACGGATAAGGCAATATTCCAGTGCAAAAGGGACTCGTGGAAGAATTCTTTGGGACATTCAACAGATTACTTGGTCCAAATGAAACAGGTTTAGCTATTTAAATTCATAAATGATAGAGTTTCTGGTGGAAAATGACTTTGACGGATAAGGAAAATGTTGATGGGCATATAACTTATATCGGAACAGGATCAAGGAGTGCAAAGATGTGTTCGGGGTGATGTACGAGGTCCCGCACGCGCATTGTATTCCAAGTGCGGATAGAAATAAAAGGAGATAACATGGACAACACTTTTGGGGTTACAAAAGCGTTCATCAAGAGAGACTATTTGGGCACAATTGTATGTTGAAGATTTAACCGCAAAGGTTAGCATAGACTTCCCCACATATAACGTAATGGGTACAGATTATAAACAAGCAATTCTAATGAGTGCTATGAAAAAACAGAAACACATGAAACGCTGGAAAATTTGTATCATTCATTTGATTACCAAAAATACTATTTGGATGCAATAAGATCCTATTCTAAGCTTTGTTTGGAGGATCGACAACTTGACAAAAACAAAGGAAAGGACCGAGATGAAAGGTCTAAAAGATGTGATGGGAAATGTGCGATCAAAGAGGAATACGGGGACACTTCTATGGAGGATATCGATTAGTAGAGTTCAATGACAAGGGAGCTGATGACGAATAAAAAAATACTAGGAATTGTCAATCATGTTTCTTTATGTCGATGCATTTTGTTTTACCGTGTTTCCCTTTCGTATATGGTACGCATGTTTCTCATTATCGCATTCGGTGTAGGTGTAGCTCCCTTTTCTACATGGTAATCTTAGTATCTTTAATTTGTTTGATTTGTCCGACTTAAGAATACACTTAGTCACGGTGCTGATATGATATGATATGATAATTTGAGGTCCTACAGAAATTACAGATGTATTCTGACGATCCTTAAATCATAATTTTGAACACTTATGTAATTGTGGGAGGAGGAATGACATTACTATGGAGGCGCTGGACCTTACCAAACCCGTTTCATAATTTTAGGCCAAAGAGTGAATTCTGTTGACCAAATAAAGAGGAAGGAGTTGATAAGTTTTGGAACGCAATGTTCAAAATGGACCAACGCCATGCCCCGTGCCGTTACGACATGGGTAAAGATCTAGTAAATTTATATAATAAGAAATGCATTCTATGAAAACCGTGGCTATAACGTTCATGAATTGATTCGAGTGAATCAAACCGATTTTGCTTAAATTGTGTTCTTGTATACTTCTATGAGAATATAGCAATTGAACAACTCTATAACTAGTTTCATTTGAGTCATTTGAACTAGTTCTGGTTAAGATGAATAAGGTTGATATGATAGTGTTCATATAGCTAACTTCGGTTAACTACTGTTGATCCAACCTAGTGTACACGTTTAGGTACAGTTACTCAAACCTAAATGAAGGTACATTTCATTTGTGTATCACAAGCTAAGTTCGATCTAACGGTTGAAAGATATTAGATTGAGTCTAAGTAGGTTTTCATCTAATGGTGAATATTGAATGCTTTGTTACCAAGGTAACTTAGATTGCAAACCCTGATTTGAAAACTATATAAGGGAGAACTCTAGCAACTGGGAAACCTAATCCCCACAGCTTCTATTGCAAACTAGAGTCGATTCTCCTTTAACCTTAGGTTTTTCAAGAAACCATGTAGGTTAACGACTTGAAGACTTCATTGGGATTGTGAAGCCAGTCCCAACTGTTTTCTATGTAGTTGCGTGTTCTGATCTTACTTCTACTATCATGATTGAGTATTATCTTTGCTAAGATTTGCTTTAGATTTATCTCCGATAGGTAAGATTAAAAGTAGTCACAAACATCTTCGTCTCATCGTTTGTGATTCCACAATATCTTGTTTCGCTTCCATACGATTAAGATTATTATGAGGTGATTGATAATACTAGGTTGTTCTTCATGAATATAAGTCTGGTTTATCAATTGGTTCATGTGCACCTTGATTTATCAAACTACGGAACAAAACTCATAGGTTTATCTGTGGGAGACAGATTTATCTATTCCAAAAGACTTTTCTATGTGAGACATATTTTTTTATCAAGTATTCGACTTTGGATCGTAGCAACTCTTGGTTGTGCTCGAGATCAGCTAAGGGAATCAAGTGCGTAGAATCCTGCTGGGGTTCAGAGACGTAAGGAGCGCAACTGTACCTTGATCAGTATGAGATTGGTTAGTTCTCAACTACATTCCAGTCCGAAGTACATTGGTAGTAGTCTAGTGTCTGTAGCGCCTTAATTCAATGTGGTGTTCAAAGCTGGATTAGGTCCTGGGGTTTTTCGGCATTTGCGGTTTCCTCGTTAACAAAATTTCTGGTGTCTGTGTTATTTCTTTTTCGCATTATATTTTGTTATATAATAGAAATATCATAGGTTGTGCGTTAAGTTCAATCAGTTCTTGAATCCGACCTTTGGGTTGTTGATTGAATTGATTGACACTTGGATATTGGTTTGTGATACCGTCCAAGTTATTTCTCTTGTTCAATCGGGCTCGCAAATTCCTATTTGTTTGATTGTAGATTGAATTGAGAAATTGAGATATAACTCTTTGATATACTTTTCTATAGATTGAGTCTGACTGTCTAGCTGATTCTCTTGAAAGTGTATTATAGTTTGTCTATTCAGATTGCCGAACGAAATATTGGGTGTGGTTGTTAGACCTCTGCTTTTTCAGCATTCAAACCATCTGAATTCTGCTTTGCAAAAGCTTTTTCTTAGTTTGAATAATCCACTAAGCGTTTAAACTTGGTTTCCAAATTTTCAACTTTCGGGAGATTATAACCATCGACGACTAATATTCATGTATTAAAGTGTCTTGATTGAAAAAAAGATCTCATAGCAGATTTCCACCATAGATAGTTTGTTCCATCAAATCTTGGCGGTACGTTAACGGAAATCGATTCATGTGAACTCGAGTTCATTTCTTATACGTTGGATTTCACCAAACACAGATTGTTAGATATTTTCGTGTTTGCCTGTTCTGATACCAATTGAAAAGACGAGGGTACCCAAATACACCACAATCTTTAAATTATCCACCTATAAGTCCTCTTACCGAAAGTGATTGTCTATGGACAAAGTCGAGACAATACTACAAATCGATATTCACACTTTGTTTGATCGTCTGTGGATACGAAATCGAGACAATACAACAATCAAAGTATGATTACTTGATAATAGGTTCGGACTTAACCAAACTTTATAGGATCACTATCAAGTAATACGGAGTTAACGTTTGTGTAATTTACTTTAAATTATAATAATAACAATTATAGTAGCGGAAAAGAAAAGAAAATGACACAACAAGATTTTGTTAATGAGGAAACCGCAAATGCAGAAAAATCCCGGGACCTAGTCCAGAATTGAATACTCTCAGAATTAAGCCGATATACAAAATCTAAACCAACTTCGTATAGTTGAGACCAAGCAACTAAACCTAGTTCACTTAGTTTCTTCAAAAGTATCCTTACGCTTCGGCATTCAATAAGTGCACGCACTGGAACAATTCCTTTGGATCGTATTCCAAACAGTAAAGGAACAACAAATCTGTTTGGTAACAACTCTCTTGATTCTTTCATATGAAGATATCAAGTCATATGCAAAGGCTCTTCCATTTAATCAATAAACTCCTTTGCCTGGTCAAATCAATCTATCCAACAACTACCGAAGTAACAGAGTTTAGATTTGCAATCAATCAATATAGATTCCAACAAGAAACTATAAGGTTATGCCGATCTTACACAACTAACCAATCGAATAAATTCGATTCTAGTTGGATCCCAGCCGATCAAGGTTCGTGCACACTCAAAGATATGGAAACCAAATAATAAATTTTCTTTGTCTTCAAATCTTCTTTAATCTTCAATAAACACCTGCACAACACCACTTGAATCTCTTGTGATCAATCACGCACATAACGGAGTCTGTTAACAATGGATTATCACAAGATGTCTTTAAATCTACAAACGGAGTCTCTAGAAAGTATATTAGAGTTTGTCCATACATATTGCTAAGCGAAATATTGAGTGTGGTTGTTAGACCCCCGCTTTTTCAATTGGTATCAGAGCGGGCAAACACCTTAAACCTAATAAGTTTATGTTTGTTCGTTCCTTAAAAATTGTCCCATGGGAAATTTCTTTGGAAAACTTGCTCTTGGCATCTGTAACGCACGCCAGAATTCCTTAAGGATTGCTCAAAGATTATTATGGTCAAAGCCTCTGGTTTCTCATGATAGTCTCTCTTCATCTAAAGAGGAAGATTTAGATGATAAGAATCAATCTAAAGGAAAAAACAAAAGAAGGAAAAATTAAGAAAACGTTCGTCACGCGCCAGGATATGGACTCTCAATAGATTAACTCTTGATCTCTTTGACGAGTACTACCGTAATGGATCAATTGATAAAGATCTATTCAGAGCGTTCGAAGGCGTTTTTAAATTCTTAGAAAAACTTATGTCTGTTAAGTCTAAGAATCATTCCGAAAGAGGTTCTGTACATGGTAAACTAAATAATACTGTGCAACCTAGGATTCGGAAGAATCTTCCTTCTAACCAGGTTCAACAAAGAAGAGAAAACTTTGACTGCCCTGATTATCATCATTATTTTTATTACACAACGGGGACAGTTCACACATATCAGCCAGAAATGTTGCATGAGAATTCCTCTGCGCATTATGCCTCTTGGTAACAAGCTTGTCAATACCCCATTTATATATATCTTGGAATGGGGCAAGAAACGGTTTGAATGGTGTACCATTTATTATTCTCTTTAGAATACCAATTAAAGCTTTCTTCTGCATACATTGTCTCTGACAAAGTGTTTATCACGGGATGCATAACCTTTGATGAACGAACGGTTAAGAAAAATCCCACTTTTCCTTGTGTGGGTCGCGGTTTACAAACGGGTCCAAGCCTATTTTTGTCCTTATAAAGAAGAAGTTCGTACTCTCTTCTTCATCACCCGTCCGCGTACGTGAACCTCTAGGGTTCCGAGTATTTCCTCCATTGAAGCTTGCTTGGAGAAATTGAAAGAAAGGGTGTTCAAGGTTCACTCCAAGTAAGTAAATTCCTCTTGTTCCTTTCAATTTTCTAGATCTCATGATGAATTCTAAGGGCTCAAAAAGAAGCTCCAAAAGCTCAAATACCTCTAGCATGGATCTTCCTTGTGACCAAAATTCTCTTAGGATTAGGTTTGTAGATGATTCTTGTGCTAGAGTTTTTGAAAAGATTTCATCTAAAGGTTTCATCCTTGAAAAGAAATTGGAGCTTTGTAGTGGGCATGAATAGGATTTAACTTGCTTTAAAAAAATTCAAGCTTGGAAATATCTTTGATGGTCATGGTCAAGGGTTTGATTCTCTCACAAGAATTTTCTATGCCAACATTCATGATGTTGATCTTAATAAGATGGAATTCAAATCCATGATAAATAGAGAAAGATTTCTTGTTGATAGAGAGTTGATTTCAAAGATTACCAACATTCCGTTGGGGAACGTGCGTCTCCCTAGACCAAGTGATGAACGTCCATCATGTTGATGAAATCTCTCTTGGGCTTTGTGGCAAGAAGGTAGGTTTGAATCAAGGAACGTTTCCTACTAATGATCTTAGTATCCCATTGTTGGATTTTGGGAAACTTGGTATCCCCAATCTTTGTCCCTCCACAATTGAAAATTCTTTGTGGAGTCATGAGTTGGCGGAACTAGTCTATTTCCTTGAATCGGGTTTTCAAAGTCTCGATATTTGTGGCTTCATCATTTATCAAATGACTTCGATGACTTCACCCATCAAGATGTTAGGTTACCCTTGCTTGATTGGACAAATTTGCCGTGATCGTGGTCTTGATTCTATTGGAAACTCTCTCGGGGTCCCCAAACCGGTTCGTCCGTGTACCTTTAGACGCATAAGGGAGAATGTGTGCAAAAGACAAAGAGATGCTTCACTCAACGATTGTGACCCTACCACTTTGAGTCTTCTTCAAAATTCACAAAGGTGTTTGTAAATTCGATTCAAGAGTGAAGTGTGCCCAAGAACAATTGTCTTTAGTTGCAACGAAGTTTCCCGAGATCAAGGAAGAATTGAACACAATTCAAGCATCTTGGTGTCTCTCCGATGAGGAAGAAGAAGATGAGTAAATTGTGGTTGTCTAGTAAATCTTCTATTTTTCTGTTTTGTTAGAAGAATAACTAGAGTTTGGAATAGCCATTATTGTGATTACACATAGCAATGTCCAACGTTTTCATCTTCATGTTTTTAGAATTATTGGTTCAAATTCTGAACTTGTTTGGAAGATTATTTTTGTAGTATTAATCTTTATGGTTTTATATATTGCAATTGTTTATGGGATATGTGTGTTTGCGTCCGTGAACTATGATTGTCCCATATCTTGTCAAAAGTAAAGTCTTTCGTAAGTCGATATTCTTATATTGATAAAGGAATGAATGGACTTTTGACAAATACAAAAGTGAAGCCTATATTGTCAATTATTGATGGAAGATAGGTTAAAATATTTTGTTTTTCAAGGATTATGTCTATTGTATGTCATGGTGCAAATTGTGATGGAAAATAGAATGAATCCTTGTGTATTCCGCAGTAATTGATCTTTCGTGATCCATATTTTTTGTGTATTACTGTGAGGCTCCGTAATGTGTCTTATGTTGAGCACTAAAACAATCAAAGTTGATTATGTTCATGGTTAGCTTTGTTGTTGTTCCATAAGGTACTTTATGACGAGCATATTGAACAATTAATCATCTTGTTTGGTTATTTAGTTATGACTCCATAAGTTTTCTTATGTTTGAGCACTTTTGATTGGGTTGGTTATTTTCATGATTAACTTAGTCATTGATCCATAGATTCTCTTATGTGAGTATGGCCAATTAAATTGATTACTCTTTGTGATTACTTTGATTGTGTATTTCGATTAAATTAATCATGGGTTCTCTTGTGGTTAACTTAATTGAGTATTTTGGATTCAAATTCATACTTGTATGTGATTTGTCATATCCAAAGAAATCATTATTTTCTTTTCGAAATTAAGGTCGCTCTTGTTGTTCTCTCGGGAATGACATATTATGGGGGAGAGTTCTTTTTGAACTTGCGCTTAACTGCCATATCTTTGTAGGGAGTGCGGCTGTGGAATATTATAGGAGTTATCTTGTATCTTTAAACTCCTTTATGAATGCATTTAGTTTCAACTTTATGATTGCATCTAAACAAGATGATGTGTGGTTCTTTCTTTTGGTCATGAAACGTCTCTTTCGGAAATTTCATTAGGATCCCGTTCTTGTACCTTTGCCAATTTTATTGACAAAAAGGGGGAGAATTAATATGTAGTTCACACTACAAATACATATGGTTTTCGGATCATTATGTAAGAGGGAGTGGTTTCCATGTGAGATGGAGTATTGACTAAGGGGGGGGGGGGGTGATACATATCACCATAGTATTGTTGTTGAAGTTGTGATACAATTGAACTTTGATGCTGTTGTTGATGGGTGAAAACTACTCCTGCAGAATTTGGTAATTTGGGGTGTGGATGAGGAATGAATCTAAACCTTTAACAAATGCACTGCGCGGTGAGTGCTTGTAGATTCGAGAGATCAATCGTGCAAGTCCGGCCTAAACCAAGAAATGGTCGTTTCCGGACTTGTTTCTGGTCACAAAGTGAAGGAGATGGGGTTGATCTTAGGGAGGGAAGCGAAGAAGGTGTTGAGATTGTGAAGGTGTTGGCTTGCTTATGACTTGTAACAGAAAGATGAGCAAGCTTACGGTTGATGCAAGCAGGCTCTGGGTGTTTGAATACGGTTTTTTGTATTAACACTTGGTTTCTGTCGTCTGAACTTGTGTTGTTCTGTCCCTTGTTTGAAATAGGGCGGAGAACCTATTTATACAAGTCATTGAGCCTCATTCACGTTTCTCGTGGGAAGTGGAGGTAGTAGAATGATGGAGTAGTGGAGTTGTGTGTCGGTGATACACGACCAGTCTTGCCCACTTCTCCTGTTCATCTCTAACCGCCCATGACTTCCTAACACATTCTTGTGATGGCGCGTTGCACGCCGCACGCCGTAAACCGCCGCACCAATACCCCGATATGTATTCCCAGTTTGTGACATGATTGATGTCCGGAATGTGGATCGTGGATCCACGAAAGATAGCATGTAATCTTGAATTGAATAACTGCGTTATTCGGAAAGTCGATACTTGTGAAGTATCGTGTGTATTTCATGAGTCTTTGGATTGTGGTGTGGTAAGGTGATGGGTAATGACGCCTTATCGACCAATTGACTCACGTCTTCAAACTTCTCGAGTACCTCACCAAGCCTTATGTAAAGATATATAGTTAAAACCATAAACCACAGGGATTTACCCTAAAAACTAACCTTGCTCGTGATGCCAACTTGATACGTATTGATCTCTATACCTTGGTAGCTATTACTATTAAGGCGGAATTCAGAATAATAATAGACGAGAAACTTAGAAAACAGAACACAAGTAGTAATTTGAAGAGAATATCTTCTTTAGATTATGAACAAGAAAACGATTACGATTCTCTCTTTGTTACGCTCACAATCTTCTCTAAACAGTGGATTAACCTTAAACTGTTTGCTAAGCTTGCACAAGTATTGTCACAAGCTTTCTCTAGGTTTTTTTATGCCAAGAATTCTCTGTGTCACTATCAAGAACACACTAACTATATGTGTTTAGTTATGAGCTAAACATCCGTATTTATAGGCTTGGTTTGGTTTCCCAAACGTCTTAGGAATCTATTTCCTTTTATAGGACTAATTCCCTTTCTAGGTATATTACTTAAACTAAGAATACTGCTCAAAACAATACTCCTTCCTAAACTAGGAATTTATCTTAAACAAGGAATCCTTTCTAATATAGGATTCTATCCTTAATTCGTCTTGAGGATCACTAGTTCCCAGGGAAAGGAAGATACACATGTATCACTAAGTTTCGACTATGTGATATCATCTAAAGTAAAGTTGATATGCTTCTTTAGTCATGAATTATATTCTGAGAATTCATAACGATCCCATAGTTTTCGTACCTTTCCCAATTTATATTGACAAAAAGTGGGAGAATTATTTAGTAGTTCACAGTACATACATATGGTTTACAGATCATTATGTTAGGGGGGGGGTGGATTCCTATTATGCAAAATATGAAAGTATTGACTGGGGGGGTAAAACATATCTCCGTGGTATTATTTCAAAGTTATGATACAATTGGACTTTGATCAAGATGATAATACTATGACATTGAATAACAATGATTGAGAACATATGATTTCTTATTGGTATCGCTACGGATCTTCAACAACAATGATGCTGAGTTGAACACTTTCAGAATTGATGGAGAACTTGAAGTTGCAAAGAATTCAAGAAGTTGAAGAGCCAAGGAAATCAAGCATGATGGATCAGAAACTACAAAGTTTATTTTTTTGCAATCCATAAATATTGATAGTTTTGTCACTAAAATTGACAAAGGGGGAGATTGTAGAGCATTTCTCGGTCGAAATGTAGCGTTGCTATCTCAAGCTTGTTGTAAAATTTAGTTGATCAAAACGATAGCTTTATTTCTAGTATACTTATAGCTATGTCTTGGATTAGGATAGAAGTGTGTAGTTGAGCATTAGACTTCACGGCGTTCACCAATTGAAGAAGAAAATCTACTGAAGACTTTGGAGGAACTTCGACAACAAAGGGTATGTGGAGACTAAAACTTATCTATCACTCAGAAGTTTATTCTATTCTATCTACTAATGACACTAAGTCGTATATCTATATAGACTTTATATTATACACATTGAAATTTCGAGTCGAGTTTATCTCGTTAATATAATTCTCGAAATATGAGTTTAAATCTTAGAATGTTTCATCATCTACTTGAAAACTTTGGTTATGAACAATTCATTTGTTGGAAACTAAATATTAAGTCAAGTTGATCATGTGAAAATTACCTTGAACATCTTACATGATCTGTGTGAGACGATCATTTGATGTTAACTTGGGATATTTCGTATTGATTAAATAATCATTTGAAAATTACTTGAAGCTAGTGGTATGTGTAAGATTACCATTGTTGTTCTTCTAAGGATGTTTCAAATCGATTATTGAGAGTTCAGAACTACTATCAAAGTCTGGATATGGCATAGTATGCGTACACAGTATGCGAACTGTGAAGTACTAGTTGGATCCGGAACTCTTGTTTGCGAACTGTGTTTACGAACGAGTTTATCTGTATGGGTCTGGAACTGTAGTTTTGAATGACAAAACTAGTTAAGGTCCGGATAGGTGGTTTTGCGAACTCTGTTTGTGAACTCATTTTTTTTGTAGTTAGGTTCTAAAATCGCGAGTTATGACAACTTGTTCACATACTTCGTATGCAAACTAAATTTTTCTATACTCATGAACTTAGGTTCGTTTGTGAACTCTGTTTGCGAACTAAAGTCCCTGAATTTTCAATGACTTTAAGGTATGCGAACTCGTTTTAAAACCGTGGTATTACGTGCATGAATTGGTTCTAGTATACGACTTGTACACATACAAACCAAGTCGAATATGTTTCAAATGCTTCACATATATTTTCATGAGATATTAAGCATTTGAACAGCTCTTTTAAAACACATATTAGATACATTTGACCATCTATCAAAATTGGTTGATTATCAGATTGAGTCTAGAAGTGTTTGATGAAAATAGCTGATCCAAAAGTGTTCATATGGCTAACTTCGGTTAACCGTTATTGAGCCAACTCGTTATACACGTTTAGGTACGGTTCATCCATATCTGAATATAAGTATATTTCATTTGTGTATATCAATCTAAACCATATAACGATGGAGATTGATTGCTTATTTTCTAAGCACACTTAGCTTGAATCTTAAACCAGGTTTTCATCTAACGATGGATATTGATTGCTTTGTTAATAGGCCATCTTAGCTTTGACTGTAAGCAACCCTGATTTGAAAGACTATATAAGGAGAAACTCTAGTAGTTGGGAAACCTAATCCCGATACTTCTGTGTGTCCTAGTTGCAAACTAGAGTCGATTATCTCTTAACCTAGGTTTCCAGTTATTCTGAAAAACCATTACTAAGTTTAACGACTTAAAGACTTTGCTTGGGACTCGTGAAGCCAGGTCCAACTATTTTCTATGTAGTTGCGTATCATGATCTTACTATTCTATCGCATTGAGATGTTTAATCTTCTCTAAGATTATCTCGAGATTTATTTCCGATAGGTAAGATATAAAAACTAATCACAACAGTTCTTCGTCTCAGACTCTTGTGATTCCGTAATAACTTCTTCTGTAAATCAGTTAGGTTATTGTGAGGTGACTAATATTCTAGGATGCTCTTTGGGAGACATAAAACCGGATTATTAGTTGTATTTCTTGTTCACCTTGATCTTTGAATTTAAAGACGGAAACCAAAAATAGAATAGACTTATATGTGGGAGACAAATTTGTTTATAAGTCTTCGACTTTGGGTCGTAGCAACTCATAGGCTACAAAGGACGTTAGCTAGGGGAATCAAGTGCGCAGGGTCTTGCGAGATTCAAGAGGCGTAAGGAACGCGATTGTACCTTAATTGGTGTGATACTTGGTTAGGGCTCAACTACACTCCAGTCCGAAGTTAACTTGTAGTAGGCTAGAGTCTGTAGCGGGTTAATACAGTGTTGTGTTCGAGTCTGGACTAGGTCCCGAGGTTTTTATGCATTTGCGTTTTCCTCGTTAACAAAATTTCTGGTGTCTGTGTTATTTCTTTTCCGCGTTATATTTTCTTTATAGAATTGAAATATCACAGGTTGTGCCTTGATCAATCACGGTTGATAAATCCGACCTTTTTTGTTGGATAGAACTTGATCGACACTTGAATATTGGTCTTTGGTACCATATTAGTTTTTCTCACATCAATCAGGTTCATAGATTCATATCTGTTTGATTAACTGATTATGTTGAGAAAGAGATAAAGCTCTATGATATCTTTCCTTGATTGAGTTTCATTAAGTTGTTACTCTCGAAATTATATTGAAATTTAGTCCATACAGATTGCCGAACGAAAAAGTTGGGTGTGGTTGTTGTACCCCCGCGTTTTCAGATATGATTGTAAATATCGTGAGTAAATAGGATGATTCAGTCTTCACATAGCTCTTTGTCGATGAAGTTTTCCAAATATCTTTGTTTGATCTTCAGTCTTCAATCTTCGAGGGTTATACAGTGATGTTCGATACTCAACTACGATATTCTAATCCTAGTCCGACTTGACTTTAGTAGACTATAAATCGAGATATAGTTTTGTACATCTGAAATTGACAACAAGCTTGAGATAGCAAAACTCGCGAGTTCGATCAATAAGGGCTCTTGTTAGAGCATAGCTCGGTTGAACCCACCAAGCGTTGGTATGTCAAGTTTGGTTGTCATATTTTAGTGAATCAAAACTCATTTAAAGAGTCGCTTGATTATTTATTAGAGACAACTTCGTATAGGTTAGACTAGAAAGTCTAGGATTATGAGACATACAAGTATTACTCAAGACTTGAAGAATGTGAAGAAGTAACAAGCTACAACGATTTACATCATCCTTCCTCTTGAGGTTAGTAATATTTTGACTTGAACTGTTTCATTCCTAACGTATTTTTCAATTCGTGCTATATTGAAAACATAACTGCGAAGCTGTGAATGATTATAATCTAGTAGTAGGATATGATCACATGATCTTAGTGTTAAGGAATACGATACGAAGTATAACGCTTATCTTTTGAACTTCGTATATAAGACATTGACATAATCGTATGAATGCTATTGTGATTATGTGCATGGGTAAAGGTGAAGATTTCATCCTAGGAAACAATGTTTACATTTGTTTAAAGGAAGTAGATTCATGAACTTGTTTTATGAATAGAAAGGGAAATCGCTAGGCTTATTGGTATTGTTATTCATTGCATGTCTTTGGATTACTAATATGTGAGAGTTAGTAAAACCTAACTTGTTATGTATCTTGGTAAAACTAGTCACAGTGCCTGACTTATGTATTAATATGACTTTTATTAGTGTAACTGATCCTAAGTAATCACCTGAGATGGTATGATTTATATTTGCAATTGGTGTGACTGATCCTAGTAATTGGTGTGACCGATCACAAAAGTATTGTGTAATCGATCCTTGTAATTGGCGTAACCGGTCCTAGTAATTGGTGTAACCGATCCTAGTGACTTGTGTAACCGATCACAAGTAATACCATGAGAATATGGTAACCGGTCCTGGTAATTAACGTAACCGATCCTGGTAACTGATGTAACCGGTCCCAGTAACCATATAGAGGTAGAACCAACCCTTGTGTTTGGTAAAACCGTAAACCCATGATTAGTGAATTGATAGTTGATCAATCACATAGTTGTCTTGGAATACAGTTGAACCAGTTCTAAACTTGTTTGGAAGTGTGGTATAATCGGTTCCAAGATTGTAAATATGAAAGAGGATTTACATAAGAAAAGATGTCGACATACTTTGAACATGCTCAGTAATTCTTATCTTTTATTGTTCAAATATATTCCTTAATTACTCAAGGAGATACCGGACCGAAAATAAATTAAGAATCTTTTAATTAAGGTTATTAGTTTTATGCATATCTCTGGATAATTAAAATTGGTAATGTGCATTTACTAATTAGAGATTTTCTAGTGAAATTTCGGTTATTTTGGACAAAGCATTTCCAGGAATTATGGAAACCGATTTGGAAATATATTCCATATCTTGAGAATATTCGGTTTTGGAAATTCCTTGGTGTCCAAAGTTCCTTGGTATATAAATACCCAAGTTTGCATTTCGAGCAAACTATCCTAAGAGCCAGCAAAACTACTCTTTTGTGTTGTTACCGGTGGAGCCGTCTATCCGGAGAGGAAATTACCCTAATTAGGCACAATCTCTTATGATCGCTCGTTTAAAGACTTTTGTGGGATCAAGAATATCTACAAGTACCGTTGGTGGGAAACTAGATAATTGCAATTTATTTTAGTTTTCGATTGATTTGATTGACTAACGGTTGTTGAACATTGATAGTACCTAGTTTGTTTATTCTTGAGAATCTTTTCTTCTGATATAAGATTCACTCAAAATAGATCGAAGTATCGAAGGGATCTTTAGAACTGTTTGTAGATCTAAAGATGTCTTGTGATAATCCATTGTTAACAGACTCCGTTCTGTGCGTGATTGATCACAAGAGATTCAAGTTGTGTTGTGCAGGTGTTTATTGAAGATCTAAGAACATTTGAAGACAAAGAAGATTTCTGATTTGGTTTCTATATCTTTGGTGTGCATAAAACTTGATCGGTTGGGGTCCAACTAATATCGGATTTATTCGGTTGATTAATTGTGTGAGATCGGTAACAATAATAGATCTCTTGATTTTTATTTGATTGTTACAAATCCGGATCTTATTACTTAGATAATTAAAGATTGGAATGATCTAACCAGGCAATGGAGTGTATTGGTTAAACGGAAGAGCCTTTGCATATGACTTGAGATATCTTCATTGGAAAGAATCAATAGAGTTGTTACCAAACAGATTTGTTGTTCCTTTACTATTTGGAATACGATCCAAAGGAATTGTTCCAGTGCGTGCACTTATTGAATGTCGGAAACGCATGGATATTGGAGAAACTAGGTGAACTATGGGTTTCGTTGCTTGGTCTCAACTATACAAAGTTTGTTAGATTTTGTATAACGGCTTAATTCTGAGAGTATTCAATTATGGACTAGGTTTCGGGGTTTTTCTGCATTTGCGGTTTCCTCGTTAACAAATCTTGTTGTGTCATTTAATTTTCCTTTCCGCAATTATAATTGTTATTATTATAATTTAAAGTAAATTACACAAACGTTAACTCCATATTACTTGATAGTGATCCAATAGAGTTTGGTTAAGTCTGAACCTATTATCAAGTAATCATACTTTGATTGTTGTATTGTCTCGATCTCGTATCCATAGACGATCACACAAAGTGTGAATACCGATTTGTAGTATTGTCTCGACTTTTTCCATAGACAATCACTTTCGGTAAGAGGACTTATAGGTGGATAATTTAAAGATTGTGGTGTATTTGGGTACCCGAGTCTTTTCAGCTCTAACAACTGCTCATCCTAACCATGTCATCCAAATGATAAACAAAGATATTTAATAATTTGTAGAAGAGTTTAAAACAAACGATAATCATGTTTTTTTTTTTCTAGATTTTTTTTTTCTCTTTTGGTTTTCTTTCCCCAATTTTGACTTTTATGCCTTCACATATAATCAGGTAATATTCTTGATCGATTTAAGAAGAAGGATCTTGAATCAACATATATTTATTCTTGATCGATTTAAGAGAAGGATCTTGAATTATATATTTTGAAATTCTAGTTTAATCATCAATCAAATATAATTATTCTTTAAATATTAGAAATTCTTTTTCACTTATCTTCTCGTCCCTTTAACCAAACCATAAGATTTTTCAAATATAATAAACACTTTAATTGATGCAACTAAGTTTGAATAATACAATAAATTCAGTATGGATAAGTTTTTATCAATTGAAATTGGAAAAGGTCGAATAGATTAAGGCCTAGCAAAAAAATTACTCCAAATTTTTCATGTGAAATTTGATAAGGTTTAGATAAAAAATCACATCCATGGTAGAAAGTATAAATTAGTTCGATTCAAGATAGGTGTGGATGTGAAAGGAGAAGCAGTTGTAATAAGATAGAAGACAAAAGATGGTCAACACTCAACATAAAAAGTACAAAGATAAAAAAAATCGTCTTACTATTTATTGTTTTCTAGAAAAAAAAACTTTTACATGTTTTCACCAAATAGCTTTCCACGTTAATCATCTATCATTTAGCTGCTAAGCAGCTGGTTAAACAACATTTTTCGTATTTTTACAGAGCTTTTTCTTATAAAAAAAAAAGATTCGTACACTCGTATAAAAGAGAGTAATATGACCAAAGTTTTGAATCTTGATCATTATACTCGAAGAATGTTCTACTAAAATTTCCATTGAAAAAAAAAAAAACCCGCCTTGAGAGTGCATAGAAAATCTCCATAATGGAGAAGACCCAAACAAAAAGGTAAAACACCCGCAAAAATATCATAAAAATCTCCCTAAAACGATGTTGATCGAACAAAAATTATTAACCATAACCTACAAACTAGTATTTTTTTTTAAAGCATAAAAACTAAACTATTACACACACTGGGAAAACAAAAAAAATGAAGAAATCTGCTTCAAATTTTAGTTTGTTGAGTTAAATGACCTAACTATTAACCTATTTTCTTGTTTTCCTAATTAACTTAGTAGTTTAGTTTATTAAGCAAAATCAACAAAATTATTAAACTAACTAAGAAAACAAGAAAATAAAAAGAAATCTTCTTGAGTTTCGAGGAGTAAAAGAAAAATGTTTTCTTGTTTCTAGGCACCCTTTTTCATATCTCTTATGAATTTGATCAAATCATATTAATGAAATCAAGAGATGTACTAATTCCCCCTAAAAAAGATCAGATGAATAAATAAATAAATATGTATAAAACCGAGAATCCTCTTTTTAATTTTTATATATATATATACCAAACGTGTCCCAGATTTAAACAAATTTGTAGCAATTTTAATGTCTAGTATAGCAAATTTAATGTCTAGTACTGAATACGCATTAAATAATATATGCTATGAACAGTAAATTATGAATAGTAACCTATGAACAGTAAATTATAAATAGTAAACTACAAATAATAGAACAAAGATAGAGATTAGAGGTACTCACAAAGTAGTTATTTATTTATTGATAGCACACCAAAGCAAACTTGAAATCACACACAAAGATAGAAAACACTCTTAGAAGGAAGACACTCACAAATTTTTACACTCACACTCAAACTCTTAACAGACTTAAACTTGAAACTTAGAAAACTTGCCCCTTTCCCTTCACTTCTAGGAAGTATATATGGGGGAGAAATACAAAGAGATAAGATTTCTTTTATCAAGAATCTTCTCATCAAACTAGAACCACCAATAGGAGAAGGATTCGTGGAAGAAATAAGCCATGTCAAAATTAAGATAAGCCATCTTTATGAAAAGCAGAAAACGTGTCTATGGAGAGTGGCAAACAAGGCCAAAGACATAAGATCCATAAAATATTCCCTTCTAGAAAAGCCAATACGTGTCCTTGATAAACAGTGGAGTCGACATTGCTTTTCAAAATAATTAAAGCCTTAATTAGCTTCTTCACTAGATTAATCCTAAACAATCATCGCCATTGGCATTTAAATCTTCGGCGCTATCTTCTGTCTTGACTTCATCTTCTTGCCATAGATTTTGAGGAAGAGGGTTGAGAACTCATTTCTTCACTGTCTAAAATTTGCAAGATTTGTTTTTTGAAATCTTCCTTAGAAAGATTTCCATCTTTGTTGTTTTAAGGCCAAAATATGTGTAGAAAATTCCATAGGGAAATCAAGAGGAAATCGAAACCAATAATTGAGGTGCCACAAATTGAATAACAAAATTAAATGATTGCAAATGGGCAAACATTATACCTATCCCACCATTTGAAAAATAATTGTCTGTCTAAATATGGGATATATTCCCAATCAGGATCATCATCTCTGGAAATTGAATAATTCCATCGTAAAATCCATGGGATTTCATATAAGATAAAGAACCAAGAAATTAATCTTCTTTTATCATAAGAATGGCTATTAGCCTTTATAAATTTTTCTAAGGCTTCTGATATATAGCCAGGTAAAATATCTTTAGTAGGTCCCCACAGACTCCACCATGTCCGGAACCAATTGGGAAGGTCTTGAATTACCTTCAATTTAAAACCAATATACCAAGAATGGGAAAATCTTTGATTTTGAACACAAAAGGTATGTGTCCATGCCTTGATATAATCAGTATAATTATATGACCTAGGCTTCAGATGAGGGTGGTTTATGAAGGTTTTAGATTCATGGGGAATCATTCCCCAGTCTCTAAAGGAAAGAACTTTTAAAATCTCCAATTTGGAGAAGCTAGTGATATTATTATTATCCAAAGCATTATGTTGGATGAGGATTGAACCTGTTTCCAGAAGAATTGCTTCATAGAAATCTCTAGATTTACCATAATGTGGTAAAATATGATTCTGGAGGTACATGGAGGCTATTTCTGCCGGATTTCTTTGAGTATGTTCTGTTTCAATATCTAGAAGAGGTAATGACATAGTCATTAAATAGGGAGATCTCTCCTCCTGATAAGAGGAATTTTTACCTTTATTGAGGCTTGCTTTAATTAGAAAATGATCATTCTTTTTACTAAAAGGATTATCCTTTTTGCTAGAGCTGGAAAATGCAGGGGCTTTTCCTCTGAATGGTTGAAATTTCATTTTTTCCCTGCAAAAATTCACGAGTTAAAAAATAAGGCAAAGAGTTAGTATCTCCTTTGATATATTCAATCTTAAAATCAAAAGCTGAAAGAATAGCTTGCCATCTTGCAAAGATTTGTCGAGATGCTAAATTTTTAACATCCTTTACTAAAACTTCTTTGGCTGCTTGGCAATCTACCCGAATAAGAAATTCCTGATTTAACAAATCACCTTCAAATTTAGTAACACAATTAATTATAGCCAGAATTTCTTTTTTGATTGTTGAATAATTTTGTTGTGCTGATTTCCACACACCAGATGTATGTCGAACTAGTTGTTATTTTCCATTAACTAGTTGTTTAAGAATTCCTCCATAACCAATATCAGAGGCATCTGTTTCTACTATTTTATAAGCTGTAGGATTAGCTATATTTAGGCATGGTAATTATTTAGCCTTAGCTTTTATTTTTCTAACGGCGCTAGTATGTTCGCTGGTCCAATTAACATGATTTTTCCTTAGTCTAGCATATCATGGTTTACTATCTTTTGTTAGATCTTTGTAGAAATCTGTTATGTAATTGAGACTTCTAAGGAACCTTTGTAATTGTTTTTTATCCCTAATTTCATCTGGGAATTTATCTGCAAAGGCTATAGCCCGATCTATAGGTATAATAGTACCTTTATCAATATTATGCCCAAGAAACCTAACTTGGGTTTGAAATATTTTCATTTTCTTTGCAGATACCACCAATCCGGCCTGCTTCACTATTTTGAGGAAAATTAGTATATGTTTAAAATGTTGCTCAATAGATTCGGAGTATATCAATACATCATTGATGTAAATAATTGTAAAGGTTGAATATGGATTAAATATATTATTCATGATATGCTGAAATTCTGATGGAGCATTCTTTAGCCCAAACGGCATTATATTCCATTCATAATGTCTGAACGGAACTGTAAATGTTGTTTTGTATTTGTATTTTTTAGCAATTTGAATTTGCCAATATCCGGATTTTAAATCAAATTTTGAGAAGATGACAACATTATATAATCTATCCAAAAGGTCTTTTTTATTAGGGATGGGATACCTAATCCACCTTAGAGCCTTATTCAATGGTTTATAATTTATCACTAATCTTGGAACTCCTCTTTCCAATTATGCTGCCTTTTCAACATAAAAGGCCGGACAACTCCATGGAGAATAGCTTTTTCTAATTAGTCCTTTATTTAATATTTCCTGGATCTCAGACTTACATATTTCAAGTAACCTATTATTCATTTGGATTGGTCTAGCCTTAGTTGGAATCATTTTTTCTGAAAAATCTGGTCCATACGGTAACTCAACTATATGTTGCTTTCTTTCCCAAAACGCGTTAGGGATATCATTACAGACTTCTTTTATTAATGTATTGTTAACATCTTCTATTTGTTTTTGGAGTTTTGGACATTTTAATTTTTCTTCGATCCTTTTATACTGAATTTCTTCTTTTAAGAAGAATAAAAATTTCTCTTTTCGTTTAATCTTATCCTTAATATGATTAATAAATTTTTGCTTTGGTTCAGAAACAAATTCAAATGTAATTTTATGACCTTGAACAAAAGCTTCAATTCCGTTATTACTGATTTGTAATGGATATAGCATATTTAAAATGGGGTTCCTAGGATACATGTTTGAGATAAATTTTTAACCATAATAAATGGTGTTTCTAGACAAATACCATTATTACAAATTGCAGCATCTGATAACTTGTAATTAATTATCAGTTTATTCCCATCTGCAGTATTAAGAACTTGGGTAGTCTTACTAAAATATTTTGTTGGTACTACTACTAACCCTTCATTTAGGCAATTTAAATGCACTTTGAATCTATAAGTTCCATGGTCTGAAAACTATATTCTTTTCCTGTGATTAATGTAACTAAAGTATACCATTTTTGAACTACTACTTTATTAATTATATTAATAAATTGCAATTTTTTTATTTCTTGGTTTATGTTAGAAGATTCTGGTTTTTCTACATTCTTTTGTGTCGATACTGTTGCCTGATATTTTTGTAGAATATCATCAAAGGAATTTTCTTCCTGTGAATCGTATTCTCCATCTATAGGCTTATGAAGTTCCAATAGTTGGATTCTCTGTTTGAGCCCTCGTAATTCATTTTTAACCTGATCAACTTCAGCCTGAAGTTCACTAATTGAGGGTTCTTTTTTAGAATTTCGATTTTCTACCCTTGCTAAAATTTCTTTAAAACTAAGGGTTGTAAATTCTTTTCGATTTTATTTACCCTTGGGGCACGTTTAGCCACTTCAATGTATCTTTCCAAGGCTGCACGTTTTGCATCAGGATCACTTATTTTATCTATTAATTCTAGAATAAAATTTTTCTCATTGGTAAGAGCATAGATTTCTAAACCTGTCATTTTTTTATGCAAGCAATTCTTGCAGGAACAATTGACATCACATTCATTATCCTCTAGCCCATAAATAGTGTCTTAAGATTCATCGGACTCCTCTTCAGAAGATACTTCCTCGGATTCATCTGAATTATCAGACTCCATTAAGAGGACTTGACTTAATTGTCGTTTAAGCCCTTCATCTATGTTCAATTCATTTATTTTTTGTTTTGTTCGACATTTATTTTGATAATGTCCGATCTTTCCACATTTGTAACAAACTGGAGGTTCTTTATTATTATTATATTGTTGTGGTTTCTTCTTATTTTTCGGAAAGTTGGGCCTTTTATATTTTTGTGGGTATCTATTATACTTTGTTCTTTTACCATGATATAGTCGAACATTTTTTTTTTTTGGATCTTAAAGTTGGTGGAAAAGAATTATAACCAAATTGTTCGCAGAAATCTCCTAATTCCTCTTTTTTTTAGTCATTTTATTCTTTTGTAAATGCCTATGAAGTTTTATGTCTGAACATAAGACTAAACCTTCGGACATAATTTTAGAAGATAATTGCCCAAAGGTAAATTCATTATAATCTATTCTTCATTGGGTATTTTTAGCTTTAAGCCTGCTCCTAACTCTTTCAGCAAATAAGGGAGGCAATCCAGACACAAATGTTTCTTTCCAAAATTCAGAGTCTGAAGAACAATCTTCTCTGCTAAATAATTTGGAGAAGAAAACATCTCTATACCACCTATAATGGGAGAGAGTGGGACATTTTAGGTTGATGAGTAATTCTCTTGATCTCTCCATTTGTTGGGAGTTCGTCCCCACAAAATGTAGAGCAATTGTATACAACAATGTATTTACTGCATCTGCCTGATTCTAGACAAATCCATTTTCTAATCTTACTTGTTTGACTACATTTTCTAAACTTCATTTTGCTTGATTAGATAGATGGAAATCCCACCATCCTTTAAGCTGATCGGTAAATCCCGTAACAATGGCTTTAAAGATTTGATCATCAGGATTTTGAAAATTAATTCTAGAAGCAGAACTATACATGGTCATTTGCCTAATTGTATTTAGAATATGGTATTCAGTCGTACCATCTATATTCCATTCTACTATAGATCTTCCATCAAAAGAAACCTTGTTCCAATTGTAATCTTCTTCAATTTGTAAATCTATCGGCGTGGGTCTTGGGTAATAATTTTTTGTAGTAGGAAATGTGGCTTCATACTTTTTTCCAAAAGATATTTTATTAAGGGTACCTGGTTCTGAAGTTTGAAATATTTATTCCAATTTATTGACATCAATATTATTGTACTGTTTTTGTTTAGATAAAACGTTAACAGTTTGAGATGTCTCTTTTGAAGTTTTAGGCACTTTTGGAGTGGATAAATTTAGGGACTTTATTTTTTCAACTAAAGCATCTACAAAACTATTATCAGGATTAGATAGTCTAAACACTTCTCGATTGATAACTAGGGATGTCTTAAATAAAATCCCCCCTTGTAACTCTTGATCCGACCTATCCTCTACTGGTTTCGTATCACCAGTAGTTGCCACTTACTTTTTAGTATTTAACATGGACTCTATTCTGGTTGTCTGTTTACCTAATGATTGCAAACATAAATTGGTATAATTGCCTAAATGTATTAGCTGGCCAATATCCTTTTGAGTTGCTGCTGAATTAGTTTCTCTTGAATTAGATTTTCCGGAGGATGTAATGGGGTTTTCCTTCCCTTGTTTCATATGTATGGAATGGAGTTTCTAATGCATTAAGAGATTTCTTATAATCTTCTAAACCATGATCATTGATTAAATCATCTAACCAATCAAAAAATGGTTTTTTAACCTGACTATGAATTAAGTATAGACCATAGGTTTTATATAATTTTGTCTTTCGATGAGGGGAGAATTTTGAACTAAACCAAGCTCTCTTATCTGTATTTTTCGAGCTATGATATTCTTTTCTTAATTCATCTATATCATCTAAAGGTTGTTGAATTACATTTATCTCGAAATTCAGATCTGAAAATGTTGGTTCGGGTTGTTCAGGGATGTTTCTATTACTTGATTTTGGTGTATCAACCCTGTAATAAGGTTTGTTAACCTGGTGTGGAGTCTGTTTAACTCCCTCTATTGTAATATCATGTGAATCATTTATAAAGTTATTTATTGGATCTATATAAGAAGATGAGGACACAGAAGGTCTTGGTGTACTCCCTTCACCATCCATAAATTTAATCCTTGTTTTTCTAGAAGATGTAAATTGTATTTATACATCTCCATCCTCATATTCAATAATTTGTTGAAGGTTTTGGTTTTGACAAGGTTTTGTGGGTACTTCAACTTGCAAAGTCCACTTCCACTTTTCAAGGGTTACAACTAGTAAATGTTAGACCATCAAGAGGTTATTGTTGAATAAAAAAAAGAGTTATACTATTGGTAACCGCAAGTAGTAACGTTCAGTAATTTTTTGATGCTTTTGTCTCTTAAACTATACATGATATGTTGATACACTATAAATAACCCGTGTCGTAACGGCATGGCATGAGGTTAACAGAGAGTCCTATAAATATCTAGAGATAGCTCGTGCCGTAACGGCATTACTTTAATATGGTATCTGACTGGTGTAATTTTCATTTTTTCTGGACTTTAAATCATGTTCCTTTGCAAGATAGTTTTCTATTTTGTTTTAATCGAAAATAATGTCTATAAATACATTGTAAAACTATTCATATACATTATCCAAAAACGAACACAAAATCATTTAAGTAATAGTGTGTATGCATATCTCACTTATGAGTTAAATAAATCTCATTTCCCATTAGATTCATCATGCCACCACTAAATCCAATTAATGCATATATGATATATTATGATTTCATTTAATGTTTCTTTGAATATCTTGAGTTAAGAGGTGATGCAATACTTAAAGATTAATAAATTTGTATTCATAATGAGAAGGGTTACAGAAACGACGACCGTCGGATGTTTTTCACTGGGATGAGACTGGGATGGTCGGATGCAATGTTTGTCTTTCAAAATGTTATCCGACCGTCCAAGCTCAAAACCCCTTCTATTTTTTATTATAGATGGCTATTTTTGAATGTGGGCCTTTGATTAAAACTTGTTAGTTGTGGCATGCTCCAGCGCATGAAGCATGACTCACTCAAAGGTGAACTCCTACTTTTCTGGTTGATTTCGTAATTTTGAGGTAAAACATCAGAATTAGTGTCATAAGCTTTTTTAGATAATATATAAGTTTTTTTAGATAGTATATAAGTTTTGAGTTATAAACTCACTCGTTAATAGAGACAATGATGTAGTTTTGTTTTCACCATTACAGGTTGATCCAACGTTACTTTGTTTTTTAAATCAAACTAAAATTGGTGTTTGAGATGACAATTAATCTATTTTTGAGAAATGACAACAAGAGTGTAATATACTTTTTATTCAACATAGCAATACCTCTTTCTTTATCAACAACCACACATTAAGGATGTATCTTATATTTATGAGGATATGACCACCATTCACATTTTTTACTATCGGATCAATAATGGTACTTCATTCATTTGAAAAACTGTCTACCTCTCCTCCAAGACATTGATCTTGAAAAATTTGACAGCCTAAATCTTTCCCTAGATGCATCTCATCTTGGGGTCATATAAAAATTATTCCCCGTTGAAATTGCCTAGCAAAGTCACCGGTGGATCTACCATTCTTTAGCTCAAACAAAATTTACAGAGAAGAATCTAAAGAAAAAGAGAAAACTTTATACTTGTAGATGGGGCAAACGAGTTTCTGGTTTTTAAGGAATTGAGGAGACGAAAGTGCGGAGGAAACTCCTTGAACCGAGCGAACTGTCTACCCTCACACAGATGCACTGCAAAAGGGAGTGCTTTGAATTCGAGAGATAAATATATAGGACTCCGGCCTAAACCAAGACAATGGCCGTTCCAGAGTCAATTCGGTCACAAGAGAGGATGGGTCGATCTGTAGGAGGGAAGCTGAGAAATGTGTGAGATCAATGGTGATCGAAGATTATAGGTGTGTTGTGTATTTTGCGTGAAGAAATAAGATAAGTTCTGATTGATTGAATTTTGCTTTGTTGAGAGTAATTGCTCAGACGTCGAGTTCTTAATCTCTTATTGTCTGTTTGACGAAAGATTGTCCTATTTTCAATCATGATTCAGAGACTTATTTATATTGCTAGAATTGTAAACACCTTGATCCCATGAAGTGTGACAGTTGCAAAAGTCAAAGAGTAGGGAAGTGGAAATCGTGTCAAAACCATTGCTCATCGTGCGAAGACTTGGTTGGTTTACCATCCACTACTTTGCTAACTCCTCCAACTGATTGCATGACTTTCTCACATTCTCATCGTGTGTATGAACACATGTTCCGTAGACTGCCAGACCAAAGTCCTAATTAATATCCCCCATGTGACACGATTGATGTCTCGTGATTGTGGAGTCTGCAAGGCAGACGTGTATTTAGTTAGTCAGTTGCTGACTTTATGGGATGATGAGTTCTTGTATTGTTGAGTCGAATATGATTTGAAAATGTTCTAAGACTCATGAATTGAACATGTCTGTTGAGACAGAGGTATAATTGTCGAATAAATGTTGATAGTTAAGGTGAACAAATATTGTTCATTTGATGAATTGTTGAATATTGATAGTTGAACCAATATTCCTTAATCGGAGCAAATATTGCTCATATGAGCAAATGTTGCTCGTTTGATGAATTATTAATTTAAAATACTGGAAACTGAACCAAGTATCATAATTAAAGTGTTGATTAAGGGATCAACATAAAATTATTAGTGTTTGAATATGGAATTATGAACCTTGGATTCGAAAACCCTAATTTCGATCAATTGCTGATCAATTGATGATTTATTGAAAATCAACCACGGAGTGAAGGAGGGAATGACAACATGGGATGATGAGTCGACCATGAGTCAACCATGTAGCGCCCAGATGCTCGAGTGAGCAAATACCAAAGTCTCTTGAAGACTAGTTGGTGAAAGGATGATTAAATGTTGGTTTAATCATTTATTATAATAATGCTCGTCTGAGCCTGAGCCTTAGGTGATAAAACCTAATTATGAAGAGATGGGGGACCGACCAAGGGGTCATGAAACCGGCACTGGTTAGTCACGGGACCGAATGACGATCGTTTTATGAAATTCCCAAATTGTTTGAAAGAGTTTGAACCCAATGTGAACAAATTAGGTCAAATGATGAAATTATGTGGGACCGGCCTCTTGCAAGCCAAAGAGCCAACCTTGGTCGGTCAAGGTAATATGCTCATGTCACCAAAGTGTTCGTGTCTCAGTTCTGAGAATTTTGATATTTTCTTACGCGCGTTTGAGCAACATTTTGAGAAAATATGAAGAAATCAAGGTTTTTCTCAAACTGAGGAAACTTCATAAGATGAAGGAAATAATAATAATAAAATGAAGGAATCATGAAGTGTGGGACCGGCTAGGGCCAAGACATGGCCATCCGACCAATGAGCCCGGTCCCATGACACTTTCCTAATTTTATATTATTTTCATGATTTTAGGGAAATATCATGAAATCAAGGAGTTTGTTGAAACAAAGGAGTTTCCTTTAAGTGAAGGAGTTTCCATGAGATGAAGGAAATAATAATAATTATTAATAATAAAATAAGGGCCGTATGGGACCGGCCACGACTAGGACATGGTCGGCCGACTAGGGCATGGTCGGCCGGCTAGGGCCCGGTCCCGTGAGTCTTCCCTAATTTTATATTATTTCCATGACTTGAAGGAAATATCATGAAATCAAGGAATTTCATGGGATGAAGAAATAATTAATAAAATAATAAGGAATCATGAGGTGTGGGATTGGCCACAACTAGGGCATAGTCGGCCGGCTAGTAGACCCGGTCCCATGACACATTTTCTAATTTTATATTATTTCCTTGATGTGAGGGAAACGCCATGAAACTGAGGAGTTTCCTTAAAATGAAGGAGTTTTGTTCAAATGAAGGAATTTTCATGAGATCAAGGAAAAATAATAAAATATGATAAATAAGGAACTAGGCGTGGGACTGGCCACGGCATGACCGGACGGCCGGTGGGCCCAGTCCTCTAGCGCCTTAGCCAATATTTTATTATTATTATTTTTCTTCCTATTTTTCATAGGTTCATCGTTCCTTCGTATTTTGGAATGCTCATTCGTGCATTCAGGTGCTCGTTAGTGCATTATTTCTAAGTACACTTGCACCATTTTGGTCGGGGCTAACTCGATAGTGCTCAGATGCCCGTACGTTGAATATTTATCACTAACTCATGGAATTATGCTGGGAAAAACCACGAATTGAAGTAATGAAATAGTATGAAGAACGTAGAATATTTCCGAATATTCAGTTAATGAATTTAAGGATTAGAAATAATTAATTGATGGCTCTATACTAGCAGGCATGCTGTCTAGGAGCATTAATTATTTGAGAATTGAGTAATATGAGCTTGTTGAAGCGTCATATTTCTTTTATATAGTCAGGGAAAACATTGTTACATCCTAAAGACGTTATTGCTCTATACTAGCAGACAAGCTGTCTAGCAGCCGTCCAATCATTCGATTCTATATAGAATTGTAATTACTGAAATTTTTCAGTATTCATGAGATGTGATGTTGCCTCAGTTGAGAGACTACACATCTACATATACTCTGAGAGACAGTATTATCAGTCAGAGGTTCTTGCGGCATGAGGTTTCATGCTTCAATGAGAGACATGAGCCTCAATACTCATCGATTCTTTGGATCGGGAGTATGTACAATTATGGTTTTACGATTTTAGCCTTTGCCAAAAATCCACCATCTACATTAAGTCCCCTGCTTAGTGAGGGACAATCATGTTCCTCAGTCAGCACTGGATGGTGATTTTCTAGTTATAAACGAAATAAGTAATTGAACTTAGTTGTAAGATAAGATGTTACTGGATTTTCGATTGCGCGAGAAAACCATGGATTGAACGAAGATCCCGGTGGCATGATAGAGTATCATCTAACGAGAATAAAGTGGTGTAGCACCGCTGATTTGGTGATGGAACCTTGGTCGGTTTAGGATTCACGGGTCCGGGCCCAAGAAGGGAAATCCTCGTGGAATTAGGTTTTTGGAAATAAAATTTGATATAAAAGGGAATAAATACCTCTTTTTTTTTAATTTCTCCTCCACACGACCGACCACCACCTTCATCTCTTCATCTCCTTCACGCCAGCAGCAGGGGAAGGAAAAAAAATTCCGCAAACATCGTGAGTTTTGGAGCTGTTGTCGTTAGTTTGAAACTAGCCTTTCCGCCGCCACCACCGTCCGACCATATTCCTAGGGGTGACCAATACTAAAACACCCAAAATGTCAAAAAAAGCGAAATTTTTTTCCAGAAGTTTATAGTTTGTTCATGAGTTGTTCATGTTGAAATTATATACATATGCAAACATAAGCGTGAGTTTTGTAGAAAACCCTTGTTTGAAAAACGTACGTTCGTTCGATCGTTTGTTTAAGAAACTAGTAATAATCCCTGACTTAAGAGAGATTTTTTTTATACATAGACCTGTGTCTAGTGATAAAATTTTGTTTATGATCTTTCATGAAAACCAAAACTTTATCTTGAAAGGTGTGAATTTTCACAAGACCAAAATAAACCTTCGTTTCGAAGACGGACGATCGTACGAAGGAAAGAGATTTTTTTTTATTCTGATAAAACCGTGAAATATCCACAATTTTTTTTTATATAAAACCGTGACATGTTCACGGATTTTTTTTTTACGTGAGTTTTTCTCACATTAAAATAATGAAACTTATTTTCACGTGAATAATTCACGTTTATATATATAAATATATATTTTTTGAAAATCAAAGCCCGATTTTGAGTAATATTTAAAAGTAAACAATTATTTGTGATGAAATATTGTTTAGTTTTCATAATTCAATGGTTAATGTTCATATGGTGGAAGTGTTCATGATTTTATGAAATCTGAGTTTTGCTCGTCTTTTGTAGATTCGAAGAAACGAGCAAGTTTTGAAGTGTTAACTCTTTTATCACAATCACTGCTGTTAGTGGAATTGTAAACATGTACGAGTTAAGAATTACCATTTTGGTAGATACTGATTAAGCATCTTTGGCATCCAGTTGCATGATTCCATTGTTTTGTTGAAGTTTGCATTTTGTGTGAATGATATACTGAAGCAGAGTGTTGTATGAATGTTACAGCTACTTCACAAGAATGTCCGATTCCCAAGATAATGATGCCTCCAGAAATGATACATGCATGGATAATGATGCCTCCAGAGATGATATGTGCATGGATGAGACTTCTATTGAAGAAGGAGAAGAAAAAACACCCGGGATCAAGAATATTCCAAATACAAATGATGGGTTCTTCGTGGTTTAGCATCTTGAGAAACGCCTCAAGACTCCAGCATTTCGTCTTCTGATAAATCCTAGAAACGTTACTCAGAAGAAATTGGTGACTCCTAGGGCGGCTATTCGATTATGTCTCGAACGAGGAAATTTTTCTGCTTCAATCATAGAATTTAAGCTTTCTCGCCGACCTTTGGAAAAGTTTTCTAGATGGGCAAGGCATATATTTGGGTTTTCCTCGTGTTCGAACCATCTTTGAATCATGCATGAGATAACAAGGGCTATTCAAGCAACTGGAGACTTGTTCATTTTTCACGATGTGTGAGGTATAGTGGCTCTACTTTCTCGTTGGTTTATTCCAACTCATACTTTCATATGCAGCTGGGGAGAGTTTACTATCACCTTAGAGGATGTAGTTGTTTTGTTGCATCTTCCGGTCACGGGCAATCTTCCTGAAAGTCTTTCAGCGGAGGAGCAAACAATCTCTAATATTCTGACAGCCAAAATGGAAGAAATTAACAAAGGATCCAGTAAATGCTATTATGCTCACTGGTTAACACAATGGTGGCCAAGAGATGAGGCTCCTGACAGTCCTGTTGACGGTATGTTATCTATTGTTGCTTTCTTATGTTTATGGCTGTCCAGAGACGTATTTGAAGATAGTGGAAATTTGTTGAAGCCGTTTGTGATTCCCTTTGCTATCAAGATGGCCCAAGGTGAGCAACTTCCAATCGGCAGTCTATTCTTGGGTTCTTTGTACTCCAACTTAGACTCCTTGGTTATAGATTCCAGCATTTCTAACAGCTTCATGAAGATTGAATGTTATGCGAATACTATGTTTCTCCAAGCTTTGATGTGGGAGCATTTCAAGAATTTTGCACCCATCCCTCGTACCATCTTACAAGGACCGAATGTTGATGCTCGGCATATTTTCTCTGAGAAGGATAATGCCAGAATTATGCGTTGGTCTACAAAGCAACCTCGAGTTAAACCACGCCTTGTTGATGTGTTAGACAAGGAGTCTGAGTTTAACTTTCATCCATGGGTGTCGATTCCTCCTTATATTTCTCAGTTAACAACCTTCAATGCTGAGGAAAGTGTTACTTTGAAATCTGGTGCAGATCGAAGTGATGGTGAGAGATCTTTTATGCTGAGTTGCACTCCTGGTTACTTAGTATCAGCAACATATGGAGACTTTTCAGTGGAAGAATACAACATCGATAGAGCGGCTCGACAAATGGGCATGGATTAGTGTATTCCAACTCTTCGAAAGAGAAAGCCGTCGGTTGAACAACTTAAGACCCGTTTAGACTGTACTCATGTGGAAGGAAGCGATTATTGGTTCCCCTGTTCTGAACGAATTACGTATGTAACTCCAGGTTACATAAACTTTTGGAATCAGCAATTCGAGCGTTTATATGATTACGTGATGGTTAGTCAGCCTTTGGTGAAAGTAACTCCTTCCGCTGAGATGATTTCTACTCGACCAAGGTTGAAGTATTTATCAAGCGATAAACGGAAGGCATCTCCAGGGTGTCCACAAGTATGTACCCTTCTCATAATCTTCATAAGAACATGATAATTGTATCTTAATTATCTCATCAATTTATACAGGATGGTCGTATCGTGAGACCTTACATTGATGTGGACTTTACGGAAACAGAAACCATTGTTCACGGTGGAGAAGGCAGGAGCAAGAATTATAAGATGTTGCCTAACACCATAAAGTCCCCAATAATTTCTTTGGTGAGTTGTCGATATTTCTTTCACCATGACTTCTTCTCATCCGTGTAATTAGGATCACAAAACCAATGTTTGTTACTCTGTTATAGAACTTTACCCATCAAGTATCGATGGTCTTCAATTTTATGTTGGGCAAACAATCTCTGAACCAAGTGCTGAAGAAGAAGTCGATGTAAGTATCTCTTCGTATATTTAACTACAATCTTTGTGAATAAGATTCTAATTGTCATGATGTATCCAGGAGGCTGTCTCCATGGAAGTGGAGAGTGCTGATGATGCTCGTTCGTCTTTGAAGGATGACGATGAAGAAAATTCCCAAAATTCCCAGAATTCAAAACCGAATGAAAGCAATGATGCTCCCAATGTTGATACGGGAAATTCTGGTTCTTTGGACGCTTTAGAGACCACCAAGTAAGTATTTCTATTGTATTTTATATATAGAAGCATAAAATTGTCGATCCATGAATGAATGAATGAGAATCCATGTGAATATACGAAGAGTTTTGCTGAAATACGTCACCAGAAAAATCCAGAATTCAGCCTTTTAGTAAAAACGTTGTAGAATCCTCGTCCGATGTCGGATTTTTACGGTCTACCCAAGTTTTCTTATGCCCAAGAAATTTTCAAGCTTTCGAGAAGAAGATTTTTGAGTTTTGATCATGTTTAGAGGTCGAAATAGACGAAAAAGTAAACTTCTAGGAGACTTCCAGAAAATTTTCAGCTGTCATGTAGTCCAATGTTTTGGCCACATCTCTTTGCTCGTTTATCCAATTGCTATGAAATTTTGATATGTTGTATATAAAATACATACGAAGAGAATGGTATATAACTCAACCTTAGAGTCTTCACCAATTTCTCCTAGTTCGTCGTATCATGTAGGGAAGTGTAAAATATCTTCAGACAAGCTTGTCGTAAAACGTGTTTTTATGACTTTCACGCTATTTGCTCATGTATTGCATGTATGATAAAGAACTTAAATGATATTAGTTTACTTACATGCTCGATTTTATGACTTACTTTGGTTTCATGCTTGGATGGCTCTAATCTCATGTAATCTTCGTATTTAGGCGCCAAATATCGAAGTTGAGAATGAAGGAACCAATAATGATAAATCGAGAAACCCTGGGGTTATTGATGAAGAAACGACCATATCTGCACTTCAAAGTCGTGAGGGAGTTGTTGTTAAAGAGACCGAGACTTCAATTATTGTTACTTCAGTGACGGGAGAAACCGAACCACGAGTATAAGAGACTGAAGAAACTGTTGCCATGATTGTGGAAGTTGCTCCGATAATTGAAAATCGTATTGTGGTGCATGAATATCCAAGTGCAGGAGGTGCTTTTGATCCTCCATTTGGTGCATCACTCCAATATCACGCACTAGTTGGCGGATTCAACATTCCTATTGGATATGCAGGCTTGTACGAGAAGATATGGAGGAAGTTTGGTCACATCATCCTTGACAGAGACCCCAAGCGTGCTTATTATTTAAAAATGCAAGTAGGTGTTATCTTGCGTGTTATAAATAATATATGTACCAGATCTAGAAATATTGTTACTCCATATGTACTCTTTGATTGGGAGTTCAATTTGGAGAATTCTGAGAGACTTGGCTTCAACGTGAAGTGGCTTCGTAAGAAGATAGATGCTATCAAGGACTCATGTGAGAATAACATACCCTTTCCCAATGATGATGTGATGGAGAAGGAAGATAAGATTGCTAGGTTGACTGAAGAGCTGAACATGGAGAAGGCGGCTTTACAAGTCTTGAAGGATGCAGAGGAGCGAAAATATTTCTTTGTTGATTTTCTTTGATTTCCTTTCCATAATTTCTTGAACTTCTGAACTTATGAGAGATGTGAGGTTTTATTTCTGGTTTTTGGTTGTTTTTTGAATAAGTAGATGATTGAGGATTTTCTTTGGATTTGATAGAGATTTTCTTTAAGTAAATTGAATTTTGATAAATTGCTGGATTTAAATTACTGAATGCAAGTATTGCAAACATTTTGGAGGAATTGAAATACAATGAAAGAAAATCCTAAATGCCAAATTCAGATATTTTGGGCATTCGTGCCTCGAACACCCAACACCTCAAACGTCTAACACCTTAGGCGTCAAAGGCCTTGAGCCAATTCTCGTGTATTACGGCCACACTCTCCTTGTTGTCCATGTTGATTAATTTGTAGTATCCACCAACAACAGACTTATAAATCATAAAAGGTCCTTCCCAGTTGGAGTTCTTTGCAGAATGAAAGTTACGCTTAGTTGCTTTGAGAACTAAATCTCCTTCCTGGAACTTGTAAGACTTGATCGTCCGCGCCCTGAATATCTTTTATTGGTTCAGATTCTTCGTGCAGTGGAATTCCATGTTATTGAAGCCTTACAATTTTGCGGTACATATGGACATTCGCGGAGGGGCGAGTATCTAGGATACCGCTTGTCTTGTTTAGCCATTTTTTTCAGCAATGATTGTATTAGTGAGGTGCTCAATTCGGAGAGGTTCTGCGTCTAACCACTTAGTGAAATATTGTTGAGGTGAGGTTATCCATTCATAGCATTTTGCAATAGCTAAGTTGTTGGTGGAGTAAAGCCCTCGAATCAAAGCAGCGTGTTTGAAAACTGATAATATGGACACATGAGGAGGAATAAGACTTGCCTGAGTGCGGAACCTTTTGATGAAGGCATTTGCATTTTCTTCAGGATTTTGTGTCAGCTTTGTCAAGGCTTTGACTTCCTTCAGATACTCAAACGGTGGTGTATCTTCTTTTTCTTCTTCCGAATCAGAGGTTTCTTCAACAGAGAAATGTGCAATTGAAGGTGTTGGGGTTACCTTTCCAGCATGAATCAACGTACATCCAAGGATCATATCATATCCTGGATTTTCTAGGATTATGTAAAATTTTGTTTCTGTCCAGGTTGAGTTTATGTTCACCTTGAGAGTAATGTGGCCATAAGCATCTCTGGGCGTCCCTTCATGATTCATGATTGATACTGGAGCATGAATGGCTTCTTGTCATGTGATACCAGCAGCTCTGAGAGTTTTCAGAGAGATAACATTGACAGCAGTGCCAACATCAATTAATGCTCATTTGAACTCGTTTCCTTTGAGATGGACTGTGGTGAGAAGTCCCCAGTCGTACATTTTTTTTGTCTATTGCTGAAGGCTCATGAAGTGTCTCTTGAATTAATAAACGCTTACCTGACACGATGTGATTCAATGCAGCAAACATATTTTTCCTTAAAGCCTTTGATAAGTACAACAATTCGCATACTTCTCGATTAAGGATTGGAATGCTTCTTTGACGGGTGGTTCAGAGAGAGTGAAGGTTCTGACCGGGAGAGGATCTCTGTGGACTCCTTCAGTCCCCAAGTTAAGTTCTCCTGATTCGACCTTTTCTTGGAATATGCGCTTCAAGATTCTGCAGTCCTTTGTGGGATGATTGACGAATATGTGAAAGCGACAGTAACGAGGAATTTCCATGTCTTCTCCGGTTGGTTATTTCTTGATATATGGTAACTTGATTGCACCATCTTGAACCCATACATCTAATAATTCAATCACCTCTTCGATGGTAAAAGGGAAATCAGGTGCGTCTTGACCAGCTCCTGCATGTTGGGTATGAGCTTGTGCATCTCGAGTTTGATTATCCTTCCTTTGTGCTTTCGAAGGGGTCGGAGAAGTATGTTTGCGCTGCGGTTCGGATTTTCATTTGCTCCCTTCTGCAACAACATTTGTGGAAGGTTGGAGGTTGTACTGTTTGTTGATTAAACGTCTGCTACCTCGAGTTTCTCGTGGTTCTTCAACCTTTGTAGTTTTAGCTCTCTCCAATAAAGCAGGTGCAGTAGTTGCTGTTCTTTTAGCCGCTTCATGAAGTTCTGAGAAAGTCTGGAACCTGATATTTTCCAATAAAGCCCTGTAGACTGGAATCATTCCATTGATGCACAAGTCCACGAGTTGTTGTTCTGTGACATTTGGATCATGACAGTCCAAAGCTTGAACTCTGAACCTTTTCACATAATCATTAGGATGTTCATTGCTCCTTTGAAACATCCTTCCAAGATCAGAGAGGGTGATTTGCTCTGAAACGAAGAAATACTTTCTGTAGAAAGCATTAACCATTTCTCCCCAACGTTTGATACTTCCTGATGCGATGTTGTTGTACCAGGTATATGCCCTGCCTTTCATAGACTTTGAAAATTCCTTCAGACGGACAACATGGTTGTGATCATGTTCACCCAATGTTTCCAGAAATCGAGAAACATGTTCTCGAGCATTGCATGTTCCATCATAAAGGGTGAATGTTGGAGAGGTGTAACCTTTTGGCAGAGGAATCCTTTGCGTAGAAGCAAGATATGGAGGTTGGTGACGGTGGACAGAGGGCGTCTTGTCTTTTCCATGATCCTCCAAAAGGCGTTCAGTCTTCATGAGTGATGAAACTGGACGGTTCTTTCGCTGGTGGATTGTCTGCAACCTTTGGAACTTCCTCATCATCTACCACATGGATTGGAGTGACTTCGGGATCAACGTCTGAAGATGTTTCTTTAACTTTTCCTTTCTCTTGAGTTTTCTCCGACATCTTGTCTGTAAGAGTCTTGAGATAATTGCATAGTTCCTTCTGAGTGGAAGTCATGTCAGTCTGATTCTTGGCAAGAGTCTCTTGCACCTTCATGAGATCACCTATGATAGGCGGATTTTCTCTGATTTCCTCAAGAGACTGACCGAAGAGTGGATTGTTGACGGCGCCAGTACCGTCGCTTGCAGGGGTGACCACCGGAGCCCCGGTGTTTGGAGGAGTAGTAGTGGCAGGTTGCGCCGGAGGAGTGGTAGTGGCAGGTTGCGCCGAAGGAGTGGTATTGGCGGTACCACTAGAGCTTGCGATATTAGGGTCGGGTGTTGAACCCGAATTAGTAACTAACCCAGACCTAAGACCGGCCATCTTTGTGAGAATTGAGATTGAAACCGAGAGAATGATCTCCCACTGTGGTCGCCAATCTGTAGATGGGGCAAAACGAGTTGCTGGTTTTTAAGAAATTGAGGAGACGACCGTGCGGAGGAAACTCCTTGAACTGAGCGAATTGTCTAACCTCACATAGATATACTGCAAAAAGGGAGTGCTTTGAATTCGAGAGATCAATTTGTAGGACTCCGGCCTAAACCAAGACAATGGCCGTTTCAGAGTCAATTCTGTCACAAGAGAGGATGGGTCAATCTGTAGGAGGGAAGCCGAGAAATGTGTGAGATCAATGGTGATAGAAGATTATAGGTGTGTTGTGTATTCTGCGTGAAGAAATAAGATAAGTTCTTATTGATTGAATTTTGACGTCGAGTTCTTCATCTCTTGTTGTCTGTTTGATGAAAGATTATCCTGTTTTCAATCATGATTAAGAGACTTATTTATATTGCTAGAATTGTAAACACCATGATCCTATGAAGTGTGACAGTTGCTGGAGTCAAAGAGTGGGGAAGTGGAAATCGTGTTAAAACCAGTTGCTCATCGTGCGAAGACTTGGTTCGTTTTCCATCCACTACTTTGCTAACTCCTCCAACTGATTGCACGAATTGCTCACATTCTCATCGTGTGTATGAACACACGTGTCGTAGACCGCCAGACCAAAACCCTAATTAATATCCCCCATGTGACACGATTGATGTCTCATGATTGTGGAGTTTGCAAGGCAGACGTGTATTTAGTTAGTCAGTTGCTGACTTTTTGGGATGATGAGTCCTTGTATTGTTGAGTCGAACGTGATTTGCAAATGTTCTAAGACTCATGAATTGAACATGTCTGTTGAGACAGAGGTATAATTGTCGAATAAATGTTGATAGTTAAGGTGAACAAATATTGTTCATTTGATGAATTGTTGAATATTGATAGTTGAACCAGTATTACTTAGTCTGAGCAAATGTTGCTCGTTTGATGAATTATTAATTTAAAATATTGGTAACTGAACCAAGTATAATAATTAAAGTGTTGATTACGGGATCAACATAAAATTATTAGTGTTTGAATCTGGAATTATGAACTTTGGATTCGAAAACCCTAATTTCGATCAATTGATGATTTATTAAAAATCAACCACGAAGTGAAGGAGGGACCGACTACATGGGATGATGATTCGACCATGAGTCGACCATGTAGCGCCCAGATGCTCGAGTGAGCAAATACCAAAGTCTCTTGAAGACTAGTTGGTCAAAGGATGATTAAATGCTGGTTTAATCATTTATTATAATGATGCTCGTCTGAGACTGAGCCTTAGGTGATAAAACCTAATTATGAAGAGATGAGGGAACGACCAAGGGGTCATGAAACCGTCCCTGGTTGGTCACGGGACCGAATGACGATCGTTTTATGAAATTCCCAAATTGTTTGAAAGAGTTTGAACCTAATGTGAACAAATTAGGTCAAATGATGAAAGTATGTGGGACCGGCCTCTTGCAAGCCAAAGAGCCAACCTTGGTCGGTCAAGGTAATATTCTCATGTCACCAAAGTGTTCGTGTCTCAGTTCTGAGAATTTTGATATTTTCTTACGCGCGTTTGAGCAACATTTTGAGAAAATATGAAGAAATCAAGGTTTTTTCTCAAACTGAGGAAACTTCATAAGATGAAGGAAATAATAATAATAAAATGAAGGAATCATGAAGTGTGGGACCGGCTAGGGCCAAGGCATGGCCGGCCGGCCAATGAGCTCGGTCCCATGACACTTTCCTAATTTTATATTATTTTCATGATTTTAGGGAAATATCATGAAATCAAGGAGTTTGTTGAAACTAAGGAGTTTCCTTGAAGTGAATGAGTTTCCATGAGATGAAGGAAATAATAATAATTAATAATAATAAAATAAGGGGCGTGTGGGACCGGTCACGACTAGGGCATGGTCGGCCGGCTAGGGCCCGGTCCCGTGAGTCTTCCCTAATTTTATATTATTTCCATGACTTGAAGGAAATATCATGAAATCAAGGAATTTCATGGGATGAAGAAATAATTAATAAAATAATAAGGAATCATGAGGTGTGGGACCGGCCACAACTAGGGCATAGCCGGCCGGCTAGTAGACCCGGTCCCATGACACCTTTCTTAATTTTATATTATTTCCTTGATGTGAGGGAAACACCATGAAACTGAAGAGTTTCCTTAAAATGAAGGAGTTTTGTTCAAATGAAGGAATTTTCATGAGATCAAGGAAAAATAATAAAATATGATAAAATAAGGAACTAGGCGTGGGACTGGCCACGGCATGACCGGCCGGCCGGTGGGCCCAGTCCCCTAGCGCCTTAGCCAATATTTTATTATTATTATTTTTCTTCCTATTTTGCATAGGTTCATCGTTCCTTCGTATTTTGGAATGCTCGTTCGTGCATTCAAGTGCTCGTTAGTGCATTATTGCTGAGTACACTTGCACCATTTTGGTCGGGGCTTACTCGATAGTGGCTCAGATGCCCGTACGTTGCATATTTATCACTAACTCATGGAATTCTGCTGGGAAAAACCACGAATTGAAGTAATGAAATAGTATGAAGAACGTAGAATATTTCCGAATATTCAGTTAATGAATTTAAGGATTAGAAATAATTAATTGATGGCTCTATACTAACAGGCATGCTGTCTAGGAGCATTAATTATTTGAGAACTGAGTAATATGAGCTTGTTGAAGCGTCATATTTCTTTTATATAATCAAGGAAAACATTGTTACATCCTGAAGACGTTATTGCTCTATACTAGCAGACAAGCTGTCTGGGAGCCGTCCAATCATTCGATTCTATATAGAAATAATTACTGAAATTGCTCAGTATTCATGAGATGTGTCGTTGCCTCAGTTGAGAGACTACACATCTACATATACTCTGAGAGACAGTATTCTCAGTCAGAGGTTCTTGCGGCATGAGGTTTCATGCTTCAATGAGAGACATGAGCCTCAATACTCATCTGATTGCTGGATCAGGAGTATGTACAATTATGGTTTTACGATTTTAGCCTTCGCCGAAAATCCACCATCTACAATACTAAAGTTCTTCAAGTTTTTCTTCAAAGTAATTCTCGATAACAAGGAACTTGAAAGTGTCATCTTGACACTTAGTTTATTACATTTAGCTTATGATATAATAGGTACGCGTTAAATTTCAATCTACTAGCTTTTAAATTTAGGTTATGCCATCCTGACACTAGACTGTTAATTCTATTTGGTTTGAAATTTTGTATGTTACTTACAAGGTTCCTGACATATTGGTCTGATATTCTAAAATTTATATCTCTGATTAGGCTTTGGTTTTGGAGTTTTTGAGGTTCCCGTTCATCCATCGTTTTGAATGAATTCTGTCTTTGCTTACACTAAGGATTCTATTTCTGAATTTGGATAGTGTGGCGTAGTTGCCAATGTTAGCGTCAGTAAGTAAACAAGCTAGATTTTGTTGCCTGCTCATGAGAATTAATCTTCTGGCCAACCCTCCATAGTATGTTTAGATACTAGGCAGAAGTCAATCCCAAAAATTAGATTCACAAAAAAATTAAATTTGTTGCTTTTACAAGTTCTTTTAAAACTGTATTGTCAAACTGATATCCGATTTTTTGAGTTGTAGAATTTGAAATGTGATTTCCGAATTGATATCCAAACATGCTCTTAGAATTTAAGAACCAGTGAGGAAGCATCCCTAGGCATTCATTTTTCATATTTCTTATCTTTATGTATTCGAGCAAATTATACCAATGAAACTAGGAAATTTACTCATTCCAAAAAGACAAAAAAGTCAAAAATAAAAATCTGAAGCCGAGAAAACATTTAAATAAAATAACGTCCCGTAAATTTTGATGTATCTGTATCCTAACCTATACAAGTGAACGTTCATACGTGGCAATTATCTAGCGGGGACCTCTGACTGAATCCTATTGATTATGGCATATTCCAATGCATGGAGCATGACTCACTCAAAGGAAGTTAGAATTCTACTCATACTGGTTGATTTGGTAATTTTAAGTTAAAGAATCAGTGGCATACATTTCATACACTTCTCACATATCACATCTTCATTTTATTTCCTTTCGCCAGATAAAAACAACAAAAAGAGGCTAAAGAAAAAGTAGAAGAACAAGGGTCCAGTAGAGCTTTACAGCAATTCTTCCTTCAATCATCAATGGTAATGGCAGCAACAGCAACATCAATTGGAGGATTGGTTCCAACACATTCATCATCAGTTGTTAACAAAAACACAGCATGTTTCTTGAAATCGTCGAATCACCAATCACTTTCATCTTCATCTTCTTCTCATGTTTCTAGTGATCAGCTTTCACTGAAAACTGTTTTTAATAACACAAAAACCGCCACATCTGGTGGAAGAAGAAGAATTCCATTTGTTGTTTCTCCCAAAGCTGTTTCTGATTCAAAGAATTCACAAACTTGTCTTGATCCAGATGCTAGCAGAGTAATGCCTCTTTCATTTTTACTTTTCTCAATTTGGATCTGATCTTTTTGTGATTTATTCTTAATTTCTTAAATCAGTTCAGATTAGTCTTAAATCCTGGAGTAATCAGGGTTTTGCCCGATTACCTACATTCTTGTTCTGGGAATTCTTTTGTGTTTATGAGGAATTATTTATTATATTTGTTAGATTTATTCTTACTTACTTGGATAGGGATAGTGGATTCTTCTTATGATTAATATAATGTAAAGCATATTTATTAATTTAATCTGTTTAAAAGATTTCATTGTTTCTCATTAAAAATGTGTGATCTATGTAACAAGTTAGGAATAATTGTTGTTAAATTAAAGGATCTTTTGCACTTTTCATTAATGCAACTTATGATGATGGGGTCATTGTGAAATTTGAGATGTTATTTTCCTTTTTTACTTCTTTGGTAATTTTATTTAGGATGTAGATTAGATTTGAATATAGATCATGCCTGGTTATGACCCGACGGCTGTACGCCTAATTAAAAAGGCATCCACATTTCAATTTCTGTCCATTTTGAATCAGATCTTATGATCCTATGCAAGTTTTTTTCATTAATGCTAATCGTGACAGTCGAGTAAATTAGAATGTAGGCAAGTCTTGGTCTCAGGTCGTGGATATTACCACCATCTGGACTTTTTGGCTGGTATATGAATGGGCATTGTTGGTTTGTTCCCATTTCAAAGGGTTAATTGGATTTTGTCTCTTGCAGAGTGTTTTGGGAATTATACTTGGGGGTGGAGCTGGGACACGGTTATACCCTCTTACAAAGAAGAGGGCAAAGCCTGCTGTTCCACTAGGAGCAAATTACAGGCTGATTGATATTCCTGTCAGCAACTGCTTGAACAGTAACATATCGAAAATATATGTTCTTACGCAATTCAATTCTGCCTCGCTTAATCGTCATCTTTCTCGGGCATATGCTAGTAACATGGGTGGATATAAAAATGAAGGTTTTGTTGAAGTCCTTGCTGCTCAGCAGAGTCCAGAGAATCCAAATTGGTTTCAGGTAAATGAAATTACATAAATCTGAAAAGTAATTGTCTGCTGTTTAATCAACTGATGTATTTTGGACTGCCTGTTTTAGATGTTCCTATCCATGTGTGACTGCATTTTGTTGGATTAGACTCTTGTTCACAATCTATTTTTGAAAATGGAGTTTATGCCTTGGAGTTGCTTTATTGAATTTTGGTCTTGTATTGTGCAGGGCACAGCTGATGCTGTGAGGCAGTATTTATGGTTGTTTGAGGAACACAATGTTATGGAGTACCTTATTCTAGCTGGTGACCATTTATACCGTATGGATTATGAAAAATTTATTCAAGCACACAGAGAGACTGATGCCGATATTACTGTTGCTGCACTCCCAATGGATGAAAAACGTGCAACCGCGTTTGGTCTCATGAAGATCGATGAGGAGGGACGGATTATTGAATTTGCTGAAAAACCAAAAGGAGAACAGTTAAAAGCTATGAAGGTCAGCACTTCAAAACATACATTCATACTTATGCTGATTTTTTTTTCTTTCATATCAAGTAAACTCCAGCTTAGTATTAAAATTTGCTGACATAAAAAATTTGAACTCACTGACTTATCTCATTTTTTTTCAGGTAGATACCACCATTTTAGGTCTTGATGATAAGAGAGCCAAAGAGATGCCTTTCATTGCAAGTATGGGTATATATGTTGTAAGCAAAAATGTAATGTTGAACTTACTCCGCGATAAGTTCCCAGGAGCTAATGATTTTGGAAGCGAAGTTATTCCTGGAGCAACTTCTATGGGATTGAGGGTATGATTTGTTATGCCTTCCAGAAAGTAAACATATTCCTTGCCACGGTTATTTATATCTTGAAAAGAAATAGTTACTGATTCCCTGATAGAAATCCTAGTTCAAAGAATGCTTTTTTTTAGGACAGAGAAAGTAAATACGGTCTCTCATTTGTGTTGTATATTAAATTTCACCCATGTTTCTTAGAACTCTTCCTGTAAAATTCAGAGCGAGTATGCAAGCTTCACATTCATCTAAAAGAATGTCTAGTTCTATTTTTTTGTACAATCCAAACAATGGTGTAACTTTTAAGAAGGGTATTAATGATTATTCCTCTAGAGCTAAACTAATAAATATTTGAGTAATCTCTCATTGAGTGCTTCTGTTACTGGATTAAAAATACTTTTTGTTGACCTAAATTTCTCCGCAACATGTTATTTAAAGCTTCTTTTGCGTGATTAAGTGGAGTTCAACTCATGTAGGTGCAAGCATACTTGTATGATGGCTACTGGGAAGATATTGGTACCATTGAGGCTTTCTATAATGCAAATTTGGGGATTACGAAGAAACCTGTACCTGATTTCAGGTATTCTTCATAGACATTATATCATCCACCACTTAAAGAATCATCATGAACATCATTAATTAGTTGTCTTGGATCTGTGAATATTATTTAAATTTGAGCATCTCTATGCAGTTTCTATGACCGTTCATCTCCTATCTATACCCAACCTCGATACTTGCCTCCTTCCAAGATGCTTGATGCGGATGTTACAGACAGTGTTATTGGCGAGGGCTGTGTTATCAAGGTAAGAGAATTGAGAAGATACACTTCACACATTTTTGTGCTCAGAAGGTTTTCATGAGAGTCAAAGTCGAAGTTGTATATTTCTGGTGCTGCCTTGTCACATGTGTTGTTCCACATTATCTTCAATGCAGAACTGCAAGATCCATCATTCTGTGGTTGGGCTCCGATCTTGTATCGCTGAGGGTGCAATTATTGAAGACACGTTGTTGATGGGAGCAGATTATTATGAGGTATGTAGTTCCAGACAACCTCTCCTAACCATGGTCAAGAGTAATTTTTGTTAATGATACAAAAAATTCTGGAATTGAATTAGCTTCATTGCTGAATATAAATTACTTCATTGGACAAACAATTAACTGCTTACTGTATGCTTGTGTCAGACTGACACGGACAGGAAAAATCTGGCTGCAAAAGGTAGCCTCCCAATAGGTATCGGCAAAAACTCTCACATCAAAAGAGCGATTATCGACAAAAATGCTCGCATTGGAGATAATGTCAAGGTTTGTGTCCTAAATCTGTCTTCTACAATCTTTTATATTTTTATTTTATGGAGCCTCTTCTTGATTTAGATTCATGGCTCTTTAACTGTTAGTTTTTACTCAATCTAATTATCACAACTATGTTTGCTTTTTAATTTTATTAATAAGGGCTGGAAGTCATATCCATATTAGGGAAATACAGAGTTGATACCTTGTTCTTTTCCTTTCATTTCTTTCGTCTCCCTTGCTGCTTTCTCTAGGGAAAATTATCATCTTAAGCGAAGACCTAAGCCCAAATAAATTTTATTTATTTGCTAACAAAATTTCTATATTCCGCAGATCATTAATGCCGATAATGTGCAAGAAGCAGCGAGAGAAACAGATGGTTATTTCATCAAGAGCGGCATTGTCACTGTGATCAAGGATGCCTTGATACCAAGTGGAACTGTCATTTAGTTTATTTAATTTTGTTTTGATAATTAGTTAAATCTTGTCAAAAACATCTCCATTTAGCAATGTACCTATCTCTTTGTTCAGTTGGGGTGATATCCCTGAACCATCTAGGCAGGGCCGGCCCTGACATAAAGTGGCCAAAGTTCAACTTTGGGCAACATATTTTTAGGGGAATCATTTTTTTTTTGTTTAGATACATTGGATTAATGATGTAAGTTTTTTTGTTAAGATACACTTATAGATAATTGAGAATATGTAAGAATCCGTGGTATTCAAATTAACAAAATTTCACCAAAGCGGATCTAGGGGACGCTAAAAACCTCATGGACTCTTTACTGCTTTTTGGGAAATCATTGTCCAGAAGGTTAATTTACAAAAATCAAGTGTTTATTTTAGTCCGTCCATGTATACGTCCCAAACATGGGAAAATTATTGCAAAAATTCTAAAAGTCCACCTCTTTTCTTTGATAAGAATCGAAAACCCAACTTTGAGCCTCTCATTCAAAAAATATTATTTCACTCTACAAGGCTGGAAATCCAAACTTCTATCCCAAGAGGACAATTTTGATTAAATCGATTCTTCTAGCCTACCCAACTTATCAAATGCAAGTCCTAGCTCTGCCCAAAGAAACTCTAGATCAACTCGACCGAATTCAAAGAAACTTCTAGTGGAAAAAAGAATGGCAAAAAGGACAAGGAGGTTTCACAAGAGCTTGCACAAGTATATGCGCAAGCCTGTATCTCAAGGATGTTTAGGAATTAAAAACCCGCATTTTTTTTTTTTTTTTTTTGATACGCTAAAGTCGGACCCAGGCTCCTACCCCAACCCAGCCAGTTGGACTGGCCCCACTGCCAGACCCAACACCGCTCAACCCACACTATACAACTAATCTACCACAAACATTTACGACGACGGGGATTGAACCCCTGATGAATCCTTACTGGAGTTGATGGGATACCACTGAGCTATGCTCTTGGACCCAAAAAAAAAAACGCATCAATTTAATATAGCTCTCCTCACAAAAGTTGCCAATAGGTTAATCACTGAACAAATCAATTATGAGTTAAACTTCTTAAAGCCAAGTATTTCTCAAATTCATACCCATGGACCCACTTAAAACCTCCATAACTTCGAATTTGTCGTGGATTTGGACGAGCATCCAAAAAGGTTTAGAATTGATTAAGGGAAATTTTGTTTGGCAAGTAAAAAATGGAGCATCGGGTAAAAATATGGGAGGACAGAAAGATTCCTAATGCGGATATTGCGTAGCATTGGATTTTCTTTTTCGGTCTATTGTTTTTTCGATAACGAAATCTTGATTGTCATATTCAAAATAGTATTGGTTAGAGGTTTCTCGGTCGAACTCACCAAGCGTTGGTATGTCAAGTTTGGTTATCATATTTGAGTTTCAAAACCCGAAGTTGCTTGATTTGATTACTAAAGTCAACTTAGTTAGGTTAGACTAGGAACATAAAAATGTTGAGCCTCGCTCTTGTTACCCATAGAACCCGAAGACGTATCAGCATCAATGATCATCCTTCAGTTCGAGGTTAGTAATACAAACCTAACTTGTTCCATTTCAATCTACGTTTCTTTCAAGTCGGTTTATATTGAAAACTTAACGTACGAAGTATAGTTTGTATATTTGTCTCTAATATAGATGACTTGGTCGTATACTATGATCAAAGTATGAAGGAAAGATATACTAGTTGATGTATACAACTTTGGTATATAGAGTTATGAAGTATAGTTTACTTATGGACTTCGTATAATCGACATAACACTAATGGTAATTCGTTATTATCTAGTGTATTGAACTTCCAGTTGAATCTATACTTTGGAATTAAACATGTCATAAGCCAAGAACATCAAGAGACTACATGTGAAACTTCGAAAGAATTTTGAGATATCTTGGGGATTGTATTCGAAGGGAATACCGCAAATAAAGAAGTGAGGCTTCAAAACCTAGCATCTGACTAGGAAAATCTTTGTATGTCCGATGATGATACCTTTGATCAATTTAACCAAAAACTTTCTTAGATAGTTAACTCCTCCTATTCCTTACGAAAAACTATCCCGGAGAAAGATATTGTGTATAAAATTATGAGGTCTCTACCATCAACAAACGAGTTTAAAAATCATGTCATCACAGAATCAAACTGAAAAGTAGAGGGTACCAAGTATACAACCAAATTTTTGGTTCGGCAACCGGTATAGACAAAACTAATACAATTACAAGTAGGTCAAAGCAAAGACCCTTTAAGAAGATTTTATATAAAGTTTTTCTCTTTCTCTTCCATAATCAATATGTATATACCAAATATTTGTGTACCTGATTGTGTAGAAGAGTTCTTGGAAGATCTTAAAAATCAATCTAGTCGTATCCGAATTAAGACAATCTGAAAATGAACAAGTATGAAACTTGCAATCTATCTTTCAAGATATGAATTCAACAAGAACAAGTCTTATTTTTGATCTCAAACAATAAGGACTTAAACTATCTAGGGGGATTACGTACTACTTATGTTATTCCTACTATAAAGATAAACAATATAATGCGAAAAAAAAAGACACCAGAAATTTTGTTAACGAGGAAAATTACACCTGTTGAAAAACCCTGAAGGTCGTCCATGTTTGAACACCATACTGTATTCAACTGCTACTACTATCAAAATTTGGACTGGAATGTAGTTGATTTCGAATTAGCTTTCCAAGTAATCCAGCCGCAGTCGTGTTCCTTACGCCTCTTGAACCTTGTAAAATTCCACTTGATTCCATTAGCTGGCGCCCTTAATAGCATAATAATTTCGTTAACCTCGGTGGGAACTTTTGATACCTATCTACCTCTAACAGACAAGCCTATTTGATTTCCTTTTTGATATGTTTTAATCCACGTTTGGAAGTTTGTTTGTAGTAGATAAATTCCAACAAACTTCACAAATATGGAATACTTACACTATGTTTAAAGTGAAGCTTGGATTACTAACCACCTCTCAAAAATAATCCAAACAAATCAAAGAAGAGTTTAGATATATATCTATATGAATAAAAGAGTCTGAGACGAAGTGAAATTATATCAATCTCGTTCTTGATCCGAGATTACTAAACCTCTAAGATCAAGAAGAACAAGATCCGGATACACTAACATCCAAGTAATATATAGTCTAACCGTACTTCACGAATCCTTAAGTGAAGTCTTCAAAGGTTTAGCCTAGAATATAGTTCTATAAAGAATCTAGGTTATAGAGGATGAATCTAGCTTTGGAACTACGACATATGAGTGCTAGGATCAAGAAGTCATGTTGCAAGGTCTCTTTATTAATAGATTTTCAAGGATCCGGGTAGATTTGAATTCAAGATAAGATAACTTGGGATCCAAGCAAACACTTTCCCAGTTTATATGAAATTTTTATAAGGAATTCATGTAAGCGTGTGAAAAATCCCCTTAAAAATTACATAGAAAAATATGCATTATGGTCTAGGTTCTGGGACCGCACACAATGATAGTCCATGGTAGCAAGTAGGCATTTGAACTTACAATAAGTTAGCGGTTTTCAACAATACTCAAGACTAATAAATAATCCACACGTCCAAAGTGATTTTGTGAATAAGGTTGTCTTAGAGGTACTATCTATGAGAGTTCCATTAAAAGCGAACATGGTCATATATCCTTAAAATTTTCTCTAGTTATTTCTTGTCCTCAAGTTATTGAGCACCAATTTGGGCTTTACAAGCTTTCTAGCTTGAAGCCCGCTTCTTCATGTGGAAGTCCCTTAGTTATCCATGCTTCAAACCCTAGGGTGAGCAGTTCGAGTTATCCTTTTCATCCCAATTCTTCTATTTGCACGTAGATGACTCCCAAGAATATTATTCTCCAAAACCTGTTGATTAGAAGGTACAAGGCATAGTTTTTAGGAATGCAATGGATATTGTTATCCTTTTCTTCCATTTTTATTTTTTATTTTTATAATTATCCTTTGGCATTTTTAAATCTTTCCCTCAACCTCGATTTTGATCAGGTTTGTAGATCGCATAATACCAGAGTTTTGCTTAACGAGATTTAGTTAATTACTTATATTATTTTTCTCTTATTGTTGTTGAGTTGGTGGGCATTTTTCTTGACAGCTAGTAATGGCATATACATCACTTTAGTGAAAATGTACAGTTATTGCTTCGAGGTTCCTAGCTAGGGTACCATTCCGTAATGTTAGCTATTGGTCTTATTTTCGACTGCTTCCTCACTAGGATGAGTTCTTTTTCTTTTCATCTCTTTATAGCTTGTCTTTGGTTTAAATACCATACAACTTGCGAACCGGATGTTGCCTTCTAAGTTTTTGACCAAATTTTTGAGATATAAGATTTTGAGCATTATGAAAATTTGATTGTTTTCATTTAAAATATTTGAGAGCATCTCGTGCTTCATCAAATTTTTAGCGAGTATTGAATACTTTTGTTTGGTGTTCAAATAGTATAATGTAATTCATTTACGCACCCCTTTAGTCGGCGCCAATGAAGATGTGTAATTCACGTTTAGGGAATTATAATCAAATATGTACCTACAGAAAGATATTGATTGGTGATCTAGATGTCATTTAGTCCCACATAGGTGAAAATCTAAACAATTTTAGACTTAAATACCATAGAATTGGGCTATAAGGGCAGGCCCTTTGGGCACTTAGCCTTTTGTGCGATTGGGAAGACTTAGACTATGGCTAGGGTCCCTTTCCCATACGCGCGGTGCTTCGCACAGAAGCACGCCGCCGTCCGTCGGGTCGGGTGTGGGTGTGGGTGTGGGTTCAATAAGACTTATCTTTTTACTGAAAATTTTACTCATGTTTTCTGCACATGTGTCTTTTTGTTTGGACGTGCTTGTCACATATGTGAAGCAATATTCCCCTGTCCTTACGTGTTTGGTTTGCTGCTTTAAATAAAAGCGATTGCAAAAGTGCTTTTGAGACAAAGTCATTTGACGAGAAAACTACACACTTGTTTGAAGTCGATTTCTTTGGCTTGTTTTGTTTGTTTGAAGAACAAAAACATAACCGATAACCTTGTCATACGCATGGGTTTTCCTTGGCGTTTTTCATATCACAGATGATGATCAATTACAATGCTTAGTTGGTGATTATCTCGTTCAATGCCAGTGATAGTTTGATGATTATTTTCTGAGTCGATTATGCATAGGAATATCAGAGGATAGAGATTCACTGAAAAGTTGAACTTTATAGATCATAGTAGGTTGTGTACATAGTACTTGGTTTACAAGATTAGCATATCTGGATATTTATACTAGTGTAGTTATCATGCGACAAGCCTATTTGATGAGGAATCACCTAAATCTATCTGGTGATGATATCATGTTCCACTCGGACTTTACTTCTCTTCAAACTAACTTCATCGACATGGACTTGGTTCTCTTCTTTTGTTGTAATTCATACTTCAGGTCTCGAACCCTTGGTCTTAGCTCCTAACTGCTTCTTGGCCTAGTATTCGCTATGAGCTCCAGAACTCGGGTCGTGCATGTGGATTGGTCTTTGTCTTCAGGTCAGACACGGGATTACATAACAACCTACAATATCTCATGTATTAAAGACTCGTTTACCAGCTCTCAACCTGGGTCCTATCTAAGCACTCAGCTCTATGATCTTACGGTTGTCAGTATTTGGTAGATGTTTTATTTTGTCATCTGCAGGAACCACAACTATATCTTGACAGGTCAGTAAAGCAAAACAACTACAGATGCCTCTACAAATCATTATGAATTATTGACATCCCATGAAGCAAGTCGGAAACGTAGTTGATTAAGGTCTGTAAGATATCAAATTCAAGAATCTTGTGGAATTCATTCATTTAAAGAGTCACCGATATTGTTTTACAAAGATAATTCCGGTTGCACAAGAATACTAATAAGTATTTCAACAAAGGTGTCGAACGAAACATATCGCTTCAGAATTTTTTTCGCAAATGATCTTTTGAAAAATGGTGAGATAATATCCAACATGTTTGGTTAGAAGACCTCTTCACCAAAACATTATCAATTCCACATTCAAAGTATTATTTCAAAAGATTTGACTTAAAAGATTTATAATATCCATCAGGGAAAACATCAATATAGGCTTAATTGTCTTTATTGGTTACAAAACAATAATAGATTTCTCTTTTATTACTCTCCACATTGTGTCTCCCTTTTATTCATGACACCACACTTGTAAAAGGACCTTCACCAAAAGAAAATGAAAGCTGCAATTACATTTTAACTACGTTGATCGAGGTGGAGGAGTAGTAAGGGGATCGGTCAACTCAGTGCTATGTGAATCGACGATCAACTCGGAGAAATTTTTTTTGTTTCATTCATCGTTTCCAAGGTAGCTGATCATTAATTCAGGTGTTCTTACATATTAATTGATGATTGGTTTTATTACATGATGCTCATCTACTATTAAATCCTCTTTAATTAGCTATATCTGCTTAATCATAAAGGAAATTAAGGTTTTCTTACGATGGAAGTCCCAGAAGTAGATCTGGTTACTCCTATTGAAGAATGTCCATCGATTGATCTTATCAATAATAACTCAGAAGATAGATATGATGTGTGGAAATTTTTGTTTATTGGTGATTGGATTTTTTGAGAATTAAATTTGTTGATGTTGTTATGAGTTTGAAAAATCAATGGAAATTAACTAATCAATGTAAAATGATTCCTCTGGGAAAGGGGTTTTTCACAATCAAGCCGGAGAATATGGAAGATAAGAACACAATCAAAGCAGACAAATGGGAAGTTTTAGATCAAGTATTAAGGGTTCGGAATTGAATGCCTAATTTCAGACCAAAGAATCAAAGGACATCCTAGCTATGGTATGGGTTCATTATCCTGGTCTTAGTCTTGAATACTGGGATGAAAAAACTCTCTTCACCATTAGCAGTGCAATTGGAACACCAGTGAAGGTCGATGAAGTTACTCTGAATTATGAAAATGGTATATATGCAAGAGTGTTGGTAGAAATTGATCTAGCTAAGAAAATTCCCAACAAACTTTGGACTAAGAACAAATATGGAGGTTTTATGCAAAGTGTACTGCTTACTAAGTTACCCAAATTTTGTCCAAATTTCCAAATTATTGGTCATACTCAGCCAGAATGCAGAGTAAAGAAGAATTCAAATCAAGAAACAACAAAGGACCAGCAAACAGGTGGTAAGCCTACAACAAATGTGAATGGGACACCAATTCAGATCATGAAAAAATTTGATATATGTGAAACACCATTGACTCAAATTAACATTCCAGCAGAACCAGTTAAGGAAACTGTTAGAGCACTGCTCGGTCGAACTCGCATGCGTTGCTATCTCAAGCATGTTTGTCAATGTTAGTGATCAAAACTATAAGTCTTGATTTCTAGTCTACTTATAGCTAAGTCTCGGACTAGGATAGAAAGTGTAGTTGAGCTCTAGACTCCATGGCAATCATCATACAAAGACGAAGAACTACTCAAGGAACTGGTGGAACTTCATCGACTAAAAGGTATGTGGAGACTTGAACTTATCTATCACTCAAAAGTATATCTACTATATCTCCTATCTTGAGACAAAAGTCGTATTGCTATATAGACTATGATTATACACATTTGCTATTTCGAATGAGAGTTTAGCTCGAAAATATGTTTATCTCGCTTATTTATTTCTCGACTAACAACTATAAATCTAAGAATGTTTCAATGATTGGAATGGAGTTTGTGAATTGATAAAAACAAACTTATTAGGGTACTTAAGTTAAAGCGTGCAGATCGCGTACTTAGGTTGGCTATTTTCTAAAAATGATTATTCGTGAACTTAAACTTATATAAACTAAGGAATGCATATTTGCAAACCGTGGCTATAAAGTTCATGAATCGATTCGAGTAAATCAAATAATTTTTTCTTCGATTGTGTCTTGTATACTTCTATAAGATCTAAGCAATTGAACAACTCTCTAACTAGTTCATTTGAGTTATTTGAACTGGTTATGGTAAAGAAGAATATGGTTAATATGAAAGTGCTCATATGGCTAACCATTTGGTTAACTATTGTTGAACCAACTAAATGTACATGTTTGGGTACGGTTACACAAACCTAAAACGTGCATTTCATTTGTGTGTAACAAGCTAAGTTTCGATCTAACGGTTGAAAGATATTAGCTTGATCTAATAAGGTTTTCATCTAACGGTGAATATTGAATGCTTTGTTACCAAGGTAACTTAGATTGCAAACCCTGATTTGAAAGACTATATAAAGGAGATCTCTAGCAATTTGGGAAACCTAATCCCACACCTCCGTGTGATACTAGTTGTATAAGCTAGAGTCGATTCTCCTTTAACCTTAGGTTTCTATCGAGACCCTATAGGTTAACGACTTGAAAACTTCATTGGGATTGTGAAGCCAGACCCAACTATTTTCTTTATAGTTGTGTGATCTGATCTTGCTGTTTCTATCGTACTAAGTACAATCGTAAGGTTGGCTTGAGATTGATTTCTCCGATAGGCAAGATTAAAAGAAGTCACAAACATCTTCGTCCCATCGTTTGTGATTCCGCAATATCTTCTTTCGCTAGTTGATTAATTTTATTGTGAGGTGATTGATAATTCTAGGCTTTTCTTAGGGAATATAAGTCCGGGTTATCAATTGGTTCATGTTCACCTTGATTTATCAAAAGACGGAACAAAAACTCGTAGGTATTTCTGTGGGAGACGGATTTATCTATTACCGTAGACTTTTCTGTGTGATACAGATTTGTTTATTAAAGTCTTCGACTTTGGGTTGTAGCAACTCTTAGTTGTGGGTGAGATCAACTAAGGGAATCAAGTGCGTAGTATCCTGCTGGGATCAGAGACGTAAGGAGCGCAACTTTACCTTGGATCAGTGTGAGATTGATTGGGGTTCAACTACAGTCCAGACCAAAGTTAGTTTGTAGTAGGCCAGTGTCTGTAGCGGCTTAATACACTGTGTGTTCAATCTGGACTAGGTCCGGGGTTTTTCTGTATTTGCGGTTTTCCTCGTTAACAAAACTACCGGTGTCTGTGTTATTTCTTTTCCGCATTATATTTTGTTATATAATTGAAGTATCACAGGTTGTGCGTTTTAATCGATCAATTGGGAAATCCAACCTTTAGTTGTTGATTGAAATTGATTGATCCTTGAACATTGGTCTTTGGTACCGTTCATGTGTTTTCTCTTGTATTCAATTAGACTCGCATATTTCTATTTGCTTGAGTGAGTATTGAATCGAGAAAGAGAGACATAACTCTTTGATATACTTTTATTAAGATTGAGTCTGACTGTCTAGTTGATTCTCTCAATAGTATATTGGAGTTAGTCCATACAGATTACTAAGTGAAATATTGGGTGTGGTTATTGTACCCCCGCTTTTTCAATTGGTATCAGAGCAGGCAAACACGTTTAAAGACCTTATAAGTCTGTGTTTGTAGCGATATGACTATATGGACAGTAAAGTCTCTAGAGACGCTCCACCAAGGTTAAAAACCAATCGTAGAAAAAGTTATGAAAAACTTGTTATTCTCCAGAAAAAGTTGGAAGAACAAATCCGGATCAACTCTGATCTTGTTGCAGAAATTGCAATGCTTAAGGATTTGAAATATGTCAAAATTCCTTTGATGGACTTGAATAACTCTTGTTGTTCTTCTATGAAGAAAAGTTGTAAGTCAGATGTTAAACAATGTCTAGAGGTTGTGAAACTTGATAATACTCAGAACGAGATTAAAAATGTTGACCCATGTATGATCTGTTATTTTTGCAATCACTTTCAACATACTTGTATGTCCTTCCGCAAAATCCTAAAAGTTGCTAGTAATCTTCATAAGAAAGCTGAACAACTGTTTGCTTCCCTAAAAGGATGTACAAAACTAACTAGAAATCCTAAACAGGATAGTAGTGTTTGTATGGGAGCTTTTTCTTTAAAATCAACATCGACCTTTCAATGGTTTCTTGATAGCGGATGTAGCCGACACATGATAGGTGATCTCACGTGGTTTGTTTCTTCAAACGACTATGAAGGAGGTCCGGTGACATTTGGAGATGGGTGTTGCTGCTACATAAGCAAGAAGGGGACGATCAAACTTCTTGGGTTGCATACCATAAGAATGGAAATCCATGATGTAGTATACATAAAAGGTATGACTTCAACTGGGGATTATTTGACAATATTCACCACCCATCACTCCTCAAGCCAATGGAGTTGCAGAAAGAAAAAACAGGAACATTCAGAAAATGTCCTGGGTAATGCTCCATAACAAAAACTTACCATTAAGATTTTGGGGAGAAGTTGTCTTTACACCATGTTATTTGATCATCCGTGTCTACCTACAGTCTAAAACCCTAAACACTCCTTATGAGTTGTGGTATGGTAGAAAACCAAACTTGCACTATCTCAGAGTGTTCGGAAGTAAGTTCTACATTCTAAAAGATCAAGAACAGAGAGGGAAATTTGATTATTAAAAGTGATGAAGGTATCTTCCTTGGCTATGCTTCTGATAATCGTGGTTTTCGAGTGTTCAATCTCAGAACCCAAGTTATGATGGAATCTGCTAATGTTATTATTGATGATATTAGTAATTTTCATCATGATAATCTTCCTGCTAAATTGCCTCCAACCTAGACAATTGAGAAAGTCAAAGAAATACCAGAGTCAGTCGAAGTTATCCCAATCATTATCGATCTGATATTTCTAGTGACGAGGGGAAGAGCACTGATCAGGCTACTCCTGTCGAACAAGAACGTGTCCCTCCACGACACCTCTAGGTTCAAAGGAATCATGATCCCAACAGTATTATTGGAGGAAAAGATTATACTGCGAAGACAATAGGACAACTTCAAAATATTTGCAATTTTGGTTGTTATCTTTCACAAGTAGAACCGAGAAATATTGATGAAGCTCTTAGCGATCCCTTTTGGGTGAATGCAATGCATGAAGAGCTAAATCAATTTCAAAGACAGGATGTATGGAAACTAGTGCCTTGTCCCTCCAATATCAGTATTGTTGGTACCAAATGGATATTTAAGAATAAGTCTGATAAATTTGGCACTATTGTCAGAAATAAAGCTAGACTTGTCGCTCAAGGGTACTCACAAATTGAAGGTATCGATTTTGACAAAACCTTTGCTCATGTGGCACGCCTTGAGTCCATTCGGTTGCTTTTAGCTCATGCTTGTTTTCTTAAGGTTAAGTTGTTTCAAATGGACATAAATCCGCATTCCTACACGGAAACTTAAAGGAAGAGGTCTATGTCGCTCAACCTAAGGGTTTTGAAAACCCTGATTTCCCAGATCATGTCCTTAAGCTTAATAAGGCGTTATATGGGTTGAAACAAGCGCCTCGTGCATGGTTCGAAAAACTAACCACATCTCTTCTTAGGAAAGGTTTTTCGAGAGGCGGAGCTGATAAAACCTTGTTTACCAAATGGAGTGGGAAAGATGTTGTCATTGCTCAAGTCTATGTAGATGACATCATCTATGGCTCAACTTCTGAAAAACTTGCAAAAGATTTTCAAGTATCTCTTGGCAAGGAATTTGAAATGAGCAATGTTGGTGAATTAAAGTTCTTTTTAGGATTACAAATTCAACAACATAAGGATGGAATTTACTTATCTCAAGAAAAATATGCTAAGGATCTTGTTTCAAGGTTCGGCTTGGATAAGTCAACTCCAAAACTGACACCTATGCCCACCACTGGTAAACTATACCGAGATGATAAATGAGTAAGTGTAGATCAAAAATTGTATCGATCTATTATTGGTAGCCTTTTATATCTTACATCTACTAGACGTGACATTGCTTTTAGGGTTGGTTGTTGTGCTAGATTTCAGGCTAATCCAAAGGAATCTCCTCTTGCAGCTGCAAAAAGGATCATATGATATGTGAATCACATGGCTGGGTATGGTTTATCTTATACTTTTGATACCAACACTGACCTTTCTGCATATTCAGATGCTGACTGGGCAGGATATGTAGAAGACAGAAAAATTACATCAGGGGGTTTCCACTATGTAGGCCTGAATCTTGTGGCATGGCATAGCAAAAAACAAAATTCACAATCCCTGTCCACATGTGAAGCAGAATATATTGCTGCCGGCTCATGTTGTACTCAACTTCTATGGATGAAACAAATGTTGGTTGATTATGGAATTGATATAGGAGTAATGGAGATCTTCTGTGATAACTCTAGCGCGATTCGAATCACTGAGAATCCCGTTGAGCACTAAAGAACAAAGCACATTGATATAAGGTACCATTTTATTCGAGATCTCTATGAAAATGGTATCATAAATATGGAATTTGTGCCTTCCGAACAATAGCTGGCTGATATTCTCACCAAACCTCTAGACAGTGCTACATTTCAACACTTACGGCAGTCTATTGGTGTTGTTTTGGTTCATTAGTTTTCCTATAACTCTTGCTTATCTCGTTCTTTTGGGCAATTGAGTTTGGAATCCAGTAAGTGTTTATTTCATTTCTGCATTTGTTTCAGTAAGTTGATTTACTTTGTTAGGTGTTGGTTTTTAAGAAATCCTTATTTTCTTGTGAAAGTAAGGTAGCTCTTGTTGTTCTTTCGGGAATGACATTTTATGGGGGAGAGTTCGTAATTGAACTTGTGCTTAATTACCAAATCTTTGTGGGGAGTGCGGTTGTGGAATATTATAGGGGTTATCTTGTATCTTTATAAACTCCTTGATGAAAGCATTTAGCTTCGGCTATATGATTGCATCTAAAAAGTTGATATGTGCTTTCTTTTGGTCATGAAATGTCTCTATGGAAATTTCATTAGGATCCCACTAGTTTTCGTACCTTTGCCAATTTTATTGACAAAAGGGGGGAGAATTAATGTGTAGGTCACACTACAAATACATATGGTTTTCAGATCATTATGTAAGGGGGAGTGGTTTCCATGTGAGATGGAGTATTGAATAAGGGGGAGTGATACATATCACCGTAGTATTGTTGTCGAAGTTGTGATACAATTGAACTTTGATGTTGTATAATAATACTATGACACTGTGTAATAACGATTGAGAATTATTGTTTTCTCATTGTTATGGCTACGGATTTTCAACAACGATGATACCAAACTTACAACCTTTGGGATCATTGGAGTACTTGGAAGTGACGAAGATTTCGAGTAATGTTGAAGAACCAAGAAGATCAGGCATGTGGAAGAGAAGCTACAAAAGTTTATATTTATTTTTGTATTCCATATGTATTGGTAGTTTTGGCACTAAAATTGACAAAGGGGGAGATTGTTAGAGCACTGCTCGGTCGAATTCGCATGCGTTTCTATCTCAAGCATGTTTGTCAATGTTAGTGATCAAAACTATAAGTCTTGTTTTCTAGTATACTTATAGCTAAGTCTCGGACTAGGATAAAAAGTGTAGTTGAGCTCTAAACTCCATGGCGATCATCATACAAAGACGAAGAACTACTCAAGGAACTGGTGGAACTTCATCGACTAAAAGGTATGTGGAGACTTGAACTTATCTATCACTCAAAAGTCTATCTACTCTATCTCCTATCTTGAGACAAAAGTCGCATTGCTATATAGACTATGATTATACACATTTGCTATTTCGAGCCGAGTTTATCTCGCTTATCTATTTCTCGAAATATGTGTTTGTAAGCTTTCGATTTGGCCAAGTTCATCTTTACTAGTGATGAAAGTCATATTAATTTTCAATTACTTGAAAATTGCTTTGATTAAAAAAATGGTTTTGTGAATAACAACTATATAACGTCCTCTAATAATGTTTCAATGATTAGAATGAGAGTTTAGAATATATAACCATTGTTGGATATAAACATTGTGTGATAACTCATACATGTGTAAGTCCTTATTCCTTGAACCAAAGTATGCGTACTTTGCTGATCAGGAAAACCGGAACTAAAGTCCGCGTACATCAAGACGCGCACCATCGGAAGTTCACGTCCCATGAAAATCTGCTGGAGTTTGTGAATTGAAAACAAACTTATTCCGGGTACTTAAGTCCGCGTACTTAGGTTGGTTATTTTCTAAAAACGATTATTCGTGAACTTAAACTTATATAAACTAAGGAATGCATATTTGCAAACCGTGGCTATAAAGTTCATGAATCGGTTCGAGTGAATCAAATTGTTTTGCGTCGATTGTGTCTTGTATACTTTTATAAGATATAAGCAATTGAACAACTCTCTAATTAGTTCATTTGAGTTATTTGAACTAGTTATGGTAAAGAAGAATATGGTTAATATGAAAGTGCTCATATGGCTAACCATATGGTTAACTATTGTTGAACCAACTAAATGTACATGTTTGGTGATCGTTGTCGTATGCGTCAAAAATAATTTCACTTTCCTATAGTATATGATAAGAAAGAGTTCGTATCCACGAGAGGCGATTGTAGTTATTTCGTAATCAATTTCTTAAAGTAACCAATTGGGGGATTTGATTTTTATGTAAGCAATAAAAGTAAATTAAAAGCAAAGTAAATTGTAGAAAGTAATCAATGGAGAGAGATATTGGTCAAGGAATTCATCTTCAATCTTAGACATGTGCTTGCATATATGAATAGAATTACGATTTAATCTCTTGTGTTATCAAAAGCCTAGAGAATCAAGAGACCAAGATAATCTATTAATTTCCTAAGTTCATCAACACACACATTAGGGATGCGTATGTGAATTCTACCTAAAGAATAACCTAACGCCTTGCGCTAATCAAGTTCAATTCCTAGGAGCATTAAGTTTCGTAAATAGGCTAATCAATGCAATTGTCATGCGTTGCACATAACAATTCGGACAATGGTCAAACTCTACATATGATTACGAGAGTGTATCACTACAAACCGTAAACATATCATGCTACTTGTATTCAGGGGTTATCGCTCGATGAAAAACCTAAAATAGCTATGGACTAAGATGCAAGTTCAATTAATTGGCCACTTAACTAATCAAACATCATAATCCTATCACAATACATCAATCATGTGATCATAAAAACGAGAGAGAATTGAACGATAATCAAGAGAGAAAACTAATACATAAAGCAAACACAAGTTTTAGAAATAGGACTACATCCTTAACCAATAATATAGAATTTAGATACTCATAGCTATGGAGTTCATCACCAAAATATAAGTTGAATAAAGAAGAAGATGAACAAAAGCAAACCCTAGTTGCGTAAACAAAAGCGGCTCTCCAAGTTCCCAAGAATAAGATGTTTTCTAAAAGTTGTAGAATTCTTCTTTTTATAGCCTTTCCTTTCTTCCAAAATTAGGTCAAGTCTTCAAAGTCCATTAGATAAAAATCCACCAAGCCCATAAGAGAGAGAAACTCGTGTAGAAAATATGTCAAAAAGCCGTCGCGGAAAACTGGTATTGTGGCGGAAATCGGCGGAGAGGTGGCCGGAAAACGGTTCAGGTGACCGGCAAAGTCCGTCCGGTCACCGGTCAATGAGTCAACTCGGGTCAACTCGGTCAGACCACTGAGTCAAACCGAGTCAGGTGGTCTAGTTAGACAAGTCAGGTCTGAGTTAAGGTGTGAGTCAGAGCCTAACTGGTCTAACTGACTGAACTGCACATGCTCAGACCATTCAATGCCAGAGTTGTGTGTAGTGCAATGATTGTGCTTCACCACCAGCCAAAATGGTCATTCCCTTTTGTAGACCAATCTTCCTTCCCTGCATTGCCATCAGCATCATAACCTGCAGCTCAGAATCAAGCCTTGAGCCAGTTGCTCACTCAGCTTCATTATCAGCATCACAAGCCCTTCTTGTAAGCAACCTTCACTGCATCCGTAGCTCCAGCAACTCCTCAGCATTACATAGCATCTGCTTCACTCCCATTCTCAGATAGCAACCACCACTGCCTTGACACTGCAGAGAACACAACCATTGCCCCCGCATTCATCCATTCCACACTAGATTTTCCACCTGCAAGTTCTGTTCTATTTCATATCACCACTTCCCTCCATTCCTGCTCAATTGCATCTCCACGGTCATCACTAGGTCCATCCCAGCACCACACACACCTCCTATTACCATCAACCCAGAACTGACCATCACCTGTTCCAATTGAGTTCAAAATCACCTGCAATTTCAACACAACAAGCAACACCATCGGGTCATCAACACCATCGGTCCATGGCACCACTAGCTCCACCCAATACTCGCAATACAACCAATAGACCCATGACAATCACCAGTTCTACCTAGTTTGAGCTTGATTCACCTACACCTAAAATTCGTTGTCAAGCCATTCTTGTGTTAAACACCACCTTGCACATAACCTTTCTGCACCAGCTCAGCTGCAACTCCATTTGGCTTAGGTCACAACTATGATGGCCCTCAACTCCATTGCCATTACACGTAAAAACAACAACGGACGAAAGCTGCGCGATAGAGCTCATCTAACTTCGAGTTCATCCACGACTTCAATCTTGTTACACATCCAAGAACCACCTGAGTCACCAGCAACTCGACCAACTTCTCCATTCAACCCATCTTTCCTCTTCTTCTCAGCTTTGAATCACCATTTCCATGAAAACCCTTCAACCTACAACTTCAGTTGCAGCTATCAACTTCTCTCGATTTCATCACTCTCCATTCTTTATCAATTTCATATTCAAACCCTAGAACAGCTCCAATTTCGAGTCATTTCTCTGCCTGAAAATCCGATGAGAACCCATGTCTTGTAATTCACTCAAATCTCTAATACTTCCACTTTGAATCTCTTCCATTCGATGCAACCACCAGACCCTCCATTTATCGATCTACCGTAGCAATTCCTTATATTCTCTTCGATTTGACAAACCCATCTCATCACGAAACTCGATTTATCCATCTCAGCTCAAGAATGAGCTCTTAACCCTTATTCTTCATCTCTCTTTTCTCTCTCTCTGGATAGCTCATTCTTATCTCTGAATCTATGTAACTCTCAGACACACAGCAGCAGAATAAGAGAAAAATTGATTCTCTTCAGACTATTAGGGCGTGTATGAAAGGATGTTGCTATCAGCACCCTGTTTCAGATAAGGGCAATCCGAAATTATTAAGCTTGTCAGTTCCAAATAACCGACAGCTTAAATCTCTGTTCAACTCAGCCAAGGTTCGGGGAACCGACAGACATTCTTCACCTCCTCCCCGCGCAACCTAGTCTGCTCTGAATATTATTCGCCTGTGAACTGGTCTTTTTCGCCATTTTCGCTCCAAATGAATGATTTCCGCTTCTTTTCCTCCGTGCGACTCCAGAGTACCTAATAACTCAAATTCACACATAAGATACACAATTACAAGAAAAGTAGCAAAGAAAGCATAAACAATAGATATAAATATAGGTGCTTTACAACACCTATCAGATTCCCCCACACTTAGACTTTGCTAGTCCTCGAGCAAATCAAACAAAACAAAATATGAAAAATACGTACAACTCCGTGTCGTCGAGGCTACGGTCACTTTTTTAGCATAAATAACAAGCCTTTAAACCCCTAGGTGTCCCTAGTGGACGAGTTATAGTCTCGTGAGGGTTTACTAGAGATATACCCACAAAACCTATTTTTCCAACTTACTAGTTCTCCGTAATGATAGCATCCAACGCGCTAAGAAGACATAGAGATTACTGCACACTAGTCATAAGAAGTTAGATACATAAATGAACACAATCTCATTCTTAAAAGTTGAGAGAAATAACCATCCCTTCTCGACTAAAATTCGGGTTCGGAGTGATCAAAAGTCTCGACCTGCCTCACAAGAAAGGGTTTTATGAAATTGCTCTCAATAATAAACAGACTTTTTATGGGTCACACATGTGTCCAGGTAGGAATGAAGAGAGAATCCTGAGACACGTTGAATGGTAGGAAGGCTTAACCCTCCGAATGTTTTGAAAACCCACATCTTTTATAATTTTTGAAAACTCAATTTTCTGACGATCTCTTCGAAAGGAAATCAACCACTTAACGAATGTGGGAATATGCTTACTTACCTCGTTATCCGTTCGGCGTGCAGCTAGCACCACTCTCACGACATCCATAGAAACGTCTTCGGTCTTCTATCGGTGTCTTCATCTTCGTCTTCGGTCTTCAACTCTTGATGATAACTCTTGAACTTCGTAGAATCTTGACAATATGATTCTTTCCTCTAATTCCTTGTTGCTTGAAACTTCATTATAGATATTCCTTCTTTCCCTTGGCTTTATTGAAAGAATACAAAACTAAAAACAAACTATACAAACCCAAAATTTACTTACTTTTTTTTTTTTTTTTTTTTTTTTTTTTTTTTTTTTTTTTTTTTTTTTTCATCATTTTTTTTTTTAAGATAAAAAATAAAACAAATACAAAAATAAAAATAAAACAAAATAATAAAAAAACTATTAACAAACCTAAACATTTTTCTCTTGTCTTTTTTTTTTTTTTTTTATTTATTTTTCGTTTTTTTTTTTTTTTTTTTTTCAAATTTTTTTTTTCAGACAAGAGAAAAATAATTACAAAATAAAATAAAATACAAAGGCCACGGTGTAAGTACTTTACCACTTGATTCTTCACAACTTGTATGTCTTGATATCATAAACTTCTTGAACTCTCATCCTTGATAATTTCGCTCTTATACAATAATCTTCAACTTATAAAAATTCTGCTCCTTGTCTTGTTGCTTTACTCAAATCTGAAATCTGCGCATTTCTGTATTGTTGCTTGTAAACCTCGAACGTCTTCAACTTTCCTTCAAATTTGTGATGCTCCTCTTGTTGATGATGATGGTGTTTCTATGGACCTGTTGGTGTAGAGAGAGATAAGGTAGATGGTGCTAACTGCGAACAAGATTACAAGTGGTATGTAAGTTAGCAATTCGATGTCACCAACATGATTGACAAAATAGCACTCAAGAGATCAAAATAATGCTTCTATGGTGGGAGGTTGGACAGCTCACCATTCTGCCCGGAATTTACGTACGGTGACACACACTCTAAAAGCACAAATTTAGACAGGTACAAAGAATTGAAGGTTGGTGCCTCACATTATGTAACATGGGTAGTCTCCACTATAGGGGATCACTTTGTTCTAATACCGAATTCAGTCTGCACCTTATTCCACTGGTTCTTAAATCCAACTTTAACTCTCATACAATTAAGAAACCCGATCATGTTCTCTGTCATCTCTAAGTTCAGTCACTATTATGAGATTCTCGATGTAATCTTAGCAACATTTATACTATGTGACTCTAAACTAACTACAAGTTGGAGTTCTCTTATTCACTAATTACACAAAAGTTGAAAAATTGCAAAAATTTACAACACAAACCACTCCCCCACACTTAAACTTTACATTGTCCTCAATGTAATTGAATCGTCAAAGAAAGTCAAGGTGGGAAATCCTTACGGAAAAGTGACAAAAAAAATCGAGAAAAAGTAAAAACATGACAAGAAAAGAAAATAAAAGACAAGAGATACAAAACCGATGGGTTGCCTCCCATTTAGCGCTTGGTTTAAAGTCGTCGGCCCAGACTATCTCCTTGCTTTCTATGACTCCTCCAGAGGAGTACTTCCACAAGATTAACTCCTTCCACGACACCCGAAGAGAAGTTCTCATAATATGGTTTCAACCGGTGCCCATTCACTTTAAGTTCATTACTGTAGCTAAACTACGAATTTCCACTGCACCATGAGAAAACACATTAGTCACAATAAAAGGTCCAATCCAACGTGACCTTAATTTACAGGAAATAATTGCAAATGAGAATTAAACAAAAGCACTTTCTGCCCAATGCAAAATTGTTTCTTTGTAATCATATTATCATGAAAAGCTTTCGTCTTTTCCTTGTAAATCCGTGAGCTTTCAAATGCATCATTGCGAATCTCCTCTAACTCTTGAAGTTGTAACTTTCTTTGCCTTCCAGCACCATCCAACTCCATGTTGCATTGATTAATAGCCCAAAATGCCTTATGCTCAATTTCCACGGGTAAGTGACAAGGTTTACCATAAACAAGCCTAAAAGGAGACATCCCAATAGGTGTTTTATATGCGGTTCTATATGCCCACAAAGCATCATTTAGTCGCGAACTCCAATCTTTCCTTGTTGGATTCACCGTCTTTTCAAGAATGGATTTCACCTCTCGGTTGGAAACTTCGGCTTGTCCATTTGTTTGTGGATGGTAGGGAGTTGCAATCTATGCGACACATTGTACTTCTTTAACAAGCTTTGCAAGAACCTGTTTTTGAAGTGTGAACCTCCATCGCTAATTATAGCCCTTGGAATGCCAAACCATGCAAATATATTAGCTTGCACAAAATCAAACAACTTTAGAATCATTAGTTGGGGTGGCCTTAGCTTCCACCCATTTCGAGACATAATCCACAACAAGCAAGATATAATAATTCCCATTAGAATTGACAAAAGGGCCCATAAAATCAATTCCCCATACATCAAAAACCTCCACAAATTGAATAATAGTTTGCGGCATTTGATTTCGAGCACCTAGATTGCCGGTTCTTTGGCACCTATCGCATGTGATACAAAATGCATGTGCATCCTCAAACAAAGTTGGCCAAAAGAAACCACATTCTAGTACCTTGAGAGCGGTTCTCTTACTCCCAAAGTGTCCTCCACAAGCATATGAGTGGCAAAAAGACAAGATAGAATTAAATTCAATTTCGGGAACACACCTACGTATTAGTTGGTCACTACAATGTTTCCATAAGTATGGATCATCCCATATGTATTGGTTTCCTAACTTCTTAAGTTTGTCCCCTCTCAAAGACGAGACAAGTACTTTGGGATTTGTTTAGACACTAAGTAATTAACAATATCAGCGTACCATGGTTCTCCAAAGGAAATTGAGAATAGTTGCTCATCAGGAAACTTTCACGCAACGGGATAGTCTCCTTGTCCACGGCAAGACGGCTCAAATGATCCGCAATGGTGTTCTCAATTCCTTTCTTGTCTTTGATTTCAATATCAAACTCTTGCAAGAGTAATATCCAACGTATGAGCCTCGGTTTCGCCTCTTTCTTTGTAAGCAAGTATCTAAGTCTTTGCATGATCAGAAAAAACAACAACTTTTGTACCAATTAGATAAGAGCGAAACTTTTCTAAAGCAAAAAAACAATGGCTAATAACTCCTTTTCAGTGGTTGTGTAGTTTTGTTGGGCCTCATTTAACGTTCTAGAAGCATAATAAATGGCATGAGGTATCTTCCCCACACGCTGCCCAAGCACCGCACCAACCGCATAGTCACTTGCATCACACATGAGCTCGAAAGGCTTGCTCCAATCCGGTGGTTAAATGATAGGGGCTGAAATCAAAAGTTCTTTCAAACGATTGAATGCCGTTACACACTTCTCATCAAAGTTAAAAACCACATCTTTTTGCAATAAGTTACAAAGTGGTGATGCTATCTTGGAAAAGTCCTTGATGAATCTACGATAGAAACCTGCATGACCAAGAAAAGAATGTATATCCCTCACCGTAGTGGGAGGGGTTAGAGCACGAATAAGGTCTATCTTAGATTTATCAACTTCCAAGCCTTTAGAAGATATTATATGGCCTAAAACTATGCCATGAGTTACCATGAAATGGCACTTCTCCCAATTTAGCACAAGATTTGTTTCAACACATCGTTCAAGGATTAGAGACAAATTGTTCAAGCAAAAGTCAAATGAATCACCAAAGACACTAAAATCGTCCATGAACACTTCTATTATGTTTTCAACATATTCCGAAAAGATACTTACCATACACCTTTGAAAGGTAGCTGGAGCATTGCACAAGCCAAAAGGCATCCTTCTATAAGCAAAAGTACAGAAAGGACAAGTGAAAGTGGTTTTCTCTTGGTCCTCCGGTGCTATCACAACCGATTATAACTTTGAATAGCCATCAAGAAAGCAATAGTAAGAGTGTCAGCTAAACGTTCAAGAATTTGATCAATAAAAGGTAAAGGAAAGTGATCTTTTCTAGTGGTGGCATTCAATTTTCTATAATCAATAAAAACCCTCCAACCGGTTTGCACACGAGTTGGGACAAGTTCGTTCTTATCATTCTCCACCACTGTCACACGATTTCTTTGGTACGACTTGTACTAGGGCTTACCCACTTGCTATCGGATATGGGGTAGATAACACCCATGTCCAAAAGCTTGAGTATCTCCTTTTTCACCACTTCCATCATGGGAGGATTCAAACGGCGTTGCGCTTCCCTTGTAGGCTTTGTATCATCCTCCACACAAATCTTATGCATACAAACGGCAGGCTTATACCCTTGATATCGGCGATTGTCCATCCTATGGCCGTCTTGTACTTCCTTAGCACCCTTAGAAGTTTTTGCTCTGTAATTCATTAAGCTCGTTAGAAACAATCACGGGTAAGTCTTCATTGTCACCCAAGTACAAGTACTTTAAGTGACTTGGAAGAGGTTTCAATTCTAAACTTGGAGATTTAACAATAGATGGCACAAGTTTTTCATTATTGCAAGGTAAAGAAGCATATGAAATATTCTTAATTGCTGATTTTTCCGGTAATGAGTTAAGAGAACCAATGGTTTCTTTCATCTCATCACTATACGCATAACCATTGTCAATAGGTGTAGTGAGCACGGTTTCCAAAGTATCAACACCATTCAACTCAAACATTTGTTGTGCCAATGTGTCCATCACATCAATGGAGAAACAAGAGTGGACATCACTAGGATATCTCATCGTCTCGAAAATGTTGAAACGTATTATTTCTCCATCAAACTCCATAGTTAGCGTTCCCTTGTCAACATCAATAATGGTTTTCGCCGTTTTCATGAAGGGACGCCCAAGTAGCAATGGAAGAGACGAGTCCGGTGAACCTTCATCCATCTCTAACACGCAAAAGTCCGCTGGAAATACAAGTTGATTAACCTGCACAAGAACATCCTCAACAATACCCATTAGGTAGACATTAGAACGATCGGCTAATTGCAACACAATTCCAGACTTTTTAAGAGGACCAAGATCAAGTGAATTATACATAGACGCAGGCATGACATTAACGGATGCACCTAAGTCCAACATAGCTTTATTAAATGTGGTGTTACCAATTGTGACGGGAATGTCAAAGCTTCCGGGGTCCTTGCACTTAAGTGGGAGTTTGTGTTGTAAGATTGCCGAAGCATTCTCCCCCACACTAAGCACTTCATTACCTTTGAGCCTTTGCTTATTGGTACACAAGTCCTTCAACACCTTTGCATACTTTGGAACTTGCTTGATTGCATCTATGAGTGGTATGTTCACATGGATCTTCTTAAGAATGTCTAAAATCTCCTTTTCTAGTTCCGCCTTCTTGGAATTTTCAAATCTGCGAGGAAAGGTAGAGGAGGAACATAAGTAGAAACAGGAGTTTTAGAGTTAGAAATAGGTACCTCGAAGTTTGGGGAGAATCCTCGGTTTTCTCCTCCAAAACAGGTTCCTTTGGTGTTTCCACCGCGCTCGAATCAGCAACTTCGGGTTGCAAAAGTTGTGTACCACTTCTCAATATAATTGCATTAACACCCTCTTTTGGGTTGATAGGTTGAGAAGGGAGTTTCCCACCATTTTGTGCCTTCAATTGATTCAACTCCATAGCTATAGAACCAACTTGAGTTTGCAACTCCTTAACCGTACTCTCCGTTCTTTGCATAAAAGATTTCAGCAACTCCTCCATATTGGACCCCATAGTTTGAGATTGTTGTTGTTGTTGAAATTTTTGTCTCGGTTGGAATTGTTGTTGTTGAGGTTGAAATCCACTCGGGTTGTTGAAACTAGGTTGTTGAATCGCTCCTTGCTTATTGGCATAGCTAAAATTGGGGTGATCTCTCCATCCCGGATTGTAAGTGTTGGAGTAGGGATCATACCGTCTTTGTTGATTTGGAAAGATCGCATTAGCTTGCTCGTCTTCATAAGCTTGAGTGGAACTTGGTATCACCGCGGCTGCAACTTGTTGAAGCATTGCGTTCATGTTACCCATTTGTTGACGAAGTTCCTCAAACTCACTCACCTCACTCACCCTTCTTAGAATCACATCAGACCCACGACTCAAGAATTGTTGTGAGTTCGCTGCCATGTTTTCAATCAACCCTCTAGATTGTGCCACCGTCTTGTTCACTAATGCACCACCACCCGCAGCGTCGAGGAGATTCCTATCACTTGATTGGAGTCCTTCATAGAAATATTGGATAATCATAGCGTCACTGAATTGGTGGTGAGGGCAGCTTGCCACCAATCTCTTATATCGTTCCCAACATTCATATAGGGATTCTCCCACATTTTGCTTTATCCCACAAATATCCTTGCGAATTTGAGTAGCCTTGGATGCGAGGAAAATATCTCTCCAAAAAGAGTTTCTTCAACCCATTCCATGTTGTGACACTTCCGGAGGTAAATAGTATAACCAATCCTTAGCACTATCCATTAGAGAGAAACGGAAAACTTTCAACATTGCACCATCCGCCGCAACATCGCTGGAAGCATAGCCGTGACAATGGTGTGGAAGTCCATAAGATGTTTGTTTGGGTCTTCATTCACCATGCCATGGAACTTTGGTAATTCTCTAAGCAACCCCGGCTTGATCTCAAAAGCAGAGTCCGTTTGAATACACCCTGTTGTGTATCTAGCCTATGAGAAGCCAACTCCTTGAGTGAACGATTTGCATCACCCATAACTTCTTCTTCTTCAACTTGTGGTTCGTCTACGAATGGAACCTATTTTTCTTCTTCTTGTTGTTGGAAAATCTCTTCTCCTACTTCCAACTCGTGCTCGTCCGTTGTGTCTTGACTTGGTTGGAGTATTGTGCCTCGTCGAGTAGCTATCCCGCACCTTGGATAATTCCAATCCTTAGAAGCCGGAGAGATTAGGTACACTGCAAACAATTCTCGCAAACAAGTGAGAAACAAGACAAGAAACAAGAAGCAAAGATAAAAGCAAAAACGAAATAAGAAACTAAAAAATTAATAACTAGTCGTGTGCCTCCCACGGCGGCATAAAAATTTGATCATTGTCGTTGTCGTCAAAAATAATTTCACTTTCCTATAGTATATGATAAGAAAGAGTTCGTATCCACAGAGAGGCGATTGTAGTTATTTCGTAATCAATTTCTTAAAGTAACCAATTGGGGGATTTCTGATTTTTATGTAAGCAATAAAAGTAAATAAAAAGCAAAGTAAATTGTAGAAAGTAATCAATGGAGAGATATATTGGTCAAGGAATTCATCTTCAATCTTAGACATGTGCTTGCATATATGAATAGAATTACGATTTAATCTCTTGTGTTATCAAAAGCCTAGAGAATCAAGAGAGCAAGATAATCTATTAATTTCTAAGTTCATCAACACACACATTAGGGCTGCTTATGTGAATTCTACCTAAAGAATAACCTAACGCCTTGCGCTAATCAAGTTCAATTCCTAGGAGCATTAAGTTTCAGAAATAGGCTAATCAATGCAATTGTCATGCGTTGCACATAACAATTCGGACAATGGTCACTACATATGATTACGAGAGTGTATCACTACAAACCGTAAACATATCATGCTACTTGTATTCGGGGTTATCGCTCGATGAAAAACCCTAAAATAGCTATGGACTAAGTTGCAAGTTCAATTAATTGGCCACTTAACTAATCTAACATCATAATCCTATCACAATACATCAATCATGTGATCATAAAAACAGAGAGAATTGAACGATAATCAAGAGAAAACTAATACATAAATCAAACACAAGTTTTAGAAATAGGACTACATCCTTAACCAATAATATAGAATTTAGCTACTCATAGCTATGGAGTTCATCACCAAAATATAAGTTGAATAAAGAAGAAGATGAACAAAAGCAAACCCTAGTTGCGTAAACAAAAGCGGCTCTCCAAGTTCCCAAGAATAAGATGTTTTCCAAAAGTTGTAGAATTCTTCTTTTATAGCCTTTCCTTTCTTCCAAAATTAGGTCAAGTCTTCAAAGTCCATTAGATAAAAATCCACCAAGCCCATAAGAGAGAGAAACCCGTATAGAAAATATGTCAAAAAGTCGTCGCCGGAAAACTGGTATTGTGGCCGAAAATCGGTTCAGGTGGCCAAGCAAAGTCCGCCGTCGCGGTCAATGAGTCAACTCGGGTCAACTCGGTCAGACCACTGAGTCAAACTGAGTCAGTTGGTCTAGTCAGACAAGTCAGGTCTGAGTTAAGGTGTGAGTCAGAGCCTAACTGGTCTAACTGAGCTGAAGCGCACATGCTGACCATTCAATGCCGGAGTTGTGTGTAGTGCAATGATTGTGCTTCACCAACTTGACCAAAATGGTCATTCCCTTTTGTAGAACAATCTTCCTTCCCTGCATTGCCATCAGCATCATAACCTGCGACTCAGAATCAAGCCTTGAGCCAGTTGCTCACTCAGCTTCATTATCAGCATCACAAGCCCTTCTTGTAAGCAACCTTCACTGCATCCGTAGCTCCGGCAACTCCTCAGCATTACATGGCATCTGCTTCACTCCCATTCTCAGATAGCAACCACCACTGCCTTGACACTGCAGTAACACAACCATTGCCCCTGCATTCATCCATTCCACACTAGATTTTCCACCTGCAAGTTCTGTTCCATTTCATATCACCACTTCCCTCCATTCCTGCTCAATTGCCTCTCCACAGTCATCACTAGGTCCATCCCAGCACCACACACACCTCCTATTACCATCAACCCAGAACTGACCATCACCTGTTCCATTTGAGTTCAAAATCACCTGCAATTTCAACACAACAGCAACACCATCAGGTCATCAACACCATCAGGTCCATGGCACCACTAGCTCCACCCAATACTCTGCAATACAACCAATAGACCCATGACAATCACCAGTTCTACCTAGTTTGAGCTTCAATTCACCTACACCTGAAATTCGTTGTCAAGCCATTCTTGTGTTAAACACCACCTTGCACATAACCTTTCTGCACCAGCTCAGCTGCAACTCCATCTGGCTTAGGTCACAGCTATGATGGCCCTCAACTCCATTGCCATTACACCAGAAACAACAACAGCACGAGCTGCAGCGATAGAGCTCATCTAACTTCAGTTCATCCCTGACTTCAATCTTGTTACACATCCAAGAACCACCTGAGTCACCAGCAACTCGACCAACTTCTCCATTCAACCCATCTTTCCTCTTCTTCTCAGCTTTGAATCACCATTTCCAAGAAACCTTTCAACCTACAACTTCGATTCTGACTATCAACTTCTCTCGATTCCATCACTCTCCATTCTTTATCAATTTCATATTCAAACCCTAGAACAGCTCCAATTTCGAGTCATTTCTCTGCCTGAAAATCCGATGAGAACCCATGTCTTCTAATTCACTCAAATCTCTAATACTTCCACTGAATCTCTTCCATTCGATGCAACCACCAGACCCTCCATTTATGGATCTACCGTAGCAATTCCTTATATTCTCTTCGATTTGACAAACCCATCTCATCACAGAAACTCGATTTATCCATCTCAGCTCAAGAATGAGCTCTTAACCCTTATTCTTCATCTCTCTTTTCTCTCTCTCTGGATAGCTCATTCTTATCTCTGAATCTATGTAACTCTCAGACACACAGCAGCAGAATAAGAGAAAAATTGATTCTCTTCAGACTATTAGATAGTGTATGAAAGGATGTTGCTATCGGCAAGACTGTTTGAGATAAGGGCAATCCAGAAATTATTAAGCATGGGTTCCAAATAACCGACGGACTTAAATCTGCCATTCAACTCAATTTGTCGGTTAAAGGCGACGTGTACATTCTTCACCTCCTCCCGCGCAACCTAGTCTGCTCTGAATATTATTCGCCTGTGAACTGGTCTTTTTCGCCATTTTCGCTCCAAATGAATGATTTCCGCTTCTTTTCCTCAGTGCGACTCCAGAGTACCTAATAACTCAAATTCACACATAAGATACACAATTTACAAGAAAAGTAGCAAAGAAAGCATAAAAATAGATATAAATATAGGTGCTTTACAACACCTATCATTTGGGTATGGTTACACAAACCTAAAACGTGCATTTCATTTGTGTGTAACAAGCTAAGTTCGATCTAACGGTTGAAAGATATTAGCTTGATGATCGCTGTCGTATGCGTCAAAAATAATTTCACTTTCCTAAAGTATATGATAAGAAAGAGTTCGTATCCACAGAGAGGCGATTGTAGTTATTTCGTAATCAATTTCTTAAAGTAACCAATTGGGGAGATTTCTTATTTCTATTTAAACAATAAAAACAAATTAAAAGCAAAATAAATTGTAGAAAGTAATCAATGGAGAGAGATATTGGTCAAGGAATTCATCTTCAAACTTAGACATGTGCGTGCATATATGATTAGAATTACGATTTAATCTCTTGTGTTATCAAAAGCCTAGAGAATCAAGAAAGCAAGATAATCTATTAATTTCTCAAGTTCATCAACACACACATTAGGTCTGCGTATGTGAATTCTACCTAAAGAATAACCTAACGCCTTGCGCTAATCAAGTTCAATTCCTAGGAGCATTAAGTTTTAAATAGGCTAATCAATGCAATTGTCATGCGTTGCAGCAAAACAATTAGGACAATGGTCAAACTCTACATATGATTACGAGAGTGTATCACTACAAACCGTAAACATATCATGCTACTTGTATTCAAGGTTATCGCTTGATGAAAAACCTAAAATAGCTATGGACTAAGATGCAAGTTCAATTAATTGGCCACTTAACTAATCAAACACCATAATCCTATCACAATACTTCAATCATGTGATCATAAAAACCATGAGAGAATTGAACGATAAACAAGAGAGAAAACTAATACATAAAGCACACACAAGTTTTAGAAATCGGACTACATCCTTAACCAATAATAGAGAATTTAGCTACTCATAGCTATGGAGTTCATCATCATCAATATTCAATAATAAAACAAAGAGGAAGAAGAACAAAACCAAACCTAGAAGCGTAACAAAATGGCTCTCCACAATTCCAAGAATAAGATATGAGATAAGATGATTTCCAAAAGTTGTAGAATTCCTCTTTTTATAGCCTTTTTCTCCTTCCAAAACTAGGTTTTGTCTTCAAAGTCCATTAGATGCAAATCCACCAAGCCCACGAGAGAGAGAAACCCATGTAGAAAATATGTCCAAAAATCGTCGCCGGAAATCGGCCGGAAAAGTGGCCGGAAATCGGCTCCGGTGACCGGCAAAGTCCGCCCGGTCACCGGTCAACGAGTCAACTCGGGTCTGGTCAACGAGTCGGATCGGGTCAGGTTGGTCAGACCGAGTCAAAGTGAGTCAGACCGGGTCAGCATCTACTCGGTGGGACAGCCGACTTGCCAAAGCCATTGCTATTTGCCCGAGCCAACTTGTGTTGCACCAAGATGGTGCATCGGTGCGGCTTCTCTTGCCATCCTTTTGCCTTTGTGGCACAACATCATTATCTTCACGCCTTCACTGCAATATCCATTACAACTGCATCTTTCTTTGCATTCTCTGCTCAACTAATGTATTAAGTCACAACTCAAGAACAAACCCATACTGACATCTTCTTTTCCTGTATCATCATTGTGCTTAATCCCTTCCTGTGCCATCTCATCTCTGCATCATTTGCAATGTCAGCTACAACCCCAACATCTCCAGCTCTGCGCAGTCAGCTATCTCCTGCGACAATCTCCACATCTCAGGCCAAGTCCTAACACCACCTACTTGCATTCAACAGCTGCTACTCCCTGTCTGTAACTCTATCATGCGGTGCGCTCTCGGCTCCAACTGTTTGCTTCACCAATTCTATCGCCACTTTCCGTGAGCGTCACAAAGAACTCACCGCAATTCTCACCGGCAATGCAATAAAGCCCGAGTTTGCTTCTCTGTGTCCCTGCAATTTCTCATCCGTGGTCATGACTACCAACAGTTCAACAAGTAGCGCACAACATAATTCCTCCGACATCAAACTCAAAAAAGACTTTGCCCTTGAACCATCTTTGCACTATGCCAATTCCAGCTTTGCACACAAATTCCAGCTCATGCCACTTCATTCCCAGCCATGATGGCTGGGCCAATGCACCAATTTCCTTAGACTGCACCTGTTGAACTCCAACACTCAACCACTGCAACAATGCCAGTAGCCGCAGCTTCACTCCAGCTGCACCTTGTTCTCAACCAAGCAGCTCAACACAAACCAATTCCTCCCCGAGTTCAAGCTCACCCTTCAGTTGCCCAAGACCTGCAACAAACTCCCCTGTAATTTGCTTTGACTGCTCTAATCCCTTGTTCGATTCACTCTTAATCCATGAGACTCAAACCCAAATTTGCCATCTCGGTAATAAAGAAAGTGACAAAATCTCCCATTCATCTCTCGGTCGACTCAAACTCGACTCACAGATTCTTCATCACAAGCTCATGTAATCAAGCAGCACCAAAATACACTTCTTGCACCATTCCCGCATTGATATCACCATCCCGCCACCTGGTTCTTCAACTCACCAGCTGCAACCAATTCCCCGACACGATACCACACTCAACTTGTGAAACCCATAAAAATCATCACCGCAATGCCATTTTTGCAGTCAATGCATTATTTGCCATGTCGGTGCAACTCAAACATCTCTTTGCATTTCTTAACTGCAATATGAGCTCAAGCTCAACTTGATTCGATTCCTTCCCCATTCATTAAGCCATCTATGCAATTCGAAATTTGAACCAACAATAACATCACCTAGCAGCCAACTCAAGCCGGACCCTCAATCACTTCTTCACCTTTCTGCACAAAGAAATTCAAATTGAATATCTACCTCCATGCCCTTTTTTTTTATGTTCCACTCCTTGTATCAACACCCACAAATTCAGCGAAGCAACAACGGTCATTGAGCATTCCCTACTTCCTTGAGCACAGACATCACCGGCTTGCCACGACACGCGGCCCGAGCTACAACTCATCCTGCTTTTCCATCAGCAGCTTCTCATTCCTATGAACAACCTAATACCCTCATCTGGATTTGACCTAAGCACTCCATGAATCAAAAACCCATCTGTTCAATCGACACACAGAGACAACCCCGTCCATCGATTCTTCATTCATCTTCAGATTCACGAACCCTAGCTTCACTTTCATTGATCTCTTCTCTGAACTGATTGCAACTCAACCTAGATGAAGTCTAAAACATAGAAACACAATTTCTTCTTCTCAGTTCATCTCAGTTTTGACTTGAATCCACTTCCTTCTTAATTTCTTCACCAGGAGCTCGTCAACATCGATCTGATCCCTCAATACCATGGCTGCTTCCTCTCTCTGATTCACCCCTTCTTGACCTCCATTTCCTTATGCTCTCGATCTCCAACAGCAGCCTCTCTTCAAATTGCCCAGAACCAAGATCAAATCGATTTCGGTTTACAGAACCCATCAATTTTTCCTCTCTCTGATTTCTCTTCCCATGATAATATCTCTTGATTTCAGATAAGAGTGAAAGAAAGAAAAACTAATGATGAGGGCAATAATTGCTCCTCTGATTTCTAGGGCTTGGTAAGAAATGAAAGTGGATATAACCACTTTGTTGAAGCAGATAAGGGATGGACACCCAGAATAACTCTAGGCACCCATGAAACAGAATAAGGGCCAACCTAGTTTGCTAGGCTTGTCAGTTCCATGGAACCAACAGTCTATTCTTCGCCTCCTCCCTGCGTGCCTTAGTCCAGTTCCACGTGTTATTAGCCTGTGAATTGGTCTCTTTTGCCATTTTCGCTTTAAATTGGGTAATTTCTCCTTCTTTTCCTCCGTGCGACTCCAGTACCTAACAACTCAAAAACACACGTAAAGTGCATAATTCACAAGAAAAATAGCAAAGAAAGCATAAACTCTATATAGTAAATACGGTGTATTCTACACCTATCGATTCCCCCACACTTAGACTTTGCTAGTCCTCGAGCAAATCAAACAAAACAATTAAATACAACAACTCCGTGTCGTCGAGGCTACGGTCACTTTTAGCATAAATAACAAGCCTTTAAACCCCTAGGTGTCCCTAGTGGACGAGTTATAGTCTCGTGAAGGTTTACTAGAGATATACCTACAAAACCTATATTTCAAACTCCTATCGTATATGACAAATCAATGAATGAATCCAAAATGACTACAAGAGGAGATACCTTGCAAATTCAATTCAATTATTAATAAAACTCTATTTAGATAGTTGAACAAGCCACAATACTCTAAATTAACAACCACAATCACAAAGAAAAGATTAAGAAAATGGATATAGATGTAGATGTTGGCGGATATTCACAAGTGTTCGATGTTTCCCATATCTGTCTGAAGGTCACTGCTAAGATAAACCTAATCCTATTGGATTGAGCTACTTGGTTTGAATCCTACATCAACTCACTGGGCATATACAAGGGAACTTAAGTGACTTTATTCAACCAATATAATTTCTTCCTTTTTTTTTTTTTTTTTTTATTTTTTTTTGATTGGATCAAACTGGATCCAATTTATTTTTTTAGACGGCATGATTAGATCTTTTGGATCCAAGCGCATGCTTCTTGTCAGCAAGTACATGATAGTTGCCTTGGATCCTGCATTCCACGCTTGTTTAGGCGACGGAGACAGGGACTACGTTTCACACATACTGCTATTCCCAAGTGTCATTCTTTATTCCGTTTTGGTCTAATTGGTCGGTCCTTTTTTTTTTTTTTTTTTTTTTTTCAAACATTTTTTCATTTTTCTTTTTCTAGTAACTCAATCACTCTATTTCATCCTAGCAGTAATAACACGTCGATTTTTAGTGACCCACCAAAGCACTTAGAGAACAATAGATAAATATGGAAAAATAAAAATAGAATGCGATATGGTGATATTCCGAGATATGGTAACAACTATCATGGTATTTATGATTTCTGAGCTATGTTCGTCCCCTTTTTGTTAATTGGTTCCTCAACTCCTGCATTCAAAATGGTTCCATCCACTAATGGTGTCATCCTAAAGGCACAAATTCCTAGATTTCGGAGTTCAAAAAGCACAAATTTTTTCTTGTTTTTTTTTTATATTTTTCTGATTTTTTTTTTTTTTTAAGAGAAAACTAAAACATATAAATGCTCCCCCACACTTAAACTTTACATTGTCCTCAATGTAAAATTGAATCGTCAAAGAAAGTCCAAGGTGGGAAATTCCGCAAAATAATACGTTAGAAACAAAGAAAATAAAGATAAAAGCAAATGCATAAAAGTAAAAGATAAGGATAAAGATACAAAACCGGTGGGTTGCCTCCCACTTAGCGCTTGTTTTAAAGTCGACAGCCCGACGTACTCCTTGTTTGCTAAGACTCCTCCGGAGGAGTACTTCCACAAGGTTAACTCCTTCCACGATTTCCGAAGAGAAGTTCTCATAATATGGTTTCTTAGGTACCCATTCACTTTAAGTTCATTTAATTGTAGCTAAACTACGAATTTCCACTGCACCATGAGAAAACACATTAGTCACAATAAAAGGTCCGATCCATCGTGACCTTAATTTACCCGGAAACAATTGCAAACGAGAATTAAACAAAAGCACTTTCTGCCCAATGCAAAATTGTTTATTAGAAATCATATTATCATGAAAAGCTTTCGTCTTTTTCCTTGTAAATCCGTGAGCTTTCAAATGCATCATTGCGAATCTCCTCTAACTCTTGAAGTTGTAACTTCCTTTGCTTTCCAGCACCATCCAACTCCATGTTGCATTGCTTAATAGCCCAAAACGCCTTATGCTCAATTTCCACGGGTAAGTGACAAGGTTTACCATAAACAAGCCCTAAAAGGAGACATCCCAATAGGTGTTTTATATGCGGTTCTATACGCCCACAAAGCATCATTAAGTCGCATGCTCCAATCTTTCCTTGTAGGATTTACCGTCTTTTCAAGAATTGATTTCACCTCTCGGTTGGAAACTTCGGCCTGTCCATTAGTTTGCGGATGGTAGGGAGTTGCAATCCTATGTGACACATTGTACTTTCTTAACAAGCTTTGCAAGAACCTGTTTTTGAAGTGTGAACCTCCATCGCTAATTATAGCCCTTGGAATTCCAAACCTTGCAAATATATTAGCTTGCACAAAATCTGAAACAACTTTAGAATCATTAGTTGGGGTGGCCTTAGCTTCCACCCATTTCGAGACATAATCCACAAGAAGCAAAATATAATAATTCCCATTAGAATTGACAAAAGGGCCCATAAAATCAATTCCCATACATCAAAGACTTCCACAAATTGTATAATAGTTTGCGGCATTTGATTTGAGCACCTAGATCTTAGGTTCTTTGACACCTATCACATGTGATACAAAATGCATGTGCATCCTTAAACAAAGTTGGCCAAAAGAAACCACATTCTAATACCTTGAGAGCGGTTCTCTTACTCCCAAAATGTCCTCCACAAGCATATGAGTGGCAAAAAGACAAGATAGAGTTAAATTCAATTTCGGAACACATCTACGTATTACTTGGTCACTACAATGCTTCCACAAGTATGGATCATCCCATATGTATTGGTTACCTAACTTCTTAAGTTTGTCCCTCTCAAAGACGAGACAAGTTCTTTGGGATTTGTTTAGACACTAAGTAATTAACAATATCAGCGTACCATGGTTCTCCAAAGGCATTGAGAATAGTTGCTCGTCCGGAAACTTTCACGCAACGGATAGTCTCCTTGTCCACAGCAAGTCGGCTCAAGTGATCCGCATAACGGTGTTCTCAATTCCTTTCTTGTCTTTGATTTCAATATCAAACTCTTGCAAGAGTAATATCCATCGTATGAGCCTCGGTTTCGCCTCTTTCTTTGTAAGCAAGTATCTAAGTGCTGCATGATCGGAAAAACAACAACTTTTGTACCAATTAGATAAGAGCGAAACTTTTCTAAAGCAAAAACAATAGCTAATAACTACTTTCCAGTGGTTGTGTAGTTTTGTTGAGCCTCATTTAACGTTCTAGAAGCATAATAAATGGCATGAGGAAGCTTCCCCACACGCTGCCCAAGCACCGCACCAACCGCATAGTCACTAGCATCACACATGAGTTCAAACGGCTTACTCAATCCGGTGGTTTAATGATAGGGGCTGAAATCAAAAGTTCTTTCAAACGATTGAATGCCGCCACACACTTCTCATCAAAGTTAAAAACCACATCTTTTTGCAATAGGGTACAAAGTGGTGATGCTATCTTGGAAAAATCCTTGATGAACCTACGATAAAAACCTGCATGACCAAGAAAAGAACGAATCTCCCTCACCGTAGTGGGAGGGGTTAGAGCACGAATAAGGTCTATCTTAGATTTATCGACTTCCAAGCCTTTAGAAGATATTATATGGCCTAAAACTATGCCATGAGTTACCATGAAATGGCACTTCTCCCAATTTAGCATAAGATTTGTTTCAACACATCGTTCAAGGATCAAAGACAAATTGTTCAAGCAAAGGTCAAAAGAATCACCAAAGACACTAAAGTCATCCATGAACACTTCGATTATGTTTTCAACATATTTGAAAAGATACTCACCATACACCTTTGAAAAGTAGCCGGAGCATTGCATAGCCAAAAGGCATCCTTCTATAAGCAAAAAGTACCGAAAGGACAAGTGAAAGTGGTTTTCTCTTGGTCCTCCGGTGCTATCACAATCGATTATAACCCGAATAGCCATCAAGAAAGCAATAGTAAGAGTGTCCACTAAACGTTCAAGCATTTGATCAATAAAAGGTAAAGGAAAGTGATCTTTTCTAGTGGTGGCATTCAATTTTCTATAATCAATACAAACCCTCCAACCTAGGTTTGCACTCGAGTTGGGACAAGTTCATTCTTATCATTCTCCACCACCGTTACTCCGATTTCTTTGGTACTACTTGAACCGGGCTTACCCACTTGCTATCGGAGATGGGGTAGAAAACACCCACGTCTAAAAGCTTGAGTATCTCCTTTTTCACCACTTCCATCATGGGAGGATTCAAACGGTGTTGCGCTTCCCTTGTAGGCTTTGAATCATCCTCCACACGAATCTTATGCATACAAACGGCAGGGCTAATACCCTTGATATCGGCGATTGTCCATCCTATGGCCGTCTTGTACTTCCTTAGCACCCGTAGAAGTTTTTGCCCTGTAATTCATTAAGCTCGTTAGAAACAATCACGGGTAAATCTTCGTTGTCACCCAAGTACAAGTACTTTAAGTGACTTGGAAGAGGTTTCAATTCTAAACTTGGAGGTTTAACAATAGATGGCACAAGTTTTTCATTATTGCAAGGTAAAGAAGCATATGAAATATTCTTAGTTGCTTATTTTTCCGGTAATGAGTTAAGAGAACCAATGGTTTCTTTCATCTCATCACTATACGCATAACCGTTGTCAATAGGTGTAGTGAGCACGGTTTCCAAAGTATCAACACCATTCAACTCAAACATTTGTTGCGCCAATGTGTCCATCATATCAAAGGAGAAACAAGAGTGGACATCACTAGGATATCTCATCGTCTCGAAAATGTTGAAACGTATTATTTCTCCATCAAACTCCATAGTTAGCGTTCCTTATCCACATCAATTATGGTTTTCGCCGTTTTCATGAAAGGACGCCAAGTAGCAATGGAAGAGACGAGTCCGGTGAACCTTCATCCATCTCTAACACGCAAAAGTCCGCTGGAAATACAAGTTGATTAACTTTTGCACAAGAACATCCTCAACAATACCCATTGGGTAGACATTAGAACGATCGGCTAATTGCAACACAATTCCAGCCTTTTTAGAGGACCAAGATCAAGTGAATTGTACATAGACGCAGGCATGACATTAATTGAAGCACCTAAGTCCAACATGGCTTTGTTAAATTTGGTGTTACCAATTGTGACGGGAATGTCGAAGCTACCGGGTCCTTGCACTTAAGTGGGAGTTTGTGTTGTAAGATTGCCGAAGCATTCTCCCCCACACTAAGCACTTCATTACCTTTGAGCCTTCGCTTGTTGGTACACAAGTCCTTCAACACCTTTGCATACTTTGGAACTTGTTTGATTGCATCTATGAGTGGTATGTTCACATGGATCTTTTTAGAACGTCTAAAATCTCCTTTTCTAGTTCCGCCTTCTTAGAACTTGCAAATCTGCGAGGGAAAGGTAGAGGAGGAACATAAGTAGAAACAGGAGTTTTAGAGTTAGGAATAAGTACCTCGAAGTTTGGGGAGAATCCTCGGTTTTCTCCTCCAAAACAGGTTCCTTTGGTGTTTCACGCATGAACAAAGAACTTCGGGTTGCACAAGTTGTGTACCACTTCTCAATGTAATTGCATTAACACCCTCTTTTGGGTTGATAGGTTGAGAAGGGAGTTTCCCACCATTTTGTGCCTTTAATTGATTCAACTCCATAGCCATAGAACCAACTTGAGTTTGCAACTCCTTAACCGAACTCTCCGTTCGTTGCATAAAAGATTTCAACAACTCCTCCATATTGGACCCCATTTGAGGTTGTTGTTGTTGTTGAAATTGTTGTCTCGGTTGGAATTGTTGTTGTTGAGGTTGAAATCCACTCGGGTTGTTGAAACTAGATTGTTGAGCCGCTCCTTGCTTATTGGCATAGCTAAAGTTGGGGTGATCTCTCCATCCGGATTGTAAGTGTTGGAGTAGGTATCATACCGTCTTTGTTGATTTGGAAAGATCGCATTAGCTTGCTCGTCTTCATAAGATTAAGAGGAACTTGGTATCACCGGCTGCAACTTGTTGAAGCATTGCGTTCATGTTACCCATTTGTTGAAGAAGCTCTTCAACCTCGCTCACCTCACTCACCCTTCTTAGAATCACATCAGAACCACGACTCAAGAATTGTTGTGAGTTCGCGCCATGTTTTCAATCAACTCTCTAGCTTGTGCCACCGTCTTGTTAACTAGTGCACCACCACCCGAGCGTCGAGGAGATTCCTATCACTTGATTGGAGTCCTTCATAGAAATATTGAATGATCATAGCATCACTAAATTGGTGGTGAGGGCAGCTTGCCACCAATCTCTTATATCGTTCCCAACATTCATATAGAGATTCTCCCACATTTTGCTTCATCCCACAAATCTCCTTGCGAATTTGAGTAGCCTTTGATGCAGGAAAATATCTCTAAAAAGAGTTTCTTCAACCCATTCCATGTTGTGACACTTCCGGAGGTAAATAGAACAACCAATCCTTAGCGCTATCCATTAAAGAGAAACGGAAAACTTTCAACATTGCACCATCCGCTGCAACATCCGCTGGAAGCATGGCCGTGACAATGGTGTGGAAGTCCATAAGATGTTTGTTTGGGTCTTCATTCACCATGCCGTGGAACTTTGGTAATTCTCTAAGCAACTTAGGTTTAATTTCAAAAGTAGAGTCCGTTTGAATACATCCCCGTTGTATATCAAGCCTATGAGAAGCTAAGTCCTTGAGTGAACGATTTGCATCACCCATTGCTCCTTGTTCTTCCACGTGTGTTTCCTCTACGATTGGAACCTCTTTTCCTTCTTCTTGTTGTCGGAAAATCTCTTCTCCTACTTCCTCCTCGTGTTCGTCCGTTGTGTCTTGACTTGGTTGGAGTATTGTGCCTCGTCGAGTAGCTATCCCGCACCTTGGATAATTCCAATCCTTAGAAGCCAGAGATTAGGCACTGCAAACAATTCTCGCAAAACAAGTGAGAAACAAGACAAGAAACAAAAAGCAAAGATGAAAGCGAGAAATTGTAAAAAGAAACTAAAAACTTAATAACTAGCCGTATGCCTCCGTGTGGACGGCGCGTCAAAATTTGATCATTTGTCGTCAAAAATAATTTCACTTTCCTAAAGTATATGATAAGAAAGAGTTCGTATCCTGAGTAGAGGCGATTGTAGTTATTTCAGTAATCAATTTCTTAAAGTAACCAATTGGGGGATTTCTTATTTCTATTTAAACAATAAAAACAAATTAAAAGCAAAATAAATTGTAGAAAGTAATCAATGGAGAGAGATATTGGTCAAGGAATTCATCTTCAAACTTAGACATGTGCGTGCATATATGATTAGAATTACGATTTAATCTCTTGTGTTATCAAAAACCTAGAGAATCAAGAAAGCAAGATAATCTATTAATTTCTCAAGTTCATCAACACACACATTAGGGCTGCATATGTGAAATCTACCTAAAGAATAACCTAACGCCTTGCGCTAATCAAGTTCAATTCCTAGGAGCATTAAGTTTCAGAAATAGGCTAATCAATGCAATTGTAATACATTCGCAAACAATTCGAACAAAGGTCAATTTCTACATATGACTACGAGGATGTATCACTACAAACCCTAATCATATCATGCTACTCGTATTCAAGGTTATCGCTCGATGAAAACCCTAAAATAGCTATAGATATGGATGTGAGTTCAATCAATTCTAGACTCGACTAAACAAACATTCAATCATATTGCAATCCATCAATCATGCAATTATTATAACCGATAGAAAGTGAACGATAATATTGAGAGAAAACTAATTCATAAAAATCATAACTTGGTTGCAAAATCCAACTACATCTTCAACCAATAATACGTGATTTCCGTTGACCAGACCCGAGTTGACTCGTTGGCCCGGCGGACTTTGTCGGTCACCGCCGAGCCGATTTCCTGCCACTTTTCCCACGATTTCCGGCCATAATACCAGATTTCCCATGACGATTTTTGGACATATTTTCTACATGGGTTTCTCTCTCGTGGGCTTGGTGGATTTGCATCTAATGGACTTTGAAGACAAAACCTAGTTTTGGAAGGAGAAAAGGCTATAAAAAGAGGAATTCTACAACTTTTGGAAATCATCTTATCTCATATCTTATTCTTGGAATTGTGGAGAGCCGTTTTGTTGACGCTTCTAGGGTTTGGTTTTGTTCTTCTTCCTCTTTGTTTTATTATTGAATATTGATGATGATGAACTCCATAGCTATGAGTAGCTAAATTCTCTATTATTGGTTAAGGATGTAATCCATTTTCTAAAACTTGTGTGTGTGCTTTATGTATTAGTTTTCTCTCTTGTTTATCGTTCAATTCTTTGCGGTTTTTATGATCACATGATTGAAGTATTGTGATAGGATTATGGTGTTTGATTAGTTAAGTGGCCAATTAATTGAACTTGCATCTTAGTCCATAGCTATTTTAGGGTTTTTTATCAAGCGATAACCTTGAATACAAGTAGCATGATATGTTTACGGTTTGTAGTGATACACTCGTAATCATATGTAGAGTTTGACCATTGTCCTAATTGTTTTGCGCAACGCATGACAATTGCATTGATTAGCCTATTTCTGAAACTTAATGCTCCTAGGAATTGAACTTGATTAAGCATTAGCGTTAGGTTATTCTTTAGGTAGAATTCACATACGCAGCCCTAATGTGTGTGTTGATGAACTTGAGAAATTAATAGATTATCTTGCTTTCTTGATTCTCTAGGCTTTTGATAACACAAGAGATTAAATCGTAATTTAATCATATATGCACGCACATGTCTAAGTTTGAAGATGAATTCCTTGACCAATATCTCTCTCCATTGATTACTTTCTACAATTTATTTTGCTTTTAATTTGTTTTTATTGTTTAAATAGAAATAAGAAATCCCCCCAATTGGTTACTTTAAGAAATTGATTGAAATAACTACAATCGCCTCTCTTGTGGATACGAACTCTTTCTTATCATATACTTTAGGAAAGTGAAATTATTTTTGACGATACGACAATGATCAAATTTGCGTTGCTCGGGATATGGTATTATGGCCGGAAATCGCGGAAAAGTGGCCGAAATCGGCCCGTGACCGCAAAGTCCTTCCGCCACCGGCCAACGAGTCAACTCGGGTCCGTCAACGAGTTTGATCGGGTCGGGGGTCGGACCGGAGTCAAAGTGAGTCGACCGGTCAAGATCTACTCAACCGGACAGCCGACTTGCCAAAGCCATTGCTATTTGCCAGGCCAACTTGTGTTGCACCAAGATGGTGCATCAGTGCCAGCTTCTCTTGCCATCACTGCCTTTGTGGCACAACATAATTATCTTCACGCCTTCACTGCAATATCCATTACAGCCTCATCTTTCTTTGCATTCTCTCCGCTTAACTAATGTATTAAGTCACAACTCAAGAACAAACCCATACCGACATCTTCTTTTCTGTGATCATCATTGTGCTTAATCCCTTCCCCGTGCCATCTCATCTTCGCATCATTTGCAATGTCACCACAACCCTAACATCTCCATTTAGACAATCAGCTATCTCCTCGCGATAATCTCCACATCTCGTGCCAAGTCCTAACACCACCTACTTACATTCAACAGCTGCAACTCCTCGTCTCAGAACTCTATCATGCGGTGCGCTCTCGGCTCCAACAGTTGCTTCACCAATTCTATCGCCACTTTCCACGGCGTCACAAAGAACTCACCCAATTCTCACCGGCATGCAATAAAGCCCGAGCTGCTTCTCTCAGTCCTCCAATTTCTCATCTGTGGTCATGACTACCAACGATTCAACAAGTAGCACACAACATAATTCCTTCCGACATTAAACTCAAAACAAAGATCGCCTTGAACCATCTTTGCACTATGCCAATTCAGCTTTGCACACAAATTCCAAACTCATGCCACTTCATTCCCAGCCATGATGGCTGGGCCAATGCACCAATTTCCTTAGGATCGCACTGTTGAACTCCAACACTCAACCACCGCAACAATGCCGTAGTCATAGGCTTCACCTCACCGCACCTTGTTCTCAACCAAGCGGCTCCTACACAAACCAATTCCTCCTGAGTTCAAGCTCACCCTTCAGTTGCCCAAGACCTGCAACAAACTCCCCTGTAATTTGCTTTGACTGCTCTAATCCCTTGTTCGATTCACTCTTAATCCATGAGACTCAAACCCAAATTTGCCATCTCAACCGTAAATAAAGAACAAAGGACAAAATCTCCCCATTCATCTCTCGGGTCGACTCAAACCCCGACTCACGTATTCTTCATCACAAGCTCATGTAATCAGCAGCACCAAAATACACTTCTTGCACCATTCCTGCCAGTGATATCACCATCTCGCCACTGGTTCTTCAACTCACCACCGCAACCAATTCCCTGACACGATACCACACTCAACTTGTCAAAACCCATAAAAATCATCACCGCAATGCCATTTTTGCAGTCCAATGCATTATTTGCCATGTCACCGCAACTCAAACATCTCTTTGCATTTCTTAACCTGCAATATGAGCTCAAGCTCAGCCCGGGGTTCAGTTCCTTCCCCCATTCATGAAGCCATCTATGCAATTCCAGCTGAACCAACAATAACAAGATCACCCCCTAGCAGCCAACCTGCCGGACCTCAATCACTTCTTCCTGTCCGCACAAAGAAATTCCACTGAATATCTACCTCCATGCCCCTTTTTTTATGTTCCACTCCTTGTATCAACACCCACAAATTCAAAGAAAGAACAACGGTCATTGAGCATTCCCCACTTCCTCGAGCACGTACATCACAACCAGCCCCCGACATAGCAGTACTGAGCTACAACTCATCCCGCTTTCCATCAGCAGACTTCTCATTCCTATGAACAACCTAATACCTCATCGGATTTGACCTAAGCACTCCATGAATCAAAACCCATCTGCTCAATCGACACACGAGACAACCCCGTCCATCGATTCTTCATTCATCTTCAGATTCACGAACCCTAGCTTCAGTTTCATTGATCTCTTCTCTGAACTGATTGCAACTCAACCTAGATGAAGTCTAAAACATAGAAACACAGTTTCTTCTTCTCAGTTCATCTCAGTTTTGACTTGAATCCACTTCCTTCTTAATTTCTTCACCAGGAGCTCGTCAACATCGATCTGATCCCTCAATACCATGGCTCTTCTCTTCCTCTCTCGATTCACCCTTCTTGACCTCCATTTCCTTATGCTCTCGATCTCCAACAAGCAGCCTCTCTTCAAATTGCCCCGGTAACCAAGATCAAATCGATTTCGGTTCTTTAACCCATCAATTTTTCCTCTCTCCGATTTCTCTTCCCATGATAATATCTCTTGATTTCGGATAAGAGTGAAAGAAAGAAAACTAATGATGAGGGCAATAATTGCTCCTCCGATTTCTAGGGCTTGGTAAGAAATGAAAGTGGATATAACCACTTTGTTGGAAGCGAGATAAGGGATGGACACCGAGAATAACTCTAGGCACCCATGAAAACGAGAATAAGGGCCAACCTAGTGTGCTAGGCTTGTCGGTTCCATGGAACCAACAAATTCTATTCTTCGCCTCCTCCTGCGTGCCTTAGTCCGATTCCACGTGTTATTAGCCTGTGAATTGGTCTCTTTTGCCATTTTCGCTTTAAATTGGGTAATTTCTCCTTCTTTTCCTCCGTGCGACTCCAGAGTACCTAACAACTCAAAAACACACGTAAAGTGCATAATTCACAAGAAAAATAGCAAAGAAAGCATAAACTCTATATAGTAAATACGGTGTATTCTACACCTATCACTTGAATCTAATCGGGTTTTTATCTAACGGTGAATATTGAATGCTTTGTTACCAAGGTAACTTAGATTGTAAACCCCGATTTGAAATACTATATAAAGGAGAACTCTAGCTTGGCGGGAAACCTAATCCCCACACCTCCAGTGTGATACTAGTTGTATAAGCTAGAGTCGATTATCCTTTAACCTTATGTTTCTATCGAGACCCTGTAGGTTAACGACTTGAAGAATTTATTGGGATTGTGAAGCCAGACCCAACTATTTTCTTTGTAGTTGCGTGATATGATCTTGCTATTTCTATCATACTAAGTACAATCGTAAGGTTGGCTTGAGATTGATTTCTCCGAAAGGTAAGATTAAAAGAAGTCACAAACATCTTCGTCTCATCGTTTGTGATTTCGCGATATCTTCTTTCGCTAGTCGATTAAGATTATTGTGAGGTGATTGATAATTATAGGTTGTTCTTCGGGAATATTAGTCCGGGTTATCAATTGGTTCCTGTTCACCTTGATTTATCAAAAGATGGAACAAAAACTCGTAGGTATTTTTGTGGGAGACAGATTTATATATTACCATAGACTTTTCTGTGTGATACAAATTTATTTATTAAAGTCTTCGACTTTGGGTCGTAGCAACTCTTAGTTGTGGGTGAGATCAGCTACGGAAATCAAGTGTATAGTATCCCGCTGGGATCAGAGACGTAAGGGAGCGCAATCGTACCTTGGATCGGTGTGAGATTGATTGGGGTTCAACTACAGTCCAGACCGAAGTTAGTTTGTAGTTGGGCTGGTGTCTATAGCGGCTTAATACAATGTGTGTTCAATCTGGACTAGGTCCCGAGGTTTTTCTGCATTTGTGGTTTCCTCGTTAACAAAACTTCTGGTATCTGTGTTATTTATTTTCCACATTATATTTGTTATATAATTGAAATATCACAGGTTGTGAATTTGAATCGATCAATTGGGAAATCCAACCTTTGGTTGTTGATTGAAATTGATTGATCTTTGAACATTGGTCTTTGGTACCATCCAAGTATTTTATCTTGTATTCAATTAGACTCGTAGATTTCTATTTGCTTGAGTAATTAGTGAATCGAGAAAGAGAGATATAACTCTTTTATATACTTTTATTAAGATTGAGTCTGACTGTATAGTTGATTCTCTTAATAGTATATTGAAGTTAGTCCCATACAGATTGTTGAGCAAAATATTTGGTGTGGTTATTGTACCCCCGCTTTTTTCAGAAACAATAAGTATCACTCCAAGGAATTCAAGAAGATTTGAAGCTTTACAAAATATGGATAATGAGGAGCAAAATATTGCTATGGAAATGATAACTCCAACTAAAGTTTTACAAATTGTGGAAGACAATTCTCTAGATACAAGTGTTGTCAAATATGTCAATGGTAGGAATGGATTAGTATCTGAAGAAAGAGTTCCTTCAACTTCTTAGTCCAAAATTATTCAAAAACCAAGAGAGCCTGCAAAGACAAACATTCGAAAGAATGCAGAACCAAAGGTACTTACTCAAAAAGCTCCATTAAAATATAATTTTAGAAGAAATCAAGGAAAAGGAGGCACAATAGGCCTCCATCCTAAACAATGAAAGTTCTCTTCTGGAACATAAGGGGCCTTAAAAGACCTAGGGCTCAAGAAAAACTTTGGTCTTTAGTAAATCAATTTAATCCTTCTCTTGTTTGGGTTGTTGAACCTAAATTTTTTTGCACTTCTTATTTTTGCAATAAGCTGAATCTACCTTGTATGCAAAGCATGGTGATTCACAATTCAGTTTCAAATAAAAAGGGAACATCTGGTTATTTTGGAATAAGACATTACCAACACTAATACGGGACGTACCCAAACATCTCACAGTGGCTGATTGAGTTTCCAAATCTTGTAGGATTTGCACATCTCTCCCTGTTTAAGTAGGGGTCTAATAAAAGGGAAGATAATAGATTATGTGAGTATTATTGTTAGGTATTAGATATTTATGGATTTGTTAGGATTTGTTAAGTTTAGTAAGAATCTTTTAATGGGGTTTGGTCGTACTATAAGTACTAAAGAGTCTGTTTCTCTTAGCTTCAGCTTGAGGCTCATAATCTTGATAATATTATTGATTTAGTTTGGTTATAAACTATTGTTTATCTTAACTCTTGGATTAGAGTTGTCGTAGCTCCTTGATTGGAGTGAGTTATTGGTTCTTAAGGAGTGGATTCTCCTTGTGTTACTAATCTTTTCTTATTGCTTCCGTTGTGCTATATCAGGTGTTACCAGAGCTACAATTCTTTCCTACTATCCATTTTTGCCTAGAAGACTGCTTCCATGACTAAGCCAACAAAAACTGCTAACGAAGGCACTAAGGGTGCAAAACCTAGTGAGAACAATACTTACGAACCTATTGAGGAAAGTACCAACAATGACCTGATGTTGTTGATGATTAAAGCTCAAGATACTACTATTGCTTCTATTGGTGAAACCATAACTGCTCACACAAAGATCTTAAGGGAACTTCAAGAATCCTTAAAGTCTTTGAATCTTGAACGAGGTGAGAAAGGGGAAACTAGTCGAGATGTTGAACGTCGTCAACATCAACAACCACACCAAAGATTCAGTCTAGATGGAGAACGACGCGTTGGACCTTATCAACAACCATATCAAAGATTCAACCCCAAAACTACCCCGGAAGGTAATATCTTAAATTCTAGAGGTACTATTAACCGAAACCCTTATTTTGATGAGTGCAGACGAAGGGTTGGACGTGATGTTCACGGGTTTTCCGAGTATGATTTCCTTCCTGATAATTTTGGTGATTTTGAAGAGTTCGAATCGAACCCAATGAATTTGTTGTTGGAGCATTCAGTTCCAAAAAAGGAGGTTTCCAGGTATTAAAGGAGGTTTCCGGCGTACTCCTATTGAGTACGAGGATGAATCTGAAAATGTTTTTGATGAGACATACCAAACTAATACTTTTTGTGGAGAGGACGATTCAAACGCTTCCTACAAGATGAAATTGGACGTCCCAAGATATGACGAAACAATTGATATGGAGGACTTTCTCGATTATATTGCATCCGTAGAGAATTTTTTTGAGTATATGCGAATCCCAGAATCACAACGAGTAAAGCTTGTCGCATAAAAACTCAAAGGCGGGGCAGGCACCTGGTGGAGGCAAACTGAACACAACAAGAGGCTTAGGGGAGAACCGACAGTCACCTCATGGCCCGAAATGCGACATATGATGAAGATTCATTTCCTCCTACCTTATTCCTCGCAGAAACTTTTTCAAAGTTACCAATAGTTCTCGCAAGGCAATAGGTCAGTGAATGAATATACTGAAGAATTTTACCGGATAGGTGCGAGAGTTAATCTCCCTGAGACTGAAGATCAATTAGTCTATCGATACATCAGTGGTTTGAGACCAGAGATCAGTGGATCCCTTAACTTGCAGTCCATCTAATCCGTAACTGAAGTCATTTCTCTTGCTCAAAAGATAGAGATACAACAGGAAACATGGGTGAAATCTGAATATAAAATGAACCCAAACTTCAAGGATGGTTTCGAACAACCAAAGGAGAAATCTGCAAGCCCTTTTAATAACCATCAACCTACGTTCTCAGATAACAAAGGTCCTTCCATTGAATCGTCTACTGCACCAAAAATGAAGAAGAATAAAAACCCTTACGCAAGACCAATGGCTGGTATTTGTTACCTCTATAGGCAACTTGGACATCTTTCAAACGAGTGTCCAAAAGGGCGTCGAGCTGCTCTAGTTGAAGAGGAGGAAAACAAGGTTATTGAACCGCGATCAAGTGAGGAATCAGTTATTTATGCTAATGATGTGTAATCTATCCTAGTGGTAAGGAAAGTGCTATAATGTGACGGTACAAAAAGAAAGGTACTCCTAGCTCCAAAATTTGATGAAACTACTCAAAGAAACAAGCTTTTTGAATTCAAATGCATAATCCTAGAAAAGATATGCGAATTTATTATCGATAGCGGGAGTACAGAAAATCTTATATCGTGGAAGCTAGTTCGAGAACTAAGTTTATCGACAGAACCGCACCCTCGTCCGTATCGTGTTGGCTGGATTAAAACCGGGTTAGAAACCAGAATTGAACGAATCTGCAAGATTCCAATTGATTTTTGGAAAGTATATCGTGATGTTATTACATGTGAAGTGATAGACATGGATTCATGCCATGTTCTTTTGGGTAGACTATGGCAGTATGATGTGGATGCTCTATTTCGCGGCAAGGAAAATTCCTATGAGTTCTATTGGCAGGGAATGAAGGTGACACTACTGCCAACCAAGCGACAACCAATCAAGGAGGAAAAATGGATGCTTCCTAATAGGATTATATGTGTCGATGCTACTAATTGTGCGGCTATTAATGATCGTGATAAACTCGTGACGAGTTTAGTCGCAGTGGGGGAGCCTGATACGGGACATATCCAAACATCTCACAGTGGCTGATTGAGTTTCCAAATCTCGTAGGATTTGCATATCTCTCCATGTTTAAGTAGGGGTCTAATAAAAGGGAAGATAATAGATTATGTGAGTATTCTTGTTAGGTATTAGATATTTATGGATTCGTTAGGATTTGTTAAGTTTAGTAAGAATATTTTAATAGGGTTTGGTCGTACTATAAGTACTAAAGAGTCTGTTTCTCTTAGCTTCAGCTTGAGGCTCATAATCTTGAAAATATTATTGATTTAGTTTGGTTATAAACCATTTTCTATCTTAACTCTTGGATTAGATTTGTCGTAGCTCCTGTATTGGAGTGAGTTATCGGTTCTTAAGGAGTAAATTCTCCTTGTGTTACTAATCTTTTCTTATTGCTTCCGCTGTGCTATATCAAACACCAACAGTAGTGTCCATGTCTAGTCAAATGATCACAATAAGTGTGGGAGATTCTTTAATTTCAGGAGTTCATGCTCATGTGGGGGTAGTTCAAAGAAGATTTTTATGGTCTGAAATGGAAATAATTAGTGAATTGAAGAAACCATGGTTATTTCTGGGGGACTTCAATGCCATTACTTGTGCAGAAGAAAAAATTAGAGGGAAAGCTCCTAATAAAAGATTAATGTTAGAGTTCAGCAACTGTATTGATGTTTGTGAATTACTTCAAGCACCAAAATCAGGACTACAACATTCATGGTCTAATTATCAACATGGCAGTAAAAGGATACTTTGAAGTTTTGACAGAGCAATGTTCAATCACTTATGGCTACAAAATCATGAGGATTGGGGTTTCAAGTTGGGATTAAGAATTGCTTCTGATCATGCACCTTTATTAGGAAGTTGTGTGAATATTCCAAATCCAAAGAATTCACCATACAGATTCCAGAAAATGTGGATATCTCATCCTAACTTCATGGAAACAATTCAAAAAAGTTGGTCAGAGCCAGTTGTTGGAGATCCTGCATTTGTATTTCAAACAAAGTTGAAGAGGTTAAAAAATATACTTAAAGAATGGAATTGGAAGATTTTTGGGAATGTTAATGTGCAAATGAAAGAAGCTGAAGTTAAAGTTCAAGAAACAATGGACATATGTGATAATGATCCTTTTAATGAAGAAAAATTAAATAAGTTGGTGGAAGCACAAAATGTTTTCAACACTAAGGAAGTCCAACTCAGTGCAATGATGAAACAGAAAGCAAGAGTTAAATGGATAAAAGAGGGAGCTGCTAACACAATTTTTTTTCATACTTCTATCAAGATAAGGCAAGCTCAAAATTATATAAGTGAGTTAGAGGATGATGCTACAAATGTCAAAACTAATCAAAAGAAGATAGCAAACCTTCTAGTAAATCACTTTGAGGAAAAGTTCAAATTTAAAGAAGTGGAAGCAGCAGATTCATTATTAGATGTAATTCCAAAGAAGATCACCGAAGAAGACCAGAATATGTTGGATTCAATTCCTAATACATAAGAGATCAAAAACATTGTTTTTAGTATGGACCCAGAGAGCTCTCCAGGCCCAGATGGATTCTCTGGATGCTTTTATAAAGCCTGCTGGAAGATCATACATGATTATGTAGTCCAAGCAATCCAATATTGTTGGAAAAGAAAGTTCATTCCCAAAGGTCTCAATTCAAGCTTTCTTGTTCTTCTTCCAAAAGTACAGGGAGAAAAAAAATCCAAACCAATTTAGGCCAATTGGCCTGAGCAATGTGAGATTTAAAATTATTACAAAGATTCTGACTTTAAGATGAGTACTTTGATGGAAAAACTAGTAGCCCCTCAGCAAGCAGCTTACATAAAAGGCAGATGCATCCAGGAACATGTATTGCTTGTATCAGAAATGGTCAATGAAATGAAAAAAAAAAAGAAGATGAGGTAATGTTGGACTTAAACTTGACATTTCACAAGCATATGATTCTGTAAGTTGGGAATTCCTTTTTCAAGTACTTCAAAAATTTGGTTTCTCCACAAGTTGGTGTGATTGGTTACACAATATCTTCAAATCCGCAAGAATATCATTGTTGATAAATGGAGGTCCATGTGGTTTATTTCCAGTGAGTAGGGGACTTAGGAAGGGTGATCCCTTCTCTCCAATTTTGTTTGTTCTAATGGAAGAAGTCATAAGTAAAAAAATTACCCAGTTAGTAAATGAAGGCAAGATAACTCCAATGGTCATAAGAAATGGAATATGTTTTTTGCAAATGATGTTTTCATGTTTTGCAATGGAGGAAAGAAATGTCTATAAAATGTTCTGCAATTATTAGATGGATATCCAAAAAGCTCTGGGCATATCATTAACAATAATAAGAGTAAACTTTTCATTGATGGCACAACAGTTTCAAGGAAATCTTTGATTCAAGATATAATGCAAATGGAGAGATGTGATTTTCCTGACGAATATTTATGAGTCATTTTATCAGCTGGCAGAGTCAAAACCTCAACAGTTTGGCCAATGGTTGAAATGTTACAAGGTAAGATTGCTGATTGGAAAGGAAGAATGTTGTCTTTTCAAGAAAGATTGGTGCTTATAAAGTCAGTGCTTTGCAGTATTCCAATATACAATATGGAAGTATACAAATGACCCTCTTCTGTAAACAAGATTTGTGAGAAAATCATCAGAAACGTTTTTTGGTCTGGTCATGGTGATGTTACAAAGTTCAAAACTTTGGCTTGGGAAGGAGTTTGCACTCCATTTGATGAAGGTGGCCTAGATATTCCAAGACTTGCAGTAATAAACAGAGCATTGCTAATGAAGATGATGTGGAAAATCATGCATTCAAATGAAGATTGGGTAGTCTTTTTTAAAGCTAAGTATATGGATAAAAATGGCCAATGGAGTAATAAATGGCAATTATCTACTGTGTGGCCAGGTCTTAAATGGGCATGGGAAGTTTTGAAAGAAGTTATCAGATGGAACATTGGAACTGGTAAAGATATATCAGTTTGGTATGATGTTTGGACAAGTGATACTCCCCTAGTGGATAAAATGGGATCTTCTCAACTCTTTCTAAATAACAAAAAGATGAAGCTAGCAGACATCTTAAATGAAGGTTCATGGGCTTTACCAAGTGAAATTTAGTCAGTGTTAATGAATCAAAAATTACCTGAAATATGTGGAGATAAGGATGAATTAATCTAGAATGGAAATATTAAAGGTAAATTTATAATGTCAGCAGCAAAAAACAAGCTCAGACACAAGGAACCAAAGAAGCATTGGTCAAGGTATATATGGAATAACTTTTTAAATCCAAGCATAGCAAGCAATATTTGGAAGTTAGTGCAAGGAGTATACATTGATGATTCAATTATGGTTAGTAAGGGATATGAGCTAGCATCTAGATGTTGTGTATGTGAAAAAGACCAGGATAGTATGGCCCATCTACTTTGGAAATGCTTTGTTAGTGTTGAAATATGGGAATGGGCATCTGCAATATTTAAGTTCAAGGCTCCTGAATCCTTTGAAGAAGTTTGGAACTGTGCCAAACATAAAAGTTCTCTTATACAGGAAATCTGGATGACAGCCTCTTGTGTGATTCTCAAGGAAATATGATTCCAAAAAAATAAGAGGTACTTTGAAGAAGTCAAACCAAATGTTCAGAACATTCAAAGGAAAGTAATAAAATATGTGCAGGAAGGTGGACTGAGAATGAAAGGACATAGATGGAGTCAGTCTTATGATAATCAAATAATAAAGTTTTTCATCTTGGGATACAGAAACACAAAATTTCAGTGCATCAAAGCATGTTTATGGACTCCACCAATAGCTGGCTATATCCTTTTTTGCTTTGATGAATCATCCTTTGGAAATCCAAGAGCAGCTGGTTTTGGAGTGGTCATTAGATATGGATGTTTCCAAGTAATAGGTACTTTATGTGGTGGCCTGGGAATTGCAACAAACTACATAGCAGAAAATTATGCAGTGTTATGTGCAACTGAGTTAGCAATGGAATGGGGCTTAACTAAAGTTATAATCAGATCAGATCAGACTCCAAAACAGTGTTGTAAGATTTTGGAGAAGGCAAAATTCCTTGGTTTCTGAAATCCAGATGGAGAATGGAAAAATCAAGAATTTCTTCCATACGTACACCTTGAGCATTGTTACATGGAAGTTAATTTTTCTGCTGACACTGTGGCTAAAAGAGGTGCTAATCTGTTGGCAGGTGAAAGACAATTCCACAAAGGGAGACCAAATTTCTTACCCAGAATTGAAATGCCTCATTGTGAGTATTATAGGTTATGTTAGGGAAAGTTAAAGGTTTTTACTTGTAATTCTTATTTCTTGAAGATTGTCTTTTTGTTCTTGTTTTGAGATGTAATTTGGTCCTTTGATTTGAAATTAATAAAAATAATTGATTTAGCAAAAAAAAAAAAAAAAAGACACCACACTTGTAGATTGCATTTTTGGCAACTGGGACATTTAGGCTTAGTTTGGTATTCTTTGCTTTTTTGTAAAAGCACTTTTTCTCATTGTGCGTTCTTTGTCTTTGTCTTTGTGAGAAAAAGGAGTTAGACGTTTGGTAAAATATTAATTAAAGTTAAAGTTGATTAAAAAAACAATCAAAGTGTGTTTGGTAAAATACTAGATTCAACCATCATTGCTTGTGGCAAATGACAAAAACAGACATATCTCTAAAAATAGTTTTATTCAATTTTATTGGGGTTAAAAATAATTAATTTTTTTACTATTAAATATAAATAGATTAAATATTAAATTTTACTAATTATTACTATTATTATGATTGTTAAGAAAATTATTTTTACTTAACCAATTTTAAATATATATAATTTTCAAACAAAAAATAAACTAAAATTAAGTAATTATTTAAACTTTGCTTTTATTTTTATTTTTGACAAATTAAATGAAATGGTATCATATAATAGTTTGAAAATAAAATATAATAATATTTAAATAATAAAATATAAGAAATAAAAATTGATTGTATATATATTTAAGGGTAATTTTTGTCATTTACAAAATAAAATAGGGACAAAAAAGATAAATCAAACATTAAATTTTGGTGGGACCATAGCTATGCTTTTGTAGCTTTTAAAAGCTCCTCCTCCCACTTTTTAAAAATTGAGGAATCTGGGAAGTGCTTTGGATAATAAGCACTTTGATTTTTTTTTTACCAAACACCAATTTCAAAAATTATTGACATATATAGGTTTTGAAAGTGCTTTGGAAAAATAAAAGCATTACCAAACTAAACCTTAGTCTCTCGAGATCATAGATAGTGATATGATACCCCTTGCACGAGATTGTCTTATGTAGTATGTCTTTCCTCCTTATCTTTTATTCACATGTGCAAGTATAACTGGTCATATGCACCAGAAGTCGCTAAGTAGAAAAAATTTAAATTCACTTACTAAATAAATTTTACTTTGCCATGTTTCCAAAGTACTCAACAATTTAAGTGAAAATACTAATGAAAAATTCTAGTACATCTACTGAGCATGTACAACTGTAAAACAGGTGAATTACTAGTTGAGAAAACAATTCAAATGATTATATATATAGCTAGAATCTAATAAATAATAAAGCAAAAATACGAAACTTTGAGTTAAAAAAGAACGCGCAATTGGGGGATATAAAAAGGAATTGGGGGATATAAGAAAAGGACAAAAACGGGGGATAAGTTACCATGCCGGTACACGTGATGAAAAAACATACAGAAACAATTCCATCTCAAACCAAAAACCGGCATTGAAATTTTATAAACATCAACGCCCGAACAAAGGTACCCGGCGTGGTACCATCAATATCGATAATGCCGGCACCTACAAAAAAACATGCAAGGATAAATTTTTACAAAGCCAAATTCCGGCATTCAATATCAATTATTTTCAATGCCGGAATTGTGTACCAGCTTAAAACAATAGGTTACGATTATGCCTTGATCCTTGCTTCCCGTTGTTTTCTTATGAAACACATACGCTTAATAGGTTTCAAATTTTGTCTTCCGTTTTGGTTAACTTAGACTATGCCTTTAACAATGGTCGAGCATGCCGGTAATGTTTTCCGGCATAGTGTTGTTATTGTGTTTGGAAATAATTTGCATTCGATCTTTAGGTGGTGCCATATATTAATCCAACAAATGCAGAGCCGCTTTATCTGGATACGTTAATACTATAAAATCCCTCCCAGGTATGTAACTAAAGAATACTTTTCACCTGGTATCTTGAACATTACTAATGGATTGCTAGTAATGAACCTTCTAATGAATGCGAAATTGTTCTTATGTAGGGAATAACAGATCGAAAGGAAGCAATCGCTTGGGCTAAAGAGACGGCCCTTAAGAACATGTGTGTTGGTGAGGAATACCGAAGGTTCGAATAGGCGTTTTGAGATGGCTTGTGAGAGAAGTGGGAAATACAAGGACAAGAATAGCCACAAGAGAAAGGATTATGTGTATCCAAAGAAGACTAATAGGGTATACAAGACTCGTACGAGGAAGAATAATTGCCGTTTAAGCTTGTATTCCGTTTAAATGACATAAACAATTGGGATTGTGAGGTTTTGTGTGGTTTATCATAACCACCGGGATCCGAAAGATTTTGTTGGTCACTCCTTAGTTGCGAAGCTAAAACCTGACGAGTTCGAGGATGTAAAGAGATTGACCAAAGCACTTATCAAACCGAGATAAATTCTCAGAGGCTTCAAGGAAAAGGATGAGACTAACGTGTCTTGTCTACGTACAATTTATGCCGCATAAGCAACTATTAGAAATGTGGAATGGGAAGGGAGGAGCGTTATGCAAGAATTTGAGAAGATAGTTTGGGATCACAACTACACGCGTATCATTAAAAGAGGGCCGGACGAGAAGCCCCTTCAAATATTCATTTCGCATCCTTTGCTCTCACAATTGGCAAATACATGTTGTGGTGTTCTTTTGATGGATTGCACCTACAAGACAAACAAATACAATATGCCGTTGTTCAACATCAGGCCAAACCTCGGACAAGGTAAAGCTTAACCAACATGCCGGCACGTATTACCGGCATAGATTAAAATACTACATTGCACGCCGTTACCATTAGGCAATTGAAATATGTTTACATACTAAGACGGAACTAGAATTTATTTCGAACGTATGTCGACGGAACAACGAATGCACTTAGCACGTGCATCAAGCCTTTAAACCACTTGGTGGCCCAAGTGGACGAGTTATAGTCTCGTGAGGGCTTACATGGAGATATACCCACAAAACCTTACGAAATACCTAACTAGATACCCTTAAAACCTAAGAAAATAACACTAAACTATCAATCTTCTTAAGAAGAATCCGTTTCCGATTCACCCAACTTGTGGTACTCCGTGACTTTGGTTACAATATGGTTCACGTTGGCTTCAAACAGGAACGGTTCTCCCTTTGCTTGTAAGTAACGCGTTTTCACGGCTTGATGCTACAAAAACAACACACAAACTTTGTTTGTTACATAAAATTTGAAAAAGAGTAGATTGTGTCCAACTAATCATGGAGATACTTACGAGTTGTTGAGGGGACAATCTATTGTGGCTAGCGTGCTCGATCCGGTGTTTCATTTTTAGGTACTCAACCACAACATTTAGGATGATGTCGTGTCGTTGCTCGATTTGTTGAGCAGTTCTTCCTTTTGGGTTACCGTAATCGTGAATAAATTTGTTAAAAATCTTCAACCACATGGAATCCGCGTCTTCGCTGTCTATAGTTGAAGGACAAGTTTCGACTTACCATGCTTGGGTGATTGCTAAATCTTCCTCCGAGTCAAACGATGCCATTGGTTGTATGGTGGATTAGGTACTATACGAAGCTATTTATTGATAATTATTCTAGGGTTTAGGGTTTCAAAGATAAGATGCTCAAGGAGATATATAAGAACACGAGTTTTGGCTTTTGGGTCCAATAATTAGCTCTCTTTATATAGAGAAAAAACGTCAACGACTAGTTTTTTTGAAAATCGCCACAATCGGCATTGTAGTATATGTGAAATAGGATGTCGCTTATGCTTCCGGCGTGGTTTATCATAAGCTTACAGTCTGCAGGTACTAGGAAAATTTTTACTTGAGAGATTGGGCCAAATATGCAACCAATATCGGCATGGTTTCAAAACACTTTGAAACGCCTGTGAACGGAACCGTCATTCAATCTATAATACGGCTATGCCGTAGTTGTTAAATTCAAAAAAAAAAACGGCTACTTTTTTGAAAAATAAGACCGTTGGAGATTGGTTTTTCTTCTCTTTCAACATATCCCTTTCCCTTCATATAACAAATAACACCCATCACACCCATCGATTGGCTTGCATTGGCCCTTGTGGTTTTCTCTTGACTCGCAAGTTGAACAGCTTTGTCAAACCATTGAAACTCATCGCACTTTGGGTGATTCAAACACCTTAGAAACATTCTTCCATTTTTCAAAGATCATCCGTTTTTGCAATCCAAAACCGGCGTGTCCCATCACAGCTTCTACACTTTGAATAAATAAAAGGACAGTCCATGGCTAGATGAGAAGGTGACTTGCAAATTTGACACTTGGAAAATAAGACCGTTGGAGATTCAATTTTACAGTGCCGGTTTTCTGACAACTATGAAAACTTGAAAATATCATACAACCGGCATATATGTTAGAAAATACTACTATGCCGGTACCTTCGAATATCTATACAGGAGAATGGAATTTCTAATCTTATTAATCCGGTATGGTTTTATACACAATTTCATTTCCGGTTACCAGAAACGGCATTGATCTAAAATTATTAAAAAGGTCTTAGGTTCATAAATCGGCATTGTTAACTTGAACTTATCTATGCCGGTAAAAGGCGCAAAAAAATCTCATGAGGATAAACATGTTCAACATAAACGAATCACTAGAAATCAAAACATGTTCAACATACACGAATCACTAGAAAACAAAACATGTTCAACATAAACCAAACAACTCGGATCTGCTATCAAATGTTCTTAATCCAGGTATCCTAAACCAAAAGCAAACCAAACAACTAAAGAGTTAACCGCGAGGTACAAACGAAAACAAGTTCGGAATTGTTCAAGACGTGACAACCACCATCCAAAAAAAAGAAACACAACTAAAGACTTAAATCATCGGGTGGTCTTTTGCTTCTTTTGGGACGGTTTGTACTTAGTTTCCCCTAACAAAGCTTTTGCACTAGGGTTGGTTTCTTCAATTCTATCAAGCTTTTCCTCGAATTCCTTCATTTCTTCAAGGGACAGCACCTCTCCTTCCTGGTACTTGCAACCCAACATCTTCTTTAACTTGCCAAGCCGACGCCGCTAGTTTAATATATCAAACACATAATTAGTATACATATAAGATTATGTGTATATTAAACGACGGAGCAATTAACAATACTTACAAGCAATCCAACGGTCTTATTAAGTTGGGTCATCGTAGGTGGTGCCTGTGCGGGAGTTGGAACAGGAGGGATTTTCTGGGGAGGAACTTGGACGTCATTCGGGCGGACGACACAAGGATGTGACCATTGCAAGTAATCTTCCATGTATTCGACATCAACTTCATCACCGTTTTCAGCAATCTCCAACTTTTCCCACTGACTAATATCTACCAAACGATGTGGTTCCCTATCCCTCCAATCTGTTGGGTCCGGTTTTGGAACATACTCTACATGCAACCGATTTGGAGTTGAATAGCACCGAGAAAGGTCGAGATCAAAATATTGAAAAGCGGCCGTCTGTAAAAATGCTAATTGCTTATATCCAAGTTGACGCATCACACGCGTAGGATTAGCCATAACGTATCCTTTTGGGTGGAACAACTGCCCATGGTAAAATGCAACATTACCAAACCTCAAAACCTGGCGGTTTCCTCTAGCCTCCTTGTAAGGGTCGAACACAACATCTTTGGTACTCATTGCGTCCAAAACCAATCTCATATCGATCAGTCGACCTATGTTACCGGGCTTTGGAGTATTGTCGAACTCGTATCTCTTAGCTAGAGGCGTATCGGGTTGGAAGGTCTATGATCTTCAAGGAGGGGTAGGCCTTGAACAAGGTTGGGAAGTGTTCATAAGCCCACACCTATTCCAATGCGAAGCAATAAGTTTTGTTTCTAAGTTCACGATAAGAGTACATATGAACAATATACATAATAACATAAGTTTAAGAACAAATTTACCGGCAGAGAGTGAAATTCCCGACAAATTGGTTGGTTTTAGCCTTCGAGGCCCTTCTCATCTCCATCATCAAATGTGCCATTAACACGATTGCTCCCAAGAATATCCATAGACACCTTCCAACGGATCCAAGTACCGAAGGTAGTTCGCACTAACCTGTTGCCATTGGTGTCGGGAATACCCTAGTGCCCAAGATGTATAAATGTAAGCGGCGGTAGATAACAAATTTGTTTAGGGTCCCATCCATCCTCCAAACTTCTTTTCTTTGTCTTTTCAAAATTCTTCTTAAGCGGCGTCAACTTGATTGTCTTTGTCTTACCGGACGTGGATTCATTAAAGCTATCCACGCGAAGTTTTGTAGTCCCAACCAAACAGCTTGTTAGTCGAGGTGCAACGTCGACCATTCTAGGTCCGAGACTCAACTCCTTCGCAATTGATTTGCCGATAACATTCAAGCCTAGAACGTTTCGAGCATCTTTAGGGATGAAGGTCATCTCCCCAAAAGGGAAGTGCATGGTATCGGTTTCACCATGATACCTTCGACGAAGCAATTGTGATAATGAGTAATCGGGCTTCACATAATTTTCAACCAAAGCATATAGACCGAGAATCCCTTTACTATTGTTTGGACCTCTTCACATTCCTCGGACAAGTCCCAACCATCCACGGCTTGGTTTCGGCAAACACGCACAACCTTCTTATGATTCTACAATTAGGAGAGACAATACAATTAAGAGATTTTACATAAACACACAACAATACATATGTACAAGATAGAAAATGCTTACATAGGTTTGATAGATAGTACGAGCCCACGAATGCTTGTATCCAAATAGTGTTTTTTGGTTCCGGAGCTTCGCCCCAAATTCTACCACGTTCAAGATCAGGTATCATGTCATCAATGTGAGGAAGGTGGGAACCTTTAACTTTCACTTTGACGTTGCCCTTCTTGCCATTGCCTTGTGTTGGTTGTTGACTTGGGCCAGCAACTTCGCTTTGGCTTGCTAATTGACTTTCCTCTTCATCTGGTTCATCTTGATCATCGTGCTCACGGTTTGAAAGTCGACTACGGTCACTACCACTCTCCCAAATTATCCCTCTTGTACCAGCCCCCAAACGTATCTTACGACCTTCGTCTTTCCCTCGAGGAGGCGGGGCGAGGAGTATCAAGACCGTCCTTCCTTCTTCTCTTAGTGACAGCATCTTTATTTTTTATTTTGTTGGCTTCCTTTGCTTTTGACCTATATCGTAAGCACACGGAAAGCAATGAATATAAGACGACTCACTTTCAGGTTTAGTCACCGCATTGACTACCTTAAACTAAACCACGCAGGTTTAATGTTAAAGCAGTACACATTGACTATCGACAAAGGCTTCTGCAGTCAAGCACCGGCATACAAATGCAACCTAAAATCTATGCCAGATTATTGACAGTTTTTCTTGTATGTTTTAAGTCTACTATGCGGCATGCTCGAATCAAAATAAATGAATGCCTGTACCTAAACCAAGCATGTAATGAAACCAAAAATCTATGCCGTGATTTGTAGTGAGAAATTCATGAACTCTCTGTATGTTTTAAGTCCACTACCGACATGCTCGAATTATTACAAATGAATGCCGTTACCTAAAACCGCATGAAATGAAACCAAAATCTATCTGCGATCGGTGACAAATTCATAATTCTCCCAGTATGTTTTAAGTACACTACCTGCATGCTCGAATTATTATTAAACAAAGGCTAGGTACTAAAAACCGGATTGTATTCATCCTAGATTGAATCTTTGGTAGAGAAAATTCAGTTTCTAGTGAATCTGGGGGTTGGAAACCCAGTCTTTGTATTCATCCTATATTGAATGCCGGAACACAAACCTAAGATTTGTATTCATACGTATTTCAATGCGATTGCTCTCTGAAACTCATTTGTTTGAGTTAGGTTTGCGATTCTAACCTAAACCCATTGCCATAGATCGATTTAAACACCTACAAAGTACTTTTAAATGACTTACCTTCTCACGAAGCCATATATTCGAGTAGTTGATCGTCGGATAACGTTGCTTCTTCGTGTTCTTGCTCTTGAGCAATCTTAGCAAGTCTTTTCCTTTGTTTTTGTTGAGCAATCGATGATGTTGAGTTCGATTGGGCATTTGGTTTCTTTCGTGGAGGCATTGTTTATGATTCGGGTTGGTTAATCGACGAAGAAATTTTTGAATCGACGATTAATCGACGAAGAACGGATGAAGAACGATGAAAAAAAAAAATTCAGAACCTAACCCTAACAGTGCCGGAACTGTGTGTGAAGAATGGGGGATAAATGTTTTGGTTTTTGATTTTAAGTTTTAGTATAAAGGGTATTATAGTCTTTTCATAATGTTTTTTAATTAACCAAATGGTATTTTAGTATTTTCATACCCAAAAATCACCCCTTAACACACACACCATGGGTTGGGAGAAGTAATCAATATCCCCCAATTGCGCGTTCTTAAAAAAAGAAAAGTGAAAACTACAGTCAAAGCCAATTTTTATTTTATTTTTCATTGTAACACCCATCGTCGAAAAATTTCACGGGCGCGCGCCCATTTATTCGGACAAAATTATCAGCAGACCCATATTTCTTAAAATTAAGTTTATCTTAAGATTTATTTTCTTCGCCGAGAGAGATGATATATTTAGAAAATCAAACGGAGGGGCGAGAGGAGAAGATGAACAAGCTTTTGATTTTCTTTCAAAAGAGTAATTCAGATTCCTTTCAAGTTCTATCGATTTCAACTCTTGAATCTTATCAATTTTCTGTTTTTCATTCAGTTCAGATCGATTTGGATTTTTTGTTTTTAGGTTTTAACTTGAATTGGAAAATTTTAGGTTATAAATCTCAATTATAGGTTGGAGAAATTTCAAATAAGCAGCAGCAAAGAAATTGATCATATACTCTTCCAAGGGTAAGGATTTATCAATCATACAATCATTGCAGGAGATCGAATAAAAAAACTAAGTGATTATTAAACCCACTTCAAAAATACCCTTCACGTGAATGAAACCGGCGACGACGGTGGTGGTGAAGGCAATAGATCGTCTGGACGCTTATGTTTATGTAAAAAAGAAGATTTCTTTGCAAAAGAATCATTTCAAAGTTGCGGTAGTGATAGACGCATTTATGTGTCTATTTTTATCTCAATTATGTGTATTGTTAGTGCTCGATTTTATACTATTTGATAATTTTATGTTTTTGTAGGTGTTTTTGGAGAAATAAGCTATTGTTGCGGCAAAATTGGCTCGAAAAGTAGCATTTATACTTACCTTGAAAATTACTAAAAGCACCTGGAGAAAGTTATAAAGGCACCCAAGTGTGGTTTTTTATACCCAGGATATGTGATATTTACACCACTCAAATGGATAAGGGGCACCCAGTTAATATGGGGTAACCATCTGCTATTCGCACCCCTAGTCCGGATAAGGGGCACTTATCTTCAACATTTGAAATTGAAGTTTTGGCGGGAATTTTTGAGCAACGACCAGCAGAGTTAGGGTTTGATATGTCAGAGATGAGTTAAAAAGAGAAGGAAAGTCCTTAACTTGGAGAAAATCAAAGGTAAAATAATTGAATATTCGGTCCTATTGTCTATATATATAATTGCGGGAGGCCCATAGGGGGATATCGAGACGTTGGGGTAGCTAGGAGAGCCGAGAAGAAGAAGTGCAGATAATCATAAACGCGCTCTACGACGGTGTGCAAAATTGGAGTGAGGTGGGTTGGGTTTAAACGCGCCTACTTCCTTTTTCGTTTGTTTTATAAGGGAGACGGCGTTTGATTTAGCGTGTCTGTCGGTTGATTAGTTGTCCGAGTATTCTTAGTATCTCGTATCCGTTTATGGGTGCCTTTGGTGCCTTTGATTAGTTGTCCGAGTATTCATACAACTGTGAAGAACACTAATTCTTTTTTTTACCAGAGTTGCAAAATGCTACAAGGTAGCTAATCAAACACAGTTCAAAAGAGAACTGTCCAAAAAGAAACACTGAGCTCAACAATGCCAAGATGACAGCGCTAAGCTTCCATTAATTAAAGTTAACAGAGACTTGACAACTGAAATAAAACCAAGGAACTCATATAACTCCCAAGTGTAAGGAAAGTGTAAAAAAACATACTACTCTTCTGTCTCTCCCAGAACTTACAGTTTGCACCCACAAAAGTTTGCAGAGAATGGTGTTTCTGTAATATACAAACCAATTATGCAGCGATGTAGAGCAACTACTGTCGCCAACATTTACAATATAGTCACAAGCACTCCATCGGTTGCTTAATTAGTTCATATCTCCAGCACTATATCCATATCTCACATAACTCATAAGAAAAATGTATGTTACACTACACCAACAGGTCGCACTAACTAATGTTCTAAAAATGTGCAAACCTCATAGTGAGATTTTCAAATTTTAGAGGATCTTGAATCTGCATTCAATAACCAAGCCGGAGACTCTGCAGCACCCCACGGGACTAATGACTAAGTTGAAGAGAGAGCGGAGCAGGTCAAAAACGCAAGTTAACCATAGACTCCTTACCAGGAACCGTAGGCAATGGAAGAAAGAGCCGAGAAAGGACCTTAGTTAGCGAGGAAGCTAATGCACACAAACCAAACCATCTGCTGAAAGGCGTGTTCCAAGCCAAGTTTTCAACAAGTTTTCCACTGACTCCGATACTAAAACTACTATCTGCTGGCGCCTGGCAACTATACCCGTATTTTTAGATGATAAATTTGTTATGACTAGTAGGCATGACATTTTAAAGCTCTTGTAGTAGGTTGAAATTTATGTCATGAAATCATATGGTCAGATAGAAATAACATTTTCTAATTTAACAAGCAGAGAAATTACAAATTAGGAGCCTCAAACTTCTGATGAACACATATGAAGCATTGCATGTTAATATTGCTACTCGAAACAAAGCAGATAAACTTATCTGAAAAATGCTTCATTTTGTACAGCAGTCTAGAAATGCTTCATTTTCCTTGGCGACAAGTTCTGTAAAGCGAAGTGATGCACACTAGAAAAGCCAATTCAGAACCGCAGTTGGGGCAGCTATAAATAGACTTCATTTTCTTTGTCATTTGCAAAATTTAAGTTACATAAACTAGAAAGTAATAAAATCATCACAAATCAATTGTCTTCTCCACGAATGAATACAGTAAATAGAATGGATTACAAACAAAAAGTTACTTCCATCCAATACTATTCATTCACCACAGAAAGAATTCTAGTTCGTCAATTGGGTTTGTTTTGTTCTTCATCATGTCCATGTAGCTGTTGCTGCAATTCAATCTCTGGAACTCCAAGTCCATCATATCAGAGAATGGTTGATCATAAACCATTTCAGCGAAAGGATCAACAACACTAATCAAGGGTTGGGATTCTTCTTGATTACAGAAATCATAAGAAGAACATCCATAATCATCCAAGTTCTTAGACGATCTTACTGCCAACGAAGTAGAATTAGATTCAACAACCCCAAAACTCTTCTTCATCTCCTCCTCCTCCGGTTGTTGTTGTTGTTGTTGTTGTTGTTGATTATAATCAGAACAAGGAAGTCCATAATCATAAACGTTGTTAGAAGATCCTACCACCAAAAAAGTAGCCTCGTAATTTGTAGATTCAATTACCCCAAAATTATTCTGATCGCAATTCGGAGATGATGATGATGATGGCGATGTAACATCCCCTGCTTTCAATTGATTTTCTCTCTCGGAAATCATAAAAAATATAGATTCCAAATCTCTCTCTATCTTTGTAAGTGATTCAACTGTACATAAATTATCAAATTTAGGGTTACCGTTAACATTACCAAAACAGGATCTCCGATTCTCCTTAACTTCCTCCGCTTCTTCACCATTAGACAATTTCATCTTGTTTTGGTTAAATTGCATGAAGACCTCATCAAATTCATGAGGGTTTGCTGGTAATTCTTTAGCCCCATTGAGGAATTCAGAATGCACAACTCCAACAGCCTTAACATCATAGAGTTTTCTCAACTCATAAAATTTCTTCTCAAATCCTTTGATTCTGTTCTTGAAACACTTTTTTCTAATCTTATGATCAACATGTTTAATGGAAGAAGATGATGATGATTTGCCCTTTTGATTATTGAGAATACCCATTTTTTATTTTTCGAACAAGAACGAACCCTAGAATAGTGTGTTGTTAAATGGAGTTTTCTTCAGTCTCGCTGTAGAAATGAAAAATTTAGCAAGTAATGAATTTTTCTTCAGTCGCGGTGTGTTTATTTACCTGGCGAGATTGGGGTATACCCAATAAGACAAAATCTGGTCATTATGAAGTTAAACCAAGCCACCCCTTAACCTTGTATTTTCTAAATGGCTAATATGCCCTTGTTTAGTTAACACTAAAAATTCTGATTAGGTTAATTAATTGAGTTTATATTAAAATTTTGAAATTATGAATTCAGTAGGTTAAACCTTTAATCCATCGTATGAGTTCGATTTCGATCAAAAAAATGGGTTTTGGAAAATGTTATAAGTCATCAAGGTCGACGTTTGAAGAAGGTGTCGGCTATATTTAGCCGGCATGGTATACGTTTGAATAAAATGCCGACCACTTTCAGCCGACATGGTCCTTGGATGACGAAAACGCCGACCATGTTTTTGGCCGAAGGTTTTTGAATGAATAATAAGCCGACTACCTTTGGCAAACAATCTAACAGTCGGCATGTAAATATTCACTAACATGTCGGATATAATATAGTCGGCATGCACATAATTTATTACACTACCGGCTTTCTGTAGCTTAGGCATGTTAAGGATTTATAACCATGCCGACACTGTACTTATACCAAACAGAAAACGAATATGGGAAGATGTAATTCACTTCATTCATGCAATTTTGGTTACTACACCGATAGAAACATAAAACGAATGCACTTAGCATGTGCATCAAGCCTTTGAACCCCTAGGCGACCCTAGTGGACGAGTTATAGTCTCGTGAGGGTTTACATAGAGGTCTACCCACAAAACCTATACAAAAACTTCTAAAGCCATCAATCTTCCTCCTCCGAAGACGATCGACATCCTAGTACTCCGGGTTATCCTCCGGGATTCTTTCGCAAGAGGTGATAGCTTGCATCGAACGCGAATGCTTCCCCCTTTCCTCCAAGTAGCGCGCTTTCACGACTTCATGCTACAAAAACAAAAACAAAACTTACATTTGTTAGTGGTGTTTCATTGGAAGATAAAAAAACATGGGTTGCGTAAAAAATAACCACAAAATTACTTACAAATTGTGCAATGGACAAGGTGAAGGGGCGAGTGTTAAAAATCCGAGGTTGGAGCGCTAAAAAAGCAAGTATCGTATTTTCGATTACTAAGTGCCTAGTGTGGACTTGTTGAATACTTCTTGCATTAGGATTCTCAAACTCGCCGCAAAATTTGTTGTGTACCCTAGCCCAAAAGGTTGTGGAATCCTCCATTTCGGAGGATTGCCGTCTAAGTTGATTTTCCGCGTACCATGCTTTGGTGATTGCCAAATCTTCATTTGAATCAAATGATGCCATTGTTGTTTGTAGAGATCTATTGGGTGAGTTAGATGGAGTGTATGATGATATGAGCTTTGGAGAGTATATGAAACTATTTGTATGTTGTTTTGTAGAGAAGTAGTGTATTTATAGGATGGTGGCCAAATTTGGCCGTTATAGTGCCCAAGTACAAGTCAATCAATGAAATTGTACTTGCCAAAAATTTGAATTTTGAATTCGCCGGCGAGATTTGTTATCCCCAATATGCCGACTACGTATGGCCGACATGGTGGGAAGTTTCTTACAATGCCGACCTTATGAGTTTTAGGCATCAGGAAAACATTTTCTTCTGTGTATCCACCGGCAAGTGATGAGTGCCAAATAGTGCATATTTATACACCTTTTTATTGGCATTTTACTCATCTTTTGTGCTCATAAATCGGGTATTATCCCGCATTCTGTGTTTTCTTTGTTTTCAAGAATAAATATTTGTATTAATTAATTTTGTGTTTTTAGGTAATAAATAAAACTCGGAGAAATTGAGAGCCAAAGAGCGTAAAATTGGAGACAAGCGTCTATGAAGTGAGAAAGCCAAAGCGCGCGCGAATCAGTTGCAACCCAACAAGGAAGACATGGGCTGGAGCTACCCATGACCCGGATCCGAACCCGCTCATCCCGAGCCTTTCAGATTTCACCCATCTTCATCCAACGGTTGCTCCGTACGACCCATCGGTTCTCGGCGCTCCCGCTCAACACCAAATCGCCACAACGCCCGAGCCGTTAAGATCTTCACCCGCTAAATCCAATGCTCGCTCCGGCTTCCTCATCAAACCTTGATGTGCCCGCTCAACACCATAGCACCCATACCCCTACACCATCCGACCAAACCCATTCTCTTCTCCATCTTCTCTTTCTTCTTCTCTCGAGCAACCCCTCGCCAAAACCCATACCTTCACCTCCTTCTTCCCCTTTACAGAGCCATCACCACCACTCCATCACCTCCTGACACACAACAACCATTGCAACAGCCGCCTTCGCCATCCCCTCCCAACTACTCTCTAGCTCTGTCTTAGCTTCTTCCCTAGGAGCTAAGTGAGAGATAGAAAGGGTTAGGTTAGGGTTAGGGTTTCGACACGATTGAGAGGAAAATCAAAGCAAGGAAAGCTCGGAGACGATCGAGTAGAGCCAACAACCGTCAGAGTATGGGTGAGAGATTTTTGTTTAATTTCTATTTTTAAAAGAATTAGGGTTTTGGGATATTTTGGCATGTATAAATAGGAGATGTAATTGGATGTTAGAAGCATGCCAGGCTAGCCGAGCACCAATTAGGATTATTTGTGTTAATTGTTCTTTTCTTATGTTCTAATTTACTTGCTAGGGTGTGTTGAAACCCACGATAATGTGCTAAGTTATTCACTTTCTTTTATTGTTCTTGTATGCTTCATTGTTTGATTGAATTAGTTATTTGAGCGAGATGACCCCGTGATAGAGTGTACCGTAAGAAGACACTCTATACTAGGGGGAGTGTGTGAAATTAGCCAATACATCACCCATGGTATTCTTCCCTGGAATGAATCAAGACTATAATTAGACTAGGAACTGCCTTAGCATAAGGTCGGGTGGTGGATTCATCACCCTGGTATTATAATCTTTCTCGCTTTAGCTTAGCGTCACAAAACACTCACCGTATCGGCAACAAAACCAATATTTGTGTCACAATATCATCGGAATTCAGTTTAGTAAGCCATTGATCAACTCTCGGCACCACAAGTCTACGTGGTTCGACCCGTATTTGCCACGTCTCCGATAGACGCCGTGCACTTGTTATCACCGTAGGCTAAAACATAAACATCTTTAAAGGCCTACCAAGTTTTTGGCGCGCTGCGGGGACTTGGCGTGTGCCTGTGATTTTTGGCCTATCTATACCGAGTTCATTTCACCCGTACATAATTCCTTTTTATTATTGCTTGTAACCCTGTTTTAGTGTAACTTAGCATATTGTAAATTTACCATTGCATTTTAGATAATTTTTCTCACTTGCATTAGCTTGCATTCTCACCTGATTTCTCATTGCATTAACTCCATCTGCATTCTCATATAATCATCTTGTTTTTAGTCCCGTACTTAATGTTAGTTTTCTTAGCCGATATTGTCTTGCTTTGAACTTGCACTTTAGAACCGAAAATACTTGTTGAGCCGCAGGGGTACCGCTATGCTATTGTGTCTTTCTTCTTCTTTGCAAGCCAAAGGAAGGAAGGCAAGGAAAAACTCAGGACTTGAGGTTAGCCCGAATCACTATACTTAAACCTGTGTTATCGCCTAAACCTTGTATTGCCCCTGAGCGACCCATGCTATTCATAAAGTTCATGTGAGTAGCCCTTAGATTTGAATTATACACTTTGTTAGGCGAGTACACCATGATTGTGTGTTGATTTGAATGAGAGTATGCATGAACTTATTGGCATGAATGCATGAACTAATCACCTTGCTAGAATTGCTCCATCCTTGTGCCCCTTATGACCCTGTGGAACCATATCTGAGCAGCATTTACTGCCTTATCCTCTGAGTTGTGCATTGCATAGTTGTTTGAAATACCATTGAAAAACCGAAATCCATGCTTGGGTGTTCTGTGCTGAGGCCCTTAGCCTACATTTGCCCGTGTGCTCGATCCAAGCCCCCTGCATTGTAGAGACTGAGCTGCAACTGGTAACCAACTTGTGCATGATTTCTGAGTTTGGAGCTCAACAGGCATGTGTTATACCCCTTTGAGCTATCTGCCCTGTGCTGTGGTTAACCTGAGCATAACCTGTGAAAAATAGACTTCATCTGAGTGAATTGTGCTATAACCCTCCGGCCCCACTACGTGTGAGTTCAACAACCGGGATAACAAATTTGATGCAAACCTTGTTGAGCCAAGTATCGATGGACCCCCGCATACCCCCGACCACTTGCTAAGCCATCCCGACCCTGCAATTTCGGTGGCTTTGTGAAAACCAGTGCATAAACTCTCACTTCTTTGAGCCAGTCTTTGTGAGTGCACCTTGACCTTGAGCCGCATCTTATCCGTGCTTGTATGCTCCCCGAACTAGTGCTAGATCAAACCCTGGCTCAACTGAGCTTGTTGAGCCATCAGCCCTGCACCTATTTGCATGCTCTGTGAAAACTGGTAACCAATCTGTCCTGAAATACCCGTGCTGTGCATGAGTTGCTTGGATGATTGCAAGCCTTGCTCTGTCAACCTGAGCAACCTTAGCTTTAACAAGCCCTAAGCTTAACCCCATTTTGACCCCCTTGCATAACCTCGTGTAAGCCTCGCTAAGCTTGCTCTGCATAAGTTGTCTTTCTTCTTGTGTGGACCGCCAACCTAGGCTGAAATTTGAGTTGCAAGAAGTGTGTTGTTAAATGCGCATAGCCAGTCTTTGTATCATTTTTTTTGTGGTGGTGTTTCCTTGTGTTGATTTCACTAAGCTACCTCTGTCTTGTCATTTTTTCGTGAGTTTGCAATGCCTGTGGCTTGTGCTTATCTTTGTGTTGTATACAAGCCGTGCTTAAAATGCCAACCTCTACATACAGTTGTCTTTGTGGTGCTAAATAATTTCTACACAATTGTTGCTTGTTGTATCCTGTGTCTAACTTGCTATGTGCAACACAATCTAAGCCAGTGCTGTGTTGATAACACATCAGCTAGAGCTTCTGTGCTGCTAAATTGGCAACCTAAACCCACACAGCTGGGCTGAAGCAAACCTTTGACAGTTAAGCCCACTTCAGCTGATCTGCTGGGCTGTTTAAACATAACCTGGGCGTTGATTTAGATCGAGCAACTGGACGTGCAATAACATTCAGACCCACTTAACTTGGCTTTGAGTTTGGGCCGTGCAGGTCTTATCAACAGTGCCTTTCCATTAGGCTGTGCAACTTGTTCTACACATAACTGGGCTGCACATAACCAGTGCACCCAACATCATCTGGGCTAGAACCCACAATCATTAGGCTTCACACAACCTGAGCTGTGTATTTTCATACAAACTAAACCCAACAAACCAAACCAGCCCACTGTACATTTCCAACAACTGAAGCCCAACCACGGGCTGTACCTTAAACTGGGCTCTGCTCATCCACAGTTCACTGGTCCGTACAATCCCAACAAAACCAAACCAGCCCAACAAACCAAAACCCACATAAACCAAATGAAACCCAATAAATCAAACTGAGCCCACTATAACCGGGTTTTGAGTTCAATTTGAGTGCTAAATCATGTCAAGATTTTTGTCCCAACTCGGGATACAAACAAATCAATTAGAGAACTTGCTTACGGGCATGATTCATGTTACGAACCCCCCACATACCATAGTGATTTTAGGGAGTATTATGAGCCTTCTCAGGGCCCTGACCTTGAATACTCATACCCTAACCATCATGAGCACATGTATCAGTCACCACAGTGGGGAGATGAACAATTTTATACTCCCCCGACTCCTTGTTTACAATCACTAATGGAAACGCTCATGGAGCAAAATGCTAGGCTTGAACTGAATGCAACACATGACCATCCATATAGCAACATGTCTGAATTTCCCTTCTCTAGTGAACCTCATGCTCAACCATACAATGAATATCCATATGAGGAATGCATACCCACTAGTGAAGACTCTCCTTCAATAGAACAACTCACTATGATTCTTCAAAGGAACCTGATTGAGTTACAAAATGAAGATTGGAAGGAAACTTATGATAGGATGTTTGTTATCTCGATAATTTTGAAAATAGTGTTTCTACTCCTACTCATGCAATTAACATTGAATATGAACCTAATCTAGAGGTAAATGAGTACACTAGAAATGCTACAATTTTGAATAGGGAAACGCATTTTTGTTATGATGATGATGATGAATATGATATGTTAGAAGAGCATGTGCATACCGAAAATATGATAGAATCTTTAGGTTCGAGACATTAAGTGTCTCTTGTGAACCCTATGAATGATGCCTCTTCTAATATTCATACATGTGATATTAACTACGAGCTTGGTTTTGTGAAATTCTTGGAGTGAATGTGAGCATGCTTCACAACTTGTTTGTGACTTAGGAAAGGATGAATCTTCTGTTGACACTAATGTTCTTTTGGATCATGATATTATTGTTGTGTCCGATTCCCTTCCCATATCACAATATGTTGCCTGCAACGATGAGTATGACATGGAAATTGATGAATTGTTCTATCTTTGGTGAGCATGATTTACCTGTGTCTGACTTTAGGAAAGTATATGATGGTGCAAATGATCTTATAAATGAAAACAACTTAGATGTACCTGATCTCTCTCCTAAGTCACAAATTGAAACTCCTCCACCAAACCTAAGTGTAGTTTGTCACAAAAATCTTAAACCAACTTTTAAAAAATGCCTAATTTAGGCCTAGAACTTTGTGCTTCCCAAGTCCTCTTGGACTATTTTGCATCAAAGTATAACACCTTTAGGGAACCACAGTTGGAATATGTATGTCTGCCTGTTCTTAGCAAAACTCACTTCGAGTTAGACCTTGTGCATGATGTACCTTTAAATTTGCAAGATTTTGTGCTCAAAAACACACCCGTTCACAAGTTTAGGTTTGGGGGAAAATCATTCACATACACAGTCTTACTTGCACTCTCATTTTATTTTTGTGTAAGGCTTGTTGATGTTTGTACATATTTTCTATTGGGTTGACCCTCAACTCTTTAGATTGTTAGTGTATGGTAAACTTTCATTGTATATAATCCAGTAGGACTTGTTAAATTTTTCTTTCTTGAATCGGTTGAGTCTTCTTGTGCATTTTTTGTGCTAATCCGATATGATCTCCGCTGAGAATGTTGGATTCTAGCCTTGACTAGTGAAGCTCTAACCTTGCTCCCACTAGGACATCCGGTAATCTCTTCCCTTTTCTCTTATCGGATTAGTTCTCTTGGTATGTGACTGTTTAAATTTTTCCTATCTGTTGACACATTGAGGACAATGTTTGATTTAGGTTTGGGGGTGCATTTGCATATATAGTTTTTAGTCTTTTTAATCTTTTATTTAAAAAAAAAAAAAAAAACTCTTTTTTGTAAAAACCTCAAACTTTTAGAGATTTTAGAGTCACTAGCATGCTTCTAGCTATGTTTACATAGAGAATACGAGAAATAACAGAACTTGGAAGTCCGGAGAACACAATCGGGTTCCTTAGTTGATTAGAGCGTTAAAGTTGGATTTAACCATACCGGAGGGCGAATTAGGTCTTTGTTTAGATATTCGGTAGTAGAATTGTGATCACCCATAGTGGAGACTACCCATTTTACATCAAGTGAGGCACCAACCTTCAATTTTTTGCAACTTTCTAGAAAATTTGTTAGAGTGTGTGTCACCGTACATCAATTAGGGTAGGAATGGTGAGCTACCCAACTTCGCACCAATTTCAAGACTACTTTTGATCTCTTGAGTGCTATTTTTGTCAATCATGAGGGTGACGTCTAAAGAAGAAAACTCCTTCTAAATACCGATTTTCAGTTAGCATCACACTCTCTCTCAATCAACAGACCCATAGAAACACATCATCGTCGACAAACGGAGCATCATCGTAATATTGGAAGAAAAGTTGAGATAGTCCAAGGTTTACAAGCAACAAAGAAAAGAAAAGAAAATAGGATGAGAATTAATGAAGTTTGTGAAAAATTAAGTTTTATTGTTTTATTGTAAGTTATTCAAAAAAAAGAAAAAAAAAAAATTTTGTCAAGTTTTTGTAAAGTTCAGAAGTTCGTCATCAACAGTTGAAGACCGAAGACCGAAGATTGAATACGTTTCTATGGTTTCTTATGAGAGAGTGATATTAATTGCCAATCGGGTGAAAAGGTAAGTGAGTACTCCCATCCTTGCTAATGGTTGATTTCATTTCTTAGAGATCATCGAGAAAAAGATTCTTTTTGTCCACACTTTTGTGGAGTCTCCGAATTTATTTCGGAAGGTTATCCTTCTTACCTACAACGTGTGCGGGATTTCTCTCTTTATTCCCCGCTGCACACATGAGAGACTAAAAAAGCGATCTTTTTGAGTGCAATTATCATAAAACCCTAATGGTGAGGAGGAAGTCGAGGCTTATGATCACAATCGAATCCGAATTCTTTCATATGGTATGGTTACTTCTCGCTCAACACTTAAGGATGAGAATGCGTTCTTTGGTAGTTCTAACTTCTTTTTACTAGCATGCGAGAAATTCTATGTCCTCATAGCTCCTTGGATGCTTGAGACTCTTTTACACTCGAAGTTGGAGAAGGTTTTGTGGGTACACCTCTTGTAAACCCTCACGAGACTACAACTCGTCCACTAGGGACACCTAGGGGTTTAAAGGCTTAGTGCATACGCTAAATGCATTCGAGAGACTGCGACGGGGGTATAGTTAGGATTTCTTCATTTTGTTTCACTTGAGGACAAGTAAAATTCAGGTTTGGGAGTATTTGATGAGTGCCAAATAGTGCATATTTATACACCTTTTTATTGGCATTTTACTCATCTTTTGTGCTCATAAATCGGGTATTATCCCATTCTGTGTTTTCTTTGTTTTCAAGAATAAATATTTGTATTAATTAATTTTGTGTTTTTAGGTAATAAATAAAACTCGGAGAAATTGAGGAGCCAAAGAGCGAAAATTGGAGACAAGCGTCTATGAAGCGAAAGCCAAAGCCCGCGCGCGAATCCGGTTGCAACCCAACAAGGAAGACATGGGCTGGAGCTACCCATGACCCGGATCCGAACCCGCTCATCCCGAGCTGTTCGTATTTCACCCATCTTCATCCAACGGTCGCTCGACGACCCATCAGTCCTCGCTGCTCCCGCTCAACACCAAATCGCCGCACAACGCCCCGAGCCGTTAAGATCTTCACCGCTAAATCCAATGCTCGCTCCGGCTTCCTCATCAAACCTTGATGTGCTCGCTCAACACCATAGCACCCATACCCCTACACCATCCGACCAAACCCATTCTCTTCTCCATCTTCTCTTTCTTCTTCTCTCGAGCAACCCCTTTGCAAAACCCATACCTTCACCTCCTTCTTCCCCTTTACAGAGCCATCACCACCACTCCATCACCTCCTGACACACAACAACCACTGCAACAGCCGCCTTCGCCATCCCCTCCCAACTACTCTCTAGCTCTGTCTTAGCTTCTTCCCTAGGAGCTAAGTGAGAGATAGAAAGGGTTAGGTTAGGGTTAGGGTTTTGACACGGTGAGAGGAAAATCGAAGCAAGGAAAGCTCGGGAGACGATCGAGTAGAGCCAACAACCGATGCAGAGAGTATGGGTGAGATTTTTTTGTTTAATTTCTATTTTTAAAAGAATTAGGGTTTTGGGATATTTTGGCATGTATAAATAGGAGATGTAATTGGATGTTAGAAGCATGCCCAGGCTAGTGAGCACCAATTAGGATTATTTGTGTTAATTGTTCTTTTCTTATGTTCTAATTTACTTGCTAGGGTGTGTTGAAATCACGATAATGTGCTAAGTTATTCACTTTCTTTTATTGTTCTTGTATGCTTCATTGTTTGATTGAATTAGTTATTTGAGCGGATGACCCTGTGATAGAGTGTACGTAAGAAGACACTCTATACTAGGGGGAGTGTGTGAAATTGCCAATACATCACCCATGGTATTCTTCCTGGAATGAATCAAGACTATAATTAGACTAGGAACGCCTTAGCATAAGGTCGGGTGGTGGATTCATCACCCTGGTACTATAATCTTTACGCCTTAGCTTAGAGTCACAAAACACTCACCGTATCGACAACAAAACCAATATTTGTGTCACAATATCATACGGAATTCAGTTTAGTAAGCCATTGATCAACTCTCGGCACCACAAGTCTCTGTGGTTCGACCCGTATTTGCCACGTCTCCGATAGACGCCGTGCACTTGCGGTTATCACTGTAGGCTAAAACATAAACATCTTTAAAGGCCTACCAGACAAGGTATTTCGAAATTTTCATGCCGGCTATGATATGGTCGGCAGGGTATAAATTTTCTTACCATGCCGATCTTATAACTTTTAGGCATCGAGAGTTCATGCAATTTTTTACGTTAAACCGTCGGAACGATATTTGTTCACTATCTTGCCAACTATTATGTGGTCGGCAAGGAACCAAATTTATGACCATGCCGTCCTTATGATGATTTTAGGCATCGGGGAGAAGGCATTTTTCGCAACACATGGCCGGCATGTTCTATAACATAATACACCGCCGGATGTATCACAGCCCGGCTTGGTATTGATTTGATTACCTTTAGACCCTGGTATGCAAGCATTTTCATCATTGTCAAGGCAGTGATCGACACTTCAAAACCTTGTTTGGCCCTGGTATGGTCGGCATGGTGAATTAAAAAAAACATCTTAGGGATAAGTATTGAAACTTTAAGTAGCTAAACAAACCATTCATTCAACAACTAGAAATACAACACTTGTTGTCCAAAATACGAAAACATGTCCCATAATCCTTAAAAAAACATTTTTCCAACCATTAACCTTAACATTTGTCCAACACAACATAAAGAAATGAACTAGAAATGCATTCATTCACCACCACGACCACGGCCATGGCCCCGTTTAGGAACACCACCACTACTATTACCTTCACCACCACGACCACTACGAGCCCTCTTTTTGTCAGCATTCATGTTGGCCTGTGTTTCCCTCCTGGCTTTTTCTTCCCGCTTTACTTCAGCCTCAGCTTGCTTGAACATTTTATGGGCATCCTCATTGTCAACATTGTTAACAAAGTCAATGTGCTTGCCTTGTTCTTCAATCGACAAAGGCTCTCCTCTTTCTCTCGCGCATCACAACACCTTCGCAAAGGTCTTCAAATGCTCCTTAATTTTCAATTAAACAACAAACAATTAATAGAATGATTCGATAATGTGATCTTAAAATAATAAGAACAACTTTAAAATACTTACAAAGAACTTAAGACTTGTTGCAGGGTATTTCGATGCCATCTTCCTCTTACGAGCCAATTCTTCAGCAGTCATCTCCCTAATCACAGAAGGACGAGCCCAACCCAAGTACCACGACATGTATCTCTCACTAGCTTCATGACCGGTGGTCACCTCGTCCAAAAGACTCATATCTATGTTACGACCCTGTCTATCGTCCCAATGTTCTTGAGTTGGCGCTGGATCGTAAGAGACGTTAATAGTTTTTTGGGAGGTGGTACAGTCATCTAGGTTCACGAGAAAGAACGGCTTATCTTCATCGAAATGAGGTTCTTCTTGCACATAACCCAATTTTCGCATTACCCGATGTGGATCGTACATTGAATATCCTTGATTGCACAATAACAAGGGTCCATATTATAATGCAACTTCATCTCTCCTTTGGATTAAACCTTGATTTCTAGCATCCCCATACGAGATCGAATATCACCTCCTCCATGATCAATTTGTCGATGGCCATTAGCATTTTGATAAGATTTTGCGGCATTTCCTTATCCTGAGTACCCTTAAAAGCTGTACCTTTGCGCCCTTGGCTTATCAACAACAACATTCGCATCCACTTTGACGTAGGAGTTGGATTTCACCAAAGAAAGGAAGTGCTCATATATCCAAAACTATGCAAAAAAAAAAAAAAAAATGTTTAGTAAGCATCTTATCTTACGAGAATTTGGCAAATATAATGATTTAGACAATAGAATTACTGGAAGAGACATATGTTTCTGTTAACTTGCAAAGTGAGTACCCTTGAAGCATTTGTGTTGTTCAAGAAGGCGACCACCGCAGTACCCCAAGAATACTCACGCATCTTATCTAAGGGACCCAATAGTTGCAAATAACTGGCATCGACCAAGCTTCGGAATGTCGGGAAGATACATCTGCCCAGGATGTATAGCAAATAAGCCGACGCGGTAGCATTGATTCGCACCAAGGTTCACCCTTCCTCCCTTATCAAAGATTTTCTTGGTCCCATAAAATGTGTCCCTTAACCGCTTCAGATTAAACTTCTTGGTTAGACGACCATCCTTCATCACAAGCATAAACTCGTCGCAACTTCGATTCCAACCGAACAATTTCGGCACGATTTGTAAATATCCGCGAAAGAAAACTTATTATCGAAGCCCTCATCGATCGCTTTTCCCTCAACCTCGAGGCCTAGAATTTGATGAGCATCATCGGGAGTTATGGCCATCTCACCTAATGGGAATAACATTGTATCAGTCTCTCCGTAGAACCTCTAACAGAATGAAGATACGGTAACTCTATCATGCTCAATATTCGAACTCTCCACCGCAGGCCACAACCCGAAGTTCTTGACAATCACTTTCACCTCCTCACATTCATCCTCAAGATCCCAAGTCTTAGTCACTGAACATGAAGCTTGGCGCCTCATGAAACGGACGGCATTCTTGTGATCCTAAATACCAAAAAAAAAAAATGAAAAGAAATACAAACACTTGACGCAAATTAAAGATAGGTACACACTTAAATAAAAAACAAAGATGGATTGAGATTACTTACGATAGTATTATGGATCGTACATGCCCATGAGTCCTTGTATCCAAAAAGAACCTTGCCACCATCTTTTGGGGTCCCCCTTGGGTTCTCATCTTTTTCAGTGTAACCATCAAGTGAGAGGGAGGCATGTGGGAGTCACCGCTTTAGTGATCACCCTCTTCTTCTTTTAGGTTTGGTTGAAGTTGAAGCTTCGACTTGAACATTAGCTTGAGTTTGTTCTCCATCTCCTTCTTCTTCTTCTTCTTCTTCTTCTTCTTCCACCGCCTCTTTAATAATTTCATCTTCTCTACCCTTACCTTTATCTCCATTACCATCATCATCATCATTACCTCCTCCAACATTAGGCATGTCTTGTTCACCATCATCATCATCATTGTTCCCTCCTACAGCAGCCGGAGTTCTTTCATCAACATCATCATCATCACCTCTTCTACCAGATGGAATTGATTGGTCTTCATTTGGAGTCTCGTCAGAATCACTGGGTTCCGATGGTGGTTCATAATAATCATTCGGTACATGTATCTTGAGCGTTCCCAGCACAACAATGCCTCTCGATGTGTTGAAGTCAAGAGTTTATCACCAACACGAGGAGGTCTTGAAGGAGGACTAAGAGCTTTCATATCTTTCTTCTTTGCCTTTTGCAACCTGAACAGGAACGATTAAGAAAAAAATAATTAAAGGTCGGAAGGTTCGACATATATAACAAATCCGGCGGATAAATGGTCAGAAGATTAGATATCTAAATACATGTAGGCTAAACATAAACCGGCATGGTGTGATTCACATAACACTTTGGCGTATAACAAATATGAACACAATACTTAACGGGATTTTTCAAACAAAACCGATCGGCAAGTTCCTTTACCCATACATTGCCGGCTAACAAATAGCCGGCATGGTTTTTTCCAAATACCATACCGGTTTTAAAATTCAAAGCATCAGGAGACACAAATTTGAAATAGAGCCGGCAAGGAAAATTTTTATAACCATCCCGGCCAAAAAACAAAACTATCGTCGGCAGGGTCTGAGGTTGAATAACCGCCAGCCTGCAAGTAACGATTCTGAGTTATTTAACAGTAGGCAAGATCTTCAACCTAATATCTTGTAGGCCAAACCCTAACTATGAAACCCGGCAGGTCGATAACTAAAAACCTTTACGTGGAAATAGCGAAAATCAAAGAATCGATTTTTTCGACCTAATTTGACATGCAAACATGAAATTGAAGTACTTGAGTGAGTTTAAGTAGGCCCTTACTTTCTTAATCGCACCATTTCTTCGTTTTGAGCGGGTTCAATTTCTTCTTCAAGAACCGTTTTTTTCTTCACTTTATGTTGAACTAATTTTGCAATTCCGGGTTGTATTGATTGGGTTTTCGATTGGCGTCTTTCATAATGAGGTTCCCTTATGCCGTGGTGGATCCATTGATGAAGATTAATCGGAGTTTTTAATCGACGTCAATGAATTAATCGACGAGTTTTGATGGTGGTGGGGGTGATGGAGTAGGTATGGTCGTGGAGGAGAAGAAAAAGAAGAGAAGAAGAAAAAAAATGAAAAGATTAAAAGCTGATTTAGGGTAATAGGTTTTTAAAGGGTGAGGGTAGTTTTGTAACTTACCCATTAGGACTCCCTAAAACCATAAAAAAAGTCCCTTTAAAATTGGGTATACCCCAATTAACTGGGTATACCCCAATCTCATGAGTTTATTTATAATTTGTAGATGCGAGATCGTAATTTAAGAAAAAATGAACCTCGAGGCTAGATCAAGCGTGAGTTTGTTATGCCTACCCCATGATTACTTAAGGGTCCTGCTCATGTCCTCTTTCTCTTCCTATCAAAATTGTTGCTTAAAATACCCCCAAGGCAAGTAACTGAGGAAGGTCATTCCATAACTAGAGCTGGCAAACAAGCCTAAACCCACGGGTTGGACCGCATCGGACCGTGAAAACCCGAACCCGGCTTGGCTGGTCGTCTGCACAAGCCGGGTAAGAGTTGGTAAAATATAGGCTTGTTACAGAACGGGTTAACCCGGACCGGCCCGTGCAACCCGCAGGTCTACCCGTTAACCCGTAGTTTCATGCCCCACTGCGTGTCACACTCCCAGCCCCACAACGTGCACCCGTTAACCCGTAGTTTCCCCTCATATAAAATAAAAAAACCCTAGCGTAGCAGCGCCCTTTTTCTGCGTCGTTCTTCCTTCTCTTTCCCGAGTCTGTCGGACAAAACAATAGATTGAAAAAGTGGTAGATCCAAAGATCAAAGGATGATGGTTTGATCTAAAGATCAAAGGCAGGCAGGTAATCGGATTCTCCTCTTTATTTATTTTTTATTTTCTATTTCTAGGGTTTTACATCTATTGATGTCTGTTTTCTCATGTACCCTTGAAGTCTATTGTTGAATCCATGGCTAATCTTATCTTCTGTTAATTTTATCTTCTCTTTGATCTTTAATGCCTAATTTTGAAATCTATGTCTTAATTGGTTCTGGGTCACTCTCGTGCCAAAGGTGCTGATGGGTTTTTTAGAAAAAGGGAAAAAATTGTTCTGGTAAATTTGATTTTTTAGTTTATTTGATTTTTTTTTTTGTTCCATTGATCTATAATTTGAGTTGTGGGTTATGTTTAGATTTTTCAATTGAAGCCATATACAAGTGTATGGATGATGCTGTGTTTCTTCTTTTTATTTATAATTCATGAATGATAAGAAATTAGTCCGTCACTTGAAATGGTGAATATGAATATAACCAGATTCAGATGTAAATGTAATCCTCCATTTTAATGATAGTTAAAAAAAGAAAATAAATAAATAGTTGTACTAGAGTCGGTAATACCCAGTTGTATGCACTATGACTTGCTAATGATAGTCTCTTTTGGTTTATCTTGACAAACGTTGTACTTTTGCCAGTTCTACATTTTTGCGATAAAGCTCGAAGTGATTTATTTGCCTGAGAAGCAATTAGTAGATGGCTGATCAAGTCTTAGAAGGAAGCCAACCGGTAGATCTTGCCAAGCATCCTTCTGGAATCGTGCCTACACTACAGTAAGCATAGTTGTTACTCTAGGATGAGATACATTTATTTTCTTGCACATTTAAATTATAAAGAATAGTTATTAGAGTTGACGCCATTTGTTGATATTTCCAGGAACATTGTATCTACTGTCAACTTGGATTGCAAGTTGGACCTCAAAGCAATCGCTTTACAAGCTCGTAATGCTGAGTATAATCCAAAAGTATGTACAATATTTGATGTGTTTGTCTTTATAAACATCTTTGATGACAGTTAGCCGTCTATGATTAATTTTGGATATGAATGTGTATTTATTTAGCTTCACAATGCTTGTTACAGCGTTTTGCTGCCGTGATTATGAGAATAAGGGAGCCCAAAACAACTGCGTTGATATTTGCTTCTGGAAAGATGGTATGTAGTGCTGTCTGTTTTACTCGAAAGGGAATTATTTGTTATGTGCATATGTTAACCTACATACTAGATAGTTGACCTTTAAGCTGATGTGCACGCATCTTTTTTCAGGTATGCACCGGGGCTAAGAGCGAGCAGCAGTCAAAGCTTGCAGCAAGGAAGGTATTAATCCCCAGAAACATTCTGGATTATAACATATATTCGTTATAGCTTAACTGAGAAGCTTATTCGATTGTACTGGATAGTTGGATGGTATCATTTGCTGATAAATCTTTGAAAATGACAATTTGCAGTATGCTCGAATTATACAAAAGCTTGGGTTTCCAGCCAAGTTTAAGGTATTTGTCCTATAGGGCTCGATTGGCTGATTTATCCTCCATCCTCATTGGACAATGTCTCTTACAAATTCCTCTGTTCTGGTTTAGGACTTTAAAATTCAAAACATCGTCGGATCTTGTGATGTGAAATTTCCCATTAGGCTCGAGGGGCTGGCATATTCTCATGGTGCCTTTTCAAGTGTACGTAGTTGTTCAGTAACTGGTCAGAATGAGACCATTGCGTATCATTCGTTGGGGTATTTTATTTTTTTGTTGGTTTCGAAGGGTATTTCTTATTTGAATTTAGCTGCAACTTGTTGGTACAGTATGAGCCAGAACTCTTCCCAGGTCTGATCTATCGAATGAAACAGCCAAAGATTGTGCTGCTTATTTTCGTATCAGGCAAAATTGTTCTCACGGGTGCCAAGGTAAATAATGTAGCATTGTTACTCTGGTTTTTCATGTCTAATGATATGTTTTGAGTTCATGATGTTAAATGATTTATGATGCCTGGTTTCATTCGTTTCAGGTTCGAGATGAGACATACACAGCCTTCGAGAATATATATCCTGTCTTGACTGAGTTCAGAAAGAGTCAGCAGTAAGATATGGTACTCTCTTCTTAAAAATTTCGACGCTATTCAATATAAATGGTGACAGATATGGATTGGAGTTCATAGAAGGAAATGAGAAAGAAAGATATATTTACATTAGGCTGCAGGAGAACTTGCAGCATGTCAGTGATCATCACCTGTGTTATCCTGGAAAACACCATCCTTAACCACTTATCTTCTCTGTCTTTTATTTTGTTGGTGTGCAGGTAACTGTCTAATTCTGTTAAGCCGGACTCTTTGTACTCAAATAGAAGGGGTTTAAGCTTTTCCTCATGCCTATGCCGTTGCTTCAGTTTTGTGGAAGATTCATTCCAGTTGTAAATATAGGGTGAAAAGGAGACCACATCACCGGCAATAGCAAATATGGGAGGATATGTGCGGGCGTCCTGGCTTTTTTGATGCATCCGTTAAGTTTTGAGCAGACTTTCGAGTGTAAACTGTGGGATTCACTAAGCGTGCGACTACATGTAGCGATAAAGCTGAGGGGGAAATTTTTTTAACAAAAAAGAACAAACTAATTTTGTTTTAGGGTGTAACTCTGCCTTTTTTTAAAGATCTTTATGTTTTTCCTGACTATTTCAGTTGTGAAGTTCCTTGGCCATATGTTTTTCTTGACTTAGGGTCCCTCTGTAATGGACTTTTCCAAGAGCCAAAATGTCCCTGTTTTTTGCTGTACAGCAGCGTTTGAGTGTAAGGACACATGTTTCCATCAGGAAAAACGAATAATAATACTATAATTTTTTTTTCTTTTTTATTTTTGAAAAGAAAATCAAATTGAATTAAAATTAAACTGATACATAGTTTTTATCCTTCTCCAGTGTTTCTGTTAAAAAATCCGGAGGATAGATATAACAGACTACCATTATATGCTTGTTAAATTGGGGGCCAAGGATTTTAATTGGGGGCCTCCACTAGAGGACAAAAAAGGTCATCCTAACCTAATTTTGGTCACCCCTTAAAAATTATTTTTTCTAAATGGCTAAAATGCCCCTAAATAATTAGTGATAATCTTACTTAATTAGAGTTAAACTTTTTTTTTCAATTTTTTTTGTTGCAAATTTTTTTTTGGCCTAGATTTGTATGAAAAATCGTCATGGTATTAAAGTGTTTTCAAAAAAAAAGTGAAATGACTCTAAACTGTTGTTAATGTTTATTTGTCTCAAGTTGACGACTCTAAACAGTCGTTATTTCCTACAAAAGAGTCGTTATCTTCTTCGAGGAGTCATTAATGGCGGAAATGTACGACAGTTTAGAGTCGTCATACACATAATTAATTCCCCGACGACCCTTTGAAAGAGTCGTTATTGTTTTTATTTTGTGTATGACGACTCTAAACTATCGTTATGGTTTTTGAAGTGTCGTTACTGATAGTCGTTATTCTCTAAAAAGAGTCGTTATCTTCGAAGAGTTATTAATGACAGAAATGCATTAAAGGGTCGTAATAGTATTGAATACGACAATGACGAATTTTAACAATAGTCGTTATCGTTATTGAAGGGTCGTTAATTAGAGTCATTATTTGAAGAAAAAATAATCGTTAAGGGTAAAGCAATATTTTCACTATCGGTTTAATACGCCCCTGAAAAATTTGGGGTGCAAGTAAAATGTCAAGGCCCCAAATTAAAATCTCTGGCCCCCAATTTAACGAGGCATTATATAGGCTTGAGTTTTTAGCTAAACAGTCAACTACACTGTTAGCATCTCGTTTGACTTGAGAACAGGACCAATTTGGGAAGTTATTAAAAATAGAAATACATTCTTGAACAACACTATTTGTTGTCCATTTTATTGTTCCTAGACTACCATTGATCGCATTGACCACGTTAATACAGTCGCCTTCTATTTCCAGAAACTGGATGTCTTTATCCTTTGCCCACTTCATAGCTTCTAGAGCAGCTACAACCTCAACTTGCTCTTCATCTACTGCTCTGGCATTCCCTCCTATTGCTCCGCAGAAAACACCTGCAACATTACACAAAATTAGACCAAATCCAATTGGCTGATCAATTGATATAAAGGAGGCATCAAAATTAAGTTTTAGATGTTGAACAGCTGGAGCCTGCCAATTACTTATCCCATTTTTTGTAATGGGCCTTATCACAGGAGAAATTGCATTTTCACGGCCATTAAGAAATTCTTTCACAGAATGAATAAAGCTAGAAAAATTTAGTTGCTTATTATCAAAGACAACTGCACATCTTTGTTTCCAAATACACCAGAGAACACAACAGATAAATCTGACTCTAGCCTGCCTAGATACCTCCCAAAAATTGTTAGCATTGAACAAAGCAGTTAACCAAGCAATAATATTATTGGATAGAGGCAGAACAACTAAAGTATGATCAAGTGCAAACCATATCCTATGAGAGACATGACAATCCATTAACAAATGTTGGCATGATTCATCAGCAGTCTTACACAGTGGGAAGATAGGCTCAATATTACTGACCACCCTATGAAGTTTATCTCTAGTAGCAACACAATTATGAATGATCCTCCATACAAAATGGAGAACTTTTGGAGGCAACTGTACTTTCCAAAGTTTTACCCAAGGGAAATTTATGACAGGAGTATTTTGAATTCCTTGAGATTCCCGCAATAAAATGTTATAAGCAGATTTTACTGTAAAACAACCATTTCGAGTACCCAACCATCTTAGTTGATCTCTACCTATCATAGGAACTCTTATCCTCAGAATCTGTTCAACAATGTCATTAGAAAATAAAGCATGAACCACAACAAGATCCCAATTTCTAGTATCAGAATCTATAAGCTGGGAGACCTTAGTCATATTACTAGAATATCTATCACTAGGCACATGCTTTCCTAAACTAGGAATCCAAACATCTTTCCAAATATTAATATCATTACCATTTGCAATTTCCCAACAAGAATGTTGTTTTACAATCTCAAGGCCATGGCAAATCCCTTTCCAAATCCAAGACCCATTATTGCTAAGAGAATCAGATAAAGGATTAAATTCAGGGAAGTATTTGTGGGCCATAATTTGAACCCACAAAGCATCATGTTCATTTACTAGTCTCCAGGCAAGTTTTGTAAGTAAATCCTTATTGAATTCAACAGATTTTCTAATGTTTAAATCACCTCTATGTTTAGGGCTAGCCACTACATTCCAAGATTTAGGAAACCATTTTCTACCATTGTTATCTTTGTTCCAAAAAAAGCTTTCTTTGTATACTATCTATATCCAATATGTAATTTTTTTAGGCATGGGAAACACATCCATTTGATGGGTAGCTATGGCTCCAAGGACAATTTGGGAAAGAACAGTTCTACCAGGTTGATTAAAGTGTTTATATTTCCACAAAGATAATCTACCACCAAATTTAGATAACATATCTGAGAAAGACTCACTTTTATCATGTTCCAGCAGAAGTGGAACCCCTAAGTACTTATCTTGCAAAGCCATATTCCTAAATATTCAAAATTTGAGTGATTTCCTGCTTCACCTGGTTATTAGTTTTTTTACTAAAAGCCAAAGAGGATTTACCAAAGTTAATAGCTTGGCCCGAGGCCTTGCTAAACTTATCAAGGATAGTATTCGGATGCCTAACCTCTTTAGTGTTAGCTTTCATAAAAATTAGGCAGTCATCTGCAAAAAATAAGTGAGAAATAGCAGGAGAAGATTGAGTCACTTTAATACCTTTGATATTGTTCTTAGATTCAGCATCAAGAAAGTTTTTGGATAAAACATCCATACACAAAATAAAGAGGTAAGGAGACAGGGGATCTCACTGTTTCAGACCTCTTGAAGGCCAAAATTAATCACCAGGGACTCCATTAAGAAATACAGAAGATGACACGGTAGAAACACATTGATTAATCAACTGACACCAATCATCACAAAATCCTAGAGCTTTAAGATAGTCATGAAGGAAAGGCCACTCTATCCTATCAAAAGCCTTAGACATGTCTAATTTCAGGGCCATAAGACCTTTTTTAGATTTGTGTTTTTTCATAGTATCAGCTATCTCATGTGCAATGAATATGTTATTAGTCATGAGTCTACCTTGTACAAATGCAACTTGATAGGGAGTAATGATTTTTGCTAGGAGAGGATTTAATCTATTAGCTAAGATCTTAGAAATAATTTTGTAAGAAGTGTTGCACAAGCTAATAGGTCTAAAGTCACCAGTCATGTTAGGACAGTCTACTTTAGGGATAAGAGAGATAAAAGTATGATTATTTTCTTTTAAGAGATACTTAACTTGAAAAAAACAGTGAACCATTTTAACAGTATCCTCTCCTACAATGTCCCACATGTTCTGGTAAAACCCTGGTGGAAATCCATCAGGGCCCGGGGAAGTCCAGGGCATCATACTACAAACCACTTCTTTGATTTCCTCACTAGAAGAAAGTCTCATCAAACACAAATTATTAACATCAGTAACACAGGCTTTAATACAATCAAAAAGGCTAGAATTATGAATAGGATTACTAGTTTTACTAATAGAAGAGAAGTGATTTTTAAGGTTAGTAGCAATCTCATGTCTATCAGTTAAGCAGATTCATGTATTATCCTTAATAGATTCAATATTAGTTTTTTTCCTTCTAAAATTAGCTCTAGAGTGAAAATAACTAGTATTTCTATCATGAAATTTGATCATATCATCTTTAGATCTTTGTTTCCAATAATCATCTTCAATATCCTGCCAATAATTCAGTTGTTTAAGAAGACTAGCTAGAACATGGTTACTAGTGTCAACTATCCCTTGGGAATGTAAATTTTCTATTTGGCCTTTGGTGTCCTAAACAACCTGTTCGGTTCAAGATTTTCAAAATCCAGGAATTGGATTATGGGGTAATCCAATTCCTATAATTGAATTCCGAGGAATGGTTTCCTTGATCAATAGAATTGTGTTCGGTTGAATTAATTGAATTAAAGGGTAATCGAAATTTATAATACTACTTAAATACCCTTACACTTGAAAATTCCGTAAACTTAAACTAATTTCCTTTGTAGGATAATACCTTGAGCAGATGAAGAATCAAGGACTTTCAAGTTTCTGTAACAAGAAATGTGAAAACCAGAGGATAAAACAGGATCAAATAGAAATTAAATTCAAATCTAACCAATATAATAACTTAATCCAAGGCGATATTGATTTTTGGGTTTAGAGAAGGGGAGATCTGGTTTAGGTTTTTGAAATGTGGAAATTGTATAAATACCCCTCCTTTTCAAGGGTCTTCACAAATACCCATAAGGGGTTTATTTTAGGCTTTTAGGGTCTAGTTTTTTGGCACATCTAAAATTATATTAAGTCAATTCAACCTCCGGAGGAGGTTGGGTTGACGTTTTCACGCGTCAAGAACATACTAGTTCATTTTCATTATAAAAAAAAATACTAGTTCATTTTCATTATCCACTTAAAATATACCTCTTAGGGGTATTTAAATAAAATGGAAGGGTATTTATGAAGACCTTATATTCTAGGGGTATTTAATTAATATTCCCTTTTGAAATTGAACGATCTTTTGGTTTAGGGTTTTAAAATTGATCGAGTGTTTGGTTTAGAGAAGACAAATCGAGTTTAGGGTTTCAAAATATTATACGATTTCGAAAGAGATGGGGGTTTTACACGGATGGAATACCTAGAAGAAGAAATCGCCATGGCATATCTCCGTCTGGAGTTGAATCTTTTTTCCTCTCTCACAAAACTTGAAAAATAGAGAAAAACGTGTTCAATGTTCTTTAGACTATTCAAAGGGTAGTTAAGTCATTCCACGACTTTTACCTTTCATTTCCGCTGGAATTCGATTCTATTCCATTATCTGACCACTGCAATTGAAAATGGTAGTTTAGGGGGAATCGGATTCCCAAGAAATCCAATTCCGAGATAATTGGTATTGTTCGGTTCGCGGAATTGACATGATTCCCTGGGAATCGTATTACAACATCTCCGATTAACCCGAAACGAACACGCTGTAAGATTAAACTGAATATTCCCAAAGCTCTTGTAGTTCCAACCCCTTAAGGCAAACCTAACTTGCTTCAGAGAGGATTTATGTTTAAAGGCAACAGATCCATTATTTATTGATTTCCAATTGTTGAAAACAATATCCTTACAAGAGGAATCCCTAAGCCAACATTTGTTGAATTTATTAGGCCTCTTTTATAGTATTAGAGTTTCTAGAACTGGTAAGAACAATTGGACTATGGTCACTAGCTATAGGAGATAGATGGTAAACATGAGAGTCAGGGAAATCGTTAAACCAAGATTCATCACCAAGAAATATATCTAACCTTTCTTGGATCAACTCAGATTCATTCCTTCTATTAGTCCAAGTATATAAGTTTCCTGAAAAACTCATGTCATGAACACCTAAAGCATTAATAAAATCATTAGCAGTGTTTAGCATAGATTGAGTATGGGGATGACCACCTGATTTCTCTCTATTACTTAGGATGAAATTCATGTCACCTAATAAAATCCAGGGACAAGAAGTAACTTTCCTATAGTTCATAATGAAATCCCATTGCACATTTCTATTACCATTAGGGAGAGCATCATACATAAAGGAAAAAGCAACCTTAGTTCTACCATCAAATTGAAAAGTACAGTTAACTACATTGAATTGAGAACTCAAAATCTCTAAACTAAGGCCATCTTTCCATAGAAGACAAAGGCCACCAGACAAACCAATTGGGTCTACTATGAAAAAATTTGGATACTTAAGGGGCTTGATGAAGGAAGACATTTTTTTATGGCCAATTTTAGTTTCAGCTAAGAAGATAACATCAAGATCATTACCATGAATTAGATTTCTCAGATGGTTCCTGGTATCTTTATTGTTATATCCTTGAACTTTCCAAGACATGAGTCTCATGATTAGTTGAAGTTTAATAGCTAGTCTATCACATATAATAATTAGAATACCAATATGAAATGAAGGAAGATAAAACTGAACTAAAAAGGGGGAAACAAAGATCAAGAGAAAATTTAAAATTGTGAAAAATTGTAAGTTTGAAAATATCAGAAGAATGGGTAAAATTTAGGGTTAGGAAATTAACTTGATAATGGACGGAATTCCTTTGTTGATTCCGTGTAACCAAATATCCAATTTGAGCAGACAAGTTATCAATTGCTTTCATCGCCCCATCATTGTGTTGATAATCCATATGAAGATCCATTGCAGATCTGTTACTATCAGTTTCTATTCCTTCCATTATCAGAATATCACTCTGAAAAATTGGGTTGTTATGGGTGATATGAGTTGGATAGGATTAGATTCAGATGTAGAACTATCATTGTCTTTGGTTCGCTTATTTTTCCTTGCCTCTCCTTCACCGTGAAAATCAATCTCTGGATTAGAATTAGTCACAACTGACAAAGAGCCTTATGTAGTATCCATATTACTATTCACATCCGCATCAATGATATAGGCAGCCAGAAACTTTTTGCCTTCCTTAGTCGGACTATAATCATCAAATTCTGATTCAGTCATTGCTTCAACTCTGTGTTCTTGAGCTAACCTTTTACAATTATCTTCAACGTGATCTACTACCCAACACTCTTTACATATTTCATAGGGTTGCATATCAAAATGAATCACCCAAACTCTTTCTCCAGATAGAGTATACGACCAACCACCTCTCCTTAATGGTTCTTTTAGATTAACCTCAACAAAAACAGTATTGGTGACATGTCCTCTTGGAGTCTTCTTCTTCCCTATCGGAGAAACTTTCTTTCCAATATCCAAGCATATATCATTCACAAGTTTTTCATTTAAAATGATTTGTTTGAGATTTCGAAGTTTTACACACCAGATTTGACTTATGAATTTATGATCTTCAAGAGGAATTTTGGAATTGTATTCTTGCAGACACATGAGATATCCTAACATTGACCATGGGGCATTGGTTAGGATACTGTCATATGCTTGTTTTCTTTCAAACCTGAAAACAAATAGATTAACTCCTTTAGAGATAATCTGGAACCTCCGGTAGCATCTGCATCTAAGAATCACTTCCTCTTTGACTTTCTCATGTCTCTGAGGGTCTTTAGAAATGAGATTTCCCAGTAAACTAAAACTCCATTCAGCAGCTGCATCTTTCACGACTTGAGCTAAAGTTATGGTTCTTCTAATAACTCTAGAGTTGGTAGCACCCATATTTGCAGATTGCATACTCTGAGATAAACTATCCATTACTTTGATACTGTTTTTTATTCTGCAACTCGTAAGATTTTCTGGACCAAAACTTCGAATTAAATAAGAAAGAGTATGCTTAGGGTTAGGAGATAATGGAGGATATATTATAGGTTTATAAAAGGGGAAAAGATAAGTAGGATTTTCTTGTTTCCTAAAATAATTGAGAGGGTGACTAGATGACATAATTTCCGGGATATTAAGTTTGATTTTTTTTTTTTGAATTTTATACAGAGGGAAACTTTCCTTGTTATTGTTGCTGAAAATTTGGCAGAGGACCAGGTTTTTGACTTTAATGACCCATTGAAAGTGATTGAGATGATGAAGCTTACTCAACATGATCAAGCTATGATAATGGACTCGGGAATTAAAATTGGAACTGAAGAAGAAAATGGTAATGGATCCCAAAACGACCTTCTGGAACACAATGATTTGGGGAAAGTAATACGACTTATTCGAAAGCAAATACTACTGTGATAACTCGATTCAGAATACTGGAGACATCACCAAAAATGGTTTCCACGACTGGAGATTACACAAGCATCAACAAGGAATCCTTCCAAGGGGAATTAGATTTCCATTAGCAAATAACACCAACCAAGATTTATCTTAAGAAATAAATAGATAACAAAAAGTTTAAAACAAATCAATAAGAGAAACTTAGATTTCTTCAACAAGCCAATCTAAGATATAAAATTGAGAAGATTAATTGACTGAAATGAACATAATGGACAAACAAAGATCAAACGAAAGAAATCAAAGAGAGGGAAAAGAATTTGAAATTACTGAGTTAACCCAGTAATCGCCGATTTGCTGAAGGTTTTCCTCGTCTCTCTTGAAAGGAAGACATTTTGGCTCCAATCCAAAAACTCACTTCAAAAACCTATGATAGGTGTGAAATATGGTTTCTCACCTAAGTTTACAGTAGATGTGTATTATATGATATTATCTTAAGATTGCCATTCCTTTGTTTCTTGCAGACTTGGACACACAAAAAATACATAAGAAATGAATGAGGTCTGCAATTGGTTAACAACAAACTTGGCACTTGATGGATCTGATTAGTATATGATTTTCTTTTGATTTTAGAAAGATTACTCTAGTTCGAATAATAATAATAATACCAGTTGCTTCAAAAGAACAAATTTGTTAATGAAGTTGTTTGCTCTGTCAACATGACGAGCAAAGAAACTAAACTTTCAAAGCAACGTTTAATTGGGGGCCTCACACTAGAGGACAAAAAAGGTCACCCAAACCTAATTCCAATAACCCCATCCAAATATTTTAGGTAATGGCTAATCTACCCTTATTTAATTAGTGATAATCTTATTTAATTAGTGTTAATCTTACTTAATTAGAATTTAACCATTTTTTTTTCAAATTTTTTGTTTTAAATTTTCATTTTTTTTTGCCCAAATTTTTATAAAAAATCGTCATGGTATTGAAGTTTGTCATTAACGACACTTTAGAGTCGTCATTGAAACAATAACGACTCTTTAAACTCTTTTGTCCATGTTTTATGAAAAATCGTCATGGTATTGAAGCTCTTCATTAACGACTCTTTAGAGTCGTCATTGTTTTAATAACGACTCTTTAGAATCGTCATTAAAACAATGACGACCCTGAAGTGTCGTTATTCTTTTATTGACGACTCTTTGATAAAAATATGGGCAAAAAAGAACAAATCGATTTTTTTTCCTTTCTCAATGACGATTTTTCATAAAAAAAATTTAATTTAAAAACAAACAAATTTATTAAAAAAAATAAAAAAAAATATATATATGAAATATTAATAGGGTTGACACGTGTCACAATCCTAAGGGTTGGGGTAATCTAGTCTTTCATTATATAGACACCCCTTATCCACCTCCCATGGGTGGGGATAGAAATCTAGGGCCCCCAATTAAACGTTGTTTCCAAGTCTAGTCTATTCCCAAAAACATGTTTTAAACTTCTCTTGATTGAACACCTAATTTCTTCTGTTCTCGGACATCTTTCCCTTCTAAACTACTCCCTCCGTCTCTAAAAGATAGGCAAGTTTCCTTATTTGGGTATGTCAAAAAAACAGGCTTGTTTTCATGTGGAAAGTCAAATGTTATTATTTTACTAATATACCCATAGAGGGACCACTTTTCTCTCTCCATTTTCTCTCTTAATATAAAAGGGGACCACTTCTCTCTCTCTCATTTCTCTTATAACAAATGAGTAGGGACCAAGGATAAATTAAAAAAAACATGGAAAAGTGACTATAATGATTGGTTTTCTTAATTTTTGTGAAAACCAAATTTGCCTATCTTTTTAGAGACTGAGGGAGTATCAAACAACGACACAGTGCTACATACCCCCATGATGTGGCATCAAACAGGGGGTCGGGATCGTCTGTGCCCAATCTTTTGTGTGCCCTTTGTGCCCACCAATCTACTCATGACACGTGTCTTGTCAAAACGATCCTAACTAACTCTACATATCCTTTCCATATATATTCTGGTCTTCTTAATATCCTTTCCATATTTTGGTCTTCTTAAACATGGAAGCAAAATGAAAATAAATTTCCTTTATTTTAATTTTTAATCAATATGAAAACTTAGTGAAATTTTATCATCAATTCCAGAATAACAGTGACTATTGCTGAGTCTCAATTCATCATAATTGAGTTTTATGCATGTCCCGACTCCCAAACCATAGATTATAGATTAGTAAAGATAATCAACGATCTTCGCTTTATGTGTCATACATGATATTAAAAGATTACCAGCGCTCTGTTTGGAGGAAGCCATTTAGGGAACCATATTTCATAGAATTCATATTATAGTTTTAGATTGATTTTTTTTTTATCAGAACCATGTGTTTAATCTTGTGATGAAACAAAACTTTGATCTCTTTCAAAGAATAACTAAAAAAGCATGAGTGCTCTCAATAATCTCACCGTCATCTACTGCCCAGATTATAAGATCCTTATTGATCAAATATCCTTACTAATCAAGAGTAAGATCCTTCATTTGATTAAAACGTAATATAAACCAAACCAACTCCAACCAACAACATAGACGAGATCTTGATTACGTTTTTGTTTGATTTGATCCACTAAATTTTGATAGGGTAAGAATAAAAATGTTATTATGCTTTTCCGTATTTAGCAAAAGAGGAATATGGAAAGGATATATAGAGTTAGTTAACGTAATTTTGGAAAGACACATGTCATGAGTAGATTGGTGGGCACTGAGAGGGCACACAAAAAAATTAGCACCTGACGATCCGGACCCAACAAATATAGTTCAGCCAAAAGCATACACATTTAATACAATCCATGTGTTGTCATAGACTTCCCTAATCGGGGTTCGAAAATGCTTTGTGCCCTCGCCTGTTCTCCCCCAACCTTCCCCACTCTCACACACCCACCCAAATACCCAAAGCTGTTGCACTTCCCCCACTCTCTTCCACCATTAGGTGGCATTGATCTTAGTCTTTGATCCCTAGATTGAGATTAGCAGGGGTCCCATTATTATTGGATTTAACCAATATCTGCATGACACATAGGCGGGGAAAGGAGTGGGGAAAGGGGGTGGGGATATATATCATTTTCGCACAAATTCCCACCCATGTTTTCTTCGGAACCACCCTCCTTAAATCTATGGTCCAGATTAATGACACCTGGGGGGGGTGTCTATAATAGCTTCGATCAGGGTTCCCTTTCTGGCTCTGGATCGCCTGTCCCCCTCTTCCATATCCCCTCATAACTCTGCCGTTTTTAAAATATCGATACAACTTCTCTCTCTCACAACCCAAACGGGATCTTACCTCGACCTAGTTCCTGGTACTTGTTCTTCTTTTCGGGAGGGAGAGTAAAACATGGTTAGGGTTTTTGATATTTCGGGTGAAGAATGGATGATTATCAAAAGATGGAGAGATTAGATATGGAGAACGACTACGAAGGTGGGGAATAAATAGGGGGAGAATTTTATTACAAGAAACGAAAAGAAAGAAATAAGAAATTTCAATCAAAATATGATGTTAATTATGGTATTTGGGTTGATGATGATGCTAGTAGTGATTTCGATGGTGGTGGTGGTTCTTCAAGTAAGCGCATCAAAAAAGGTATTTTATCTTCTTCTTAAGATTACACAAAACCTGTTAATTTTGTTTTTACTGGTATAGTTATGCCTAATCAAGAACTCAAAGAACAAGATGATAATGATTTGGAGGAAAAACCTGGTTTAGGAGTTAGTGGTGGTGATGGTGGTGATAAAGGGGGATTAGTCTTCAAATTAGGGTTTGTTTACTTTGGGACAAAGCAATCAAACCTGACCGCTCAACACGCGCCCTTCCCCTTTCCTTAGAAACTGGACTTTTGGAAGATTCAGAGGCGCCTCTCCATTTTGGGAGGTTCAAGCCACGTCATTCCCTTTTGTTTGTGTTGGCCGATGGGTGGTCAACTAGGTAAGCGGGGCGATCTGTAGTTTTTCTAAATTTATACGTCAGCTGACCGGATGCATGTAGCAACCCGTAGCCTTTAATAATTGTAATGTCATCCGATCGGCTGCGCGTAGCAAACCTTTAGTAATTGTAGCCTTTAATAATTTGTAATGTCAGCCGACCGAATGTGTTGTAGCGACCCGTATCCTTTAGTAATTGTAATGTCAGCCGGCTGGATGCCCTCAACAACATGTAATCTTTAATAATTGTAATGTCAGACGACCAGATACCCTTAGCAACCCTTAGCCTTTAATAATTTGTAATGTCAGCCGACCAGATGCGTTGTAGCGACCCGTAGCCTTTAGTAATTATAATTTCAGCCGAATGGATGCCTTTAACAACCCATAGCCTTTAATAATTGTAATGTCAGCCGACCGGATTCCCTTAGCACCCCGTAGCCTTTAATAATCTGTAATGTCAGCCGACCGGATGCGTGTAGCGACCCGTAGCCTTGTATATTTTTGTATTGCTAATTAGATACATGGGGAAACTTGTAGCTTTGAAATAGACTCATCTTTAAATGAAGAAACAAAATTTGTTTTTTGTTATGTATGGGCGTGCCTTTTTTTTTGCAAACTAGTTACACGAAAATTTGTCGCACTACTACGAGACGAGGGATCCTGCCTTACTTCTTTTGTTAATCTACAATTTAGTGTCGAGGGATATGATCCCGATCAATTGCTTGTTTGGTTATTTCGATTACTCCGACCATACGCTTTCGGTTGAATATGCTTCTAATAGCGAAACATTCCACTGTTGGATGACCCGGCCGCCGATGATAGTGGCAATATCTAACGACGTTCTTATCCATTTTGTTGACATCTACTACTGTTGGTGGTAATTGAATTTCCTTGTTTGTTACCCACTGTTCCAGTAGGCCGACGATTTGCTCTCGACCGCATGGAAAAGGAGGTGGCTAAACGAAATCTCGTTTCGGTCCCCTAATGCCGCCTTGGTTTCCAAAAGTAGGTTGATATGCGGGCGCGTTTCATCCATCCGAGTTGTTATTCGTGCGTGTGTTACGGGGAGTCATTGATGCGGTGTTAATAGAGTAGTTCCCTGTGTGGTTCATGCTCGCCTCTTCGACGCAGTTAGAGATCCTTCCCACGGATTCTTCCAATTCAACGAAGGTTTGGAATATGAAGTTAACTAGGTTTATCTTGAATGCGGGTGTAATTACGCTTATGCAGATCTCCATTAGTGCTCCCTCTTTAATGTCATCGTGGAAATACAGTGCAAAACGACGAAACCGAGTGATATATTCTCCTATTTCTTCTCCCACCCGCTAGGTGCATCTGCTTAAGTCTATCGATGTGATTTTCCCTTTTCCCAAATAAAATTTTTTGAGGAAGAGGACGGACATGGTTTCCCATGAGTCAATACTTTCTGGTTTCAGATTGTCATACCATGTGAATGCTGTATTTGTAAGTGATTTAGGGAATTCTCTCAAGAATATATTACCATCAAGGGTGTGGTCATTCATAGTCGCTAGGAACCGACTGAGATGTTCACGCGCATTTCCTTGCCCATCGTATGCTTTGAACTTTGGGGATATGTATTGTTCCGGATATTGATATTCGGTGATCTCGGAAGTGTACGGACTGTTCATGAAGTCGTAATTGTCATGTTCTGTCACACGGTAGTTTGTCTCCAAGTGCTTTGCTATTGCCTCTTGTGTTATTGGTGTGAGCGCGCTCTTACCACCCGCGTCGCTCTTTTCCGCTTCTCCGATAATGTCATGCTCCGCTATTGTTGTTTGTTCCATCAATTTCCTCAGTTCTTGTTTCTTTTGGATGTGACTTTTCGACTCTTTTTGCATGTATTGTAGAGTCAGCGGTGCCGAGCGTGTGATGTTAGTCGCCTGTTGCTTATCTTTTCCCGGTACCGCTTTCATCTTTTCTTGTTGGTGTCCCTGCGTGGTTGATTTTATGACTGCGCCTTCAGTTAGTATTTATTCTTCACTGTAGTCCTGCGCGTCTTCTATCGTTACTTCATCAAGGTTAATTGGTCGCGCAATTAACTGGTTTCCTGATGCGCTCTTGCTGGTATTTGTTGGGTGTGTCATGGTGGACCAGAGACGAGCCTCCCACTGTGGTCGCAAATGTTGATGGGTGAATATGAGATTGGTCCTAGACGTATTAGTCACAACAATGACAACACCTTTTCCTAAAATAGCATGAGAGAGAGATTTCTTTCCATTGTACTATGTCCTTCCTTATATAGGCTTTTCCCAAAACCCTTCTTCTCATGACATCATGCCACATGTCATAGAAGCTTCCTTATTTACAACTATTTCCATTCCTCGTAATGTGACCTTCTTATTCCCTACTAATTCCTCCCCCATCCTTTCCTTTCTACGGATTTATTCTTTTGGGATTGGGATTTAGTCCCTTATGTTTCATGGTGAGCTTATCCTCCCTTTAGGGGCTACCTACCCCTGTTAAGGGGTAACCATTTTCATGTATCAACAAGAATGATCTGTATTCTTGACAAAAGTTGTAGCTACATATGATATCTCTTTCATTTTGCTTTTGATTTGCTCAATTTCAGGTTATTATGAATTTCTCATGAATTGTTCGATAATAATATGTAATCTTCCCAGTTTTTGAGATGCCATTATAAAATCAATATCTTTTGTTTGAACCGTTGGTTTTCTGCGAAATTTAGATATGTGGTTGTTTATTGATCTATGTATGTTCTCTTGAAATTTTAGCAAGATCGGATAAAGTAATCACCTTGAGAAGCATGATGCAAAATGTCTGCAGTTAGCTTGTTTGCATAAATACACGAAAGAAACTCACGTTCTTTGTCATATTGTCAAGCCATGGTTGCTTGTATTGATTGTAAAAAATGAATTATAAATTGATAACGAGTTCATGTTTTACCGTTAGATGGAACATGGTTCCTTGCTAACGGCGGGTAATGATCCCCGAGAGTAAAACGGGTAAACATTCCCGAGAGTTAAATGGGTAATGATCCCCATAGGAACTTATGTTCCTGACCATCGATGGCGGCTGTCCGTTCCAAAAAATGATAGGTGGGTGTACGAACCAAGGACATTTGTACTGTGAACTCATGTGTGAAATTTAATTGCATGAATTGTTGAAATTATTATTGGTGTTATGAACTCACGTGTTGAAATTCAAATGGATGAATTGTTGAAAATATAAATGGTATTGTGTATTAATGTATTGAACCCTAAATTGGATTATTTGTTGGAAATATTATTGACTTTGTGAGCTTGTTTAATTTAACATATAATTGAATTCTCGAAGTTGTGCAAAATCTCTTGTTGTATGTTCTCTTTAATTGATTGATATTTCTTCGTATCTTTTGAGAATGAGAATGCTATTGAGCTGTCATCTCACCCCAATTGACATTCTAGCAGATTTCATGGAAGTTGGAAGTGGAATGTTTGAACTAATGAAAAACTTTTTATTGAGAGAACAAAATATAAATCTAAATAAAAGAAATGACGTTTTTCTTTTAACGCAGTTTTCCCATCGGGAAAATGTTCTCGATGGTAAAACCAATCTTCGTCTACAAATGGTTCTCGTTCTCCAACTATTTTTCTCATAAGATACTAAGGAAATAGTTCCTTTCGAAACAATCTCTTATTTCTTATTGCGTAAGAATATCGGAGGGTGTCTATATCATGCTTGGATACCACTTAAGAATCTACTTTTCGACTTGTAGAAGCAGAAAGAATCAATATAACTTCTTCTAAAGGTAAAAAATCAATTTTCTTATGATTTTTGGGACTGACTTCTTCTTTTGGTATCCAAACATCATTATACCATATAAAAAGTAGCTTTTCGTCTTAGCAAAAAATCAAAAGCTAACTTAGGAAAACTTTATGAATTTGATTTTGACTTCTGCTTATAGTTGCCGACTAGTATGTAACCCGTGATACACATCGGGTTTGGTGGTAACAGTTGATTCGGTGTGGCGGGGCTTCGCCCCGCTCATGCCCAGATGCTTTGGAACATCTTTAAAAATAATCTTGATTAGTAGATTATGTTTAAATTTATATCAAAGTTCGATACCTTTTAGTATTAACATATTATTGGAATATTTGGTGTTTAGCGTTGAATCAAATTAGGCATGTTTATCTCGTTAGCTTATGTTCACTGCAACGGGCTTCTGTGCACCTGTAGCGCTCCCAAAGCTAGCAGCTGACTAATCTAAGAGATTAGCTAAATAAAGAGGTACTAAAATCTAAATCATTTACTTAAACATTCAATTAAGAGATCTGATACAAAACTTAACGCAAAAACTATCCCCGCTCTGAAATATATATATACAAGAACTTCTCTCAAATGATACATATACAATAATCATTTAATTTACAAATAGAATATACAACATACTAAACATAACAGAAGTTAACCAAATAACAGACTCAACTCCTCGAAGCTTTCGCTGCGCAACTCTGATATGTCTCTGAAACTGAAAGTGGGAATCGGTGAGCATATCATCCATAAAAGGGGTGCCCAGTAGGAATAACATTTAACTTTCAAGTAATCATTTAAATGATTTGAAAATAATTCATGTTTTCCCTAACATTAAAACACAACTTGCTCACAGAAGTAAACAATCATGTATATGGAACTAACTCCTTCCAAACAATGTACTAATATGGTGATTCAGCCTCCACCTAGATAGCTAATATGGTGATTCAGCCTCCACCTAGTTATTGCAATAAAAGAAAGTAGGTATAAATGAAGGAGCAGGATCCTATATACCACAGATGGAAATTCTCATTTCCAAACAATCAATGGAAATTCTTATTTCCCAAACAATTCATAAATACGAACAAAGCATTACGATTCCTTTCCAAGCAATGGAAAGATTAAAAGAAACAACAGAACTTTCGTAACTCAAAATTAAACAATGCATGGAATACACAACTAGACAATGCATGAATTTGTTAAACATAAACTTTTGTAAAAGAAAACAACAATAATCACAAAAGAGTTAAATATAAATTCCCACATCTTTTGATGACAAACCACGCCTACGTCGAGATCCACGATCCATTGGTTCATCCTTTGAATCGGTCGTTGTTAATAAAGACTATCTGTTAATCAAACAAGAACTCTAAGAATCTAGCCAAAAGGCTCATACAAGAATCATACAAGTCTATCTAATGTTTCTAAGCCCATTTATGGTTCTACACATCTTAATTATCCATTCTTGCATATCTAAAGGTTTACTAATTCAATTAGGTTGTTTCTCTAGTCCATTAGCTAAGTCTTGCGAACATCTACAACTTTGTAGAAGAAGTCAAAGGCTAAATCAGACCATATGAGTCTAATACATCAAAATAGGAAAAATAAACCTAAGCCCAAGTTTACTAAACCAGGCAATTAACCTAAGATCCAGTCCATATGACTCAACTAACAGTCTCTAACGGTCAAATTGACGGTCGAAGGTCAACTAACGATCCACGTGGTCGGTTTTCAATCCGTCAAATATAATTTCACTTTCTCAATCCACTAGATATAAATATAGCATGCGATAAGAAAGAGTTCGTATCCACAGAGAGGCTTTCGTTGTTATGAAATTTCAGTTTCTAAAGTAACCCAAGGTATGATTGTTGTATTTAAGCAAATAAAAGTAATTAAAAGCAAAGTAAGTAATTCGAATTATCAATAAGGAGAGGATATTGGTCACGGGATAGTATCATTCACAAACATGTATTTTCATCAATGATTAGAATTGGTATTTTAATCTCGTATTTATTAAAAGTCCTAGGATACCTTGATCGCAAGTATAACTTAGTTAATTCCACATTTTCATCACAACCACATTAAAAGATGCATATGTGAATTCTTCGTAGAAAGCAACCTAAAGTGTAAAAACACAATTAAGTTTAACTCCCTAAAAGCATTAAGTTTTATGGAATAAGACTCATCAATGCAAACGAATGTGTAAAAGCACTAAACGTTTTAACAAAAGTTATGATTCACTTGTGACTAGTAGGATGTATCACTACAAGCACTAACCACAATTATGCTACTTAGAATCGGGGATAAACAACGTTTTCATATTGAAAACCCTAATATAGCTCTAGAGATGAACACAAATCGGATTGATTCGGACTCAACCTAACAAGTTTTCAAATCTTATAACACTATTAATTGTGAATCACAAACAATAATTATCGAGACAAAACTAATTCATTGAATCAAAAGCATGTTGAGAAATCAACTTTTATCCCATAACCAATAAGATGTTTAGCTACTCATAGCTATGGAGTTCATCATCATCAATATTCAATAATAAAACAAAAGAAGAAGAACAAAAGCAAACCCTAGAAGCGTAAACAAAAACGGCTCTCCCAAAATTCCAAGAAAAAGATATAATATAAGTTGTAGAAGACCTTCCCTTTATAGCTTTTCTCCAACTTCTAAAATTAGGTCTAGTCTTCAAAGTCCATTAGATGAAAATCCACCAAGCCCATAAGAAGGAGAAACCCATGTAGAAAATATGACCCAAAAATCGTCGCCGGAAAACTGGGATTGTGGCCGGAAAATGGCCGGAAAAGTGCCCGGAAAACGGCTCCGGTGACCGGCAAAGTCCGCCCGGTCACCGGTCAACGGGTCGGATCGGGTCAACGGGTCGGATCGGGTCAGAACCAGTCAGACCGAGTCAGGGAGAGTCAGGTCATGACTCAGATGTGAGTCAGCTGTTCTCTGGCTGATTGAGCTGAATTGCCAGGCCTTGAGCCATTGCACAGGCCAAAACTGCGTGATGCACCATCCTTGTGCATATCTAGTGCATTGCCGACCATGATGGCTACGCCTTCTTCTATCCCATATCTGCCATGGCACTTGTCACACGACTTCTCTTCATTCTTCGAGTTCAACTGCCCGGTGTAATTTGCAAATCCACTTCAGTGCAATCAGCCCAAGGCTCAAGTACCGAGATCCCCTTCTCATCTCCATCTTGCACTGCATTTCACTAAGCCATAGCATTACAGCTCAAAACCCATAGATTCAACAGCACCACCATCATCTGGGCCATTACTCAGCTTATCTTGAACCTTCCCTGTAAACCTAAGCATACATCTAACCAGCACCAAGCACCTTCAACCTTCCCTGTAAACCTAAGCATACATCTAACCATAACAGCCATACTTTCACAATACCAAAACCACCATTGCAATTGAGACTGCACTCTAAGCGCAACCACGGTACCACCAGTTTTAGCTCCTCCATAACTATCAAACCCGACCAAGCACCCGTATGATTTGACTTATCTTGGCAACTCGGCTTTTGAAGCGCACCACCACCGCCTCCACGCAACATAAGCTCGGCAGCCACTATCAACAATCAGGTTCTTTCTGCCTCGGCTCATTGCCAACACCATGAGCCATTGCTTCTTGCTTGCAATCCCGTTGACCAATTCAACTTGACTCACAACCTTCCACCTTGCCTTTGCTACTTAAACACACTCACATCACCAACTGCAAAACATCACAAGTTCTAGCCCATTGCAATCTTTGCATTTGCATCATTACCACTTATAGTTGCAACCCATGAACTCTCTTGGTGACAAGAGCAACACCATTGCTAGCAAGACAACCCAGCTCAACAACATCTCGTAGCTACACTCCACTTTCCATCACCAAAGACTTTGCAAATTCATTTGAATATCTACCAATTCTCACTGTCGAACTCATTCCAGTCTTTGCAGTATATCTCAAGGTCAACACATATAGCTCATTTCTGGCAACAACCACCATTTCCCTGTGTTCATCCTTGGCGCCTCACTCAAGACCATAGCAGTCTAGCTACTTCCACCAACACCATTGAACCACCAGATTCAACATCAATTGCAGACAAAAACTGCAATTCAATTCCATCCTTCAAAGCTGGAGCCGCAACTTCAGAGTGCAATTTCAAGCATCACCTTTTCAACCATTTCAAGCCAACCAACACAGGCCTCATCATTTCCTCACGACTTAAGTCCCTAGCACGTAATTCAACACACTGATAGCTCGTTCTTCTGATTTGCAACTTCTAAATGACCATACGGCCATCAATTCATCTCAAAAACCCTTCAATCTTCTTCTCGGTTGAAACCCTAACTTCAATTTCAAACCCAATCTTCAATTCATTCATAACCCATTTAATCTTCTCATTTCTATCACCGATTTTAGCGGGAACCCTTATTTCTTCCATGAATTATCAACTTCAAACTCTGTCAAAATCACCACAGATTCCAACCTAGTATTACTCCTCCATTTCCAACTCCAACAGCCAATTCATCCGTTCTCTCGTCTCTCGTGTTCCCAGATTCGTCTTCATAAGTCGATTTCATCAGTCAAAACCTCTCCCTTGCTCTCTGTGACTTGAATCCATGGCCGCTGCATCAATTTCTTTCTCAGATGCAAAATGAAATTTGGGGAAGAAAACGAGTTCCTTCACAAAACCAAGCTGATAAGGCTGCCTGTACGGCCATATTTAGGCACCCAGATAATGGATATGGGCCACCCAGTTAGAGTTAGCTTGTCGGTTTGAGGCAGACAATTATTTTGCTTCTTCTTCACTTCCTTCTTGTGCACTATAGCCCGCTCCAAATAATTAATTTCTTCTTCTTTTGCTCCCAAGGACTCCAGAATACCTAATAACTCAAAAACACGCATAAGATACATAATTCACACGAAAAATAGCAAAGAAAGCATAAACTCTAGATAGTAAATACGGTGTATTCTACACCTATCAGATTCCCCCACACTTAGACTTTGCTAGTCCTCGAGCAAATCAAACCAAAACAATAAAATACAACAACTCCGTGTCGTCGAGGCTACGGTCACTTTTAGCATAAATAACAAGCCTTTAAACCCCTAGGTGTCCCTAGTGGACGAGTTATAGTCTCGTGAGGGTAACTAGAGATATACCCACAAAACCTATTTTTTCCAACTTACTAGTTCTCCGTAATGATAGTATCCAACGCTAAGAAGACATAGAGATTCTGCACACTAGTCATAAGAAGTTAGACACATAAATGAACACAATCTCATTCTTAAAAGTTGAGAGAGAGATAACCATCCCTTCTCGACTAAAATTCGGGTTCGGAGTGATCAAAAGTCTCGACTACGCCTCTCAAGAAAGGGTTTTATGATATTGCTCTCAATAATAAACTGACTTTTTATGGGTCACACATGTGTCCAGGTTGGAATGAAGAAAGAATCTGCGACACGTTGAATGGTAGAAAGGCTTAACCCTCCGAAATATTTTGAAAACCCACATCTTTTATATATTTTTGAAAACCCATTTTCGACGATCTCTTCGAAAGGAAATCAACCATTTAACGAAGGTGGAAATATGCTTACTTACGGTGAATCCGTTCGGCGTGCAGCTAGCACCACTCTCATGACATCCATAGAAACGTCTTCGGTCTTCTATCGGTGTCTTCATCTTCGTCTTCGGTCTTCAACTCTTGATGATAACTCTCGAACTTCGTAGAATCTTGACAATATGATTCTTTCCCTCAAATTCCTTGTCACTTGAAACTTCATTATAGATATTCCTTCTTTCCATAGGCTTTATTGAAAGAATACAAAACTAAAAACAAACTATACAAACCCAAAATAATTATTATTATTATTTTTATTTTTTTTGTCATTTTTTTTTTTTTTTTTTTTGAGACAAGAGAAAGTAAAATACATATAAAATAAAATAAAAATGTAAGTACAATGCCATGGTGTAAGTACTTTACCGCTTGAATCTTCACAACTTGTATGTCTTGATATCATAAACTTCTTGAACTTTCATCCTTGATAATTTCCACTCATGTATAATAGTCTTCAACTTATAAAAATTCTGCTCCTGTTTTGTTGCTTTACTCAAATCGAAATCGCCTATTCTTTGTATTGTTGCTTGTAAACCTCGAACGTATTCAACTTTCCTTGAATTTGTGATGCTCCTCTTGTTGATGATGATGGTGTTTCTATGGACTGTTGGTGTAGAGAGAGATAAGGTGGATGGTGCTAACTGCCGAACAAGATCACAAGTGGTATGTAAGTTAGCAATTCGATGTCACCAACATGGTTGATAAAAAATAGCACTCAAGAGATCAAAATAGTGCTTCTATGGTGGGAAGTTGGACAGCTCACCATTACGCCCGGAATTTACGTGCGGTGACACACACTCTAAAAGCACAAATTTAGAAAGGTACAAAGAATTGAAGGTTGGTGCCTCACATTATGTAACATGGGTAGTCTCCACTATAGGGGATCACTTGTTCTAATCTAGAATTGATGCACCTTATTTGCCACTTTGGCATGGTTAAATCCAACTTTAACTCTCATACAATTAAGAAACCCGATCATGTTCTCTATCATCTCTAAGTTCAGTCACTATTGTGAGATTCTCGATGTAATCTTAGCGACATGTATACTATGTGACTCTAAATAACTACAAGTTGGAGTTTCCTTATTCACTAGTTCACAAAAAAGTTGAAAAATTGCAAAAATTTACAACATAAACCACTCCCCCACACTTAAACTTTACATTGTCCTCAATGTAAATTGAATCATCAAAGTAAGTCAAGGTGGGAAATCCTAACAAGAAATCAGCAAAAAATAAAGTAAAAACAAAACAAGAAAAACTAAAAACAAGAAAAGAAATAAATACAAGACAAGAAATACTCATCCTTTGGGTTGCCTCCCAATTAGCGCTTGGTTTAAAGTCGTCACCCGACTATCTCCTTGCTTTCTATGACTCCTCCGGAGGAGTAAATCCACAAAGTTAACTCCTTCCACCACTTCGGAAGTGAAATTCTCATAATATGGTTTCAACCTAGGTGCCCATTAACTTTAAGTTCTTTCCCAGTAGCTATCTCACAATTTCCACTATGCACCATGAGAAAACACATTAGTAACAATAAAAGGTCCGATCCATCGTGACCTTAGTTTACCGGAAATAATTGCAAGCGAGAATTAAACAAAAGCACTTTACGCCCAATGCAAAATTGTTTCCTAGAAATCATGTTATCATGGAATGCTTTCGTCTTTTCTTTGTAAATCCGTGAGCTTTCAAATGCATCATTGCGGAGCTCCTCTAGCTCTTGGAGTTGTAACTTCCCTTGCTTTCCAGCCCCATCCATCTCCATGTTGCATTGCTTAATAGCCCAAAACGCCTTATGCTCAATTTCCACGGGTAAGTGACAAGGTTTACCATACACAAGCCTAAAAGGAGACATTCCAATAGGTGTTTTATACGCAGTTCTATACGCCCACAAAGCATCATTAAGTCGCATGCTCCAATCTTTCCTCGTTGGATTCACCGTCTTTTCTAGAATAGATTTCACCTCCCGGTTAGACACCTCGGCTTGTCCATTGGTTTGGGGATGATAAGGTGTTGCAATCTTGTGCGACACATTGTACTTCGACAAGAAGCTTTGTAAAATCCTGTTTTTGAAGTGAGAACCCCCATCGCTAATTATGGCTCTTGGAATTCCAAACCTTGCAAAAATATTAGCTTGCACAAAATCGAAACCACTTTAGAATCATTAGTAGGGGTGGCTTTAGCTTCCACCCATTTCGAGACATAATCAACCGCAAGTAAGATATAAAAATTCCCATGGGAGTTGACAAAAGGCCCCATAAAATCAATACCCCATACATCAAAAACTTCAATAAATTGAATATAAGTTTGTGGCATTTGATTTCGGGCACCTAGATTGCGGTTCTTTGGCACCTATCACAAGTTGTACAAAATATGTGTGCATCCTTAAACAAAGTTGCCAATAAAAACCACTTTCAAGTACCTTGTGCGCGGTTCTCTTACTACCAAAATGTCCTCGCAAGCCTGAGAGTGACAAAAAGACAAGATAGAGTTAAATTCGGATTCGGGCACGCACCTTCGTATTACTTGGTCACTACCATGTTTCCATAAGTATGGATCATCCCATATGTATTGGTTCCCTAACCTCTTAAGTTTGTCCCTCTCAGCACGAGACAAGTTCTTTGGGATTTGTTTAGAAACTAAGTAATTGACAATATCGGCATACCATGGTTCTCCAAAGGCAATTGAAAAAAGTTGCTCATCCGGGAAACTTTCACGCAACGGGATAGTCTCCTTGTCCACGACAAGTCGGCTCAAATGATCCATACGGTGTTCTCAATTCCTTTCTTGTCTTTGATTTCAATATCAAACTCTTGCAAGAGTAATATCCATCGTATGAGCCTCGGTTTCGCCTCTTTCTTTGTAAGCAAGTATCTAAGTCTTTTGCATGATCGGAAAAAGACAACAACTTTTGTACCAATTAGATAAGAGCGAAACTTTTCTAAAGCAAAAACAATGGCTAATAACTGTTTTCAAAGTGGTTGTGTAGTTTTGTTGAGCCTCATTTAACGTTCTAGAAGCATAATAAATAGCATGAAGCTTCCCCACACGTTGCCCAAGCACCGCACCAACCGCATAATCACTAGCATCACACATGAGTTCAAACGGCTTACTCCAATCCGGTGGTTTAATGATATGGGCTGAAATCAAAGTTCTTTCAAACGATTGAATGCCGCCATACATTCTTCATCAAAGTTAAAAACCACATCTTTTTGCAATAAGTTACAAAGTGGTGATGCTATCTTGGAAAAGTCCTTGATGAATCTACGATAGAAACCTGCATGACCAAGAAAGAACGTATCTCCCTCACCGTAGTGGGAGGGGTTAGAGCACGAATAAGGTCTATCTTAGATTTATCGAACTTCCAAGCCTTTAGAAGATATTATATGGCCTAAAACTATGCCATGAGTTACCATGAAATGGCACTTCTCCCAATTAAGCACAAGATTTGTTTCAACACATCGTTCAAGGATTAGAGACAAATTGTTCAAGCAAAGGTCAAAAGAATCACCAAAGACACTAAAGTCATCCATGAACACTTCGATTATGTTTTCAACATATTCCGAAAAAATACTTACCATACACCTTTGAAAGGTAGCCGGAGCATTGCACAAGCCAAAAGGCATCCTTCTATAAGCAAAAAGTACAGAAAGGACAAGTGAAAGTGGTTTTCTCTTGGTCCTCAGGCGCTATCACAATCTGATTATAACCGAATAGCCATCAAGAAAGCAATAGTAAGAGTGTCCAGCTAAACGTTCAAGCATTTGATCAATAAAAGGTAAAGGAAAGTGATCTTTTCTAGTGGTGGCATTCAATTTTCTATAATCAATACAAACCCTCCAACCGGTTTGCACACGAGTTGGGACAAGTTCATTCTTATCATTCTCCACCACCGTCACACCCGATTTCTTTGGTACTACTTGTACACCGGCTTACCCACTTGCTATCGGATATGGGGTAGATAACACCCACTTCCAAAAGCTTGAGTATCTCTTTTTCACAACTTCCATCATGGGAGGATTCAAGCGACGTTGCGCGTCCCTTTTAGGCTTTGCATCATCCTCCAAGCAATTTTGTGCATACAAGCGGCAGGGCTAATACCCTTGATATCGGCAATTGTCCATCCTATGGCCGTCTTGTACTTCCTTAGCACCCTTAGAAGTTTTTGCTCCTGTAAATCACTAAGCTTGTTAGAAACAATCACCGGTAACTCTTCATTATCACCCAGTACAAGTACTTAAGGTGGTCGTGAAGAGGTTTCAATTCTAAAACCGGAGATTTAATAATTGAAGGTACAAGCTTTTCATCTTTGCATGGTAAAGAAATAAAAGAGATATTATGAGTTTTCGGGCATCCTTGGAGTGAATTAAGATCACCAAGAGCTTCCTTGACTTCATTACCACACTCTACACCATTATCTATGGATGTAGTTAACACGGTTTCAAAGCATCATCACCGTTTAATTCAAACATTTGTTGTGCCAATGTATCCATCACATCAATGGAGAAACAAGAGTGGACATCGCTAGGATATCTCATCGTCTCGAAAATGTTGAAACGTATTATTTCTCCATCGAACTCCATAGTTAGCGTTCCCTTATCCACATCAATTATGGTTTTCGCCGTTTTCATGAAAGGACGCCCAAGAAGCAATGGAAGAGACGAATCAGGTGAACCTTCATCCATCTCTAACACACAAAAGTCCTTTGGAAATACAAGTTGATTAACCTGCACAAGAACATCCTCAACAATACCCATTGGGTAGACATTAGAGCGATCGGCTAATTGCAATACAATTTCAGCCTTTTGAGAGGACCAAGATCAAGTGAATTATACATTGACGAGGCATAACATTAACGGATGCGCCTAAATCCAACATCGCTTTGTTAAAAGTTGTGTTACCAATTGTGACGGGAATGTCAAAACTACCCGGATCCTTGCACTTAAGTGGGAGTTTGTGTTGTAAGATTGTTGAGGCATTCTCCCCCACACTAAGCACTTCATTACCTTTGAGCCTTTGTTTGTTGGTACACAAGTCCTTCAACACCTTTGCATACTTTGGAACTTGCTTGATAGCATCAATGAGTGGTATGTTCACATGGATCTTTTTAAGAACGTCTAAAATCTCCTTTTCTAGTTCCGCCTTCTTAGAACTTGCAAATCTGCGAGGAAAAGGTAGAGGAGGAACATAAGTAGAAACAGGAGTTTTAGAGTTAGAAATAGGTACCTCAGAAGTTTGGGGAGAATCCTCGACTTTCTCCTCCAAAACAGGTTCCTTTGGTGTCTCCACCTTGCCCGAATCAGTAACTTCGGGTTGCACAAGTTGTGTACCGCTTCTCAACGTAATAGCATTGACACCCTCTTTAGGATTAATAGGTTGAGAAGGGAGTTTCCCACTATTTTGCGCCTTCAATTGGTTCAACTCAATAGCCATGGAGCCCATTTGTGTTTGCAACTCCTTAATAGCACTCTTAGTTTCTTGTTGACTTTCTTTGAACATGGTGGAAATGCCTTGCATCATTGTTTGAAGCTTTGAATCAATATCCAGAACCTTGATTTTGCATGGATTGTTGTGCTTGAGGTTCTTTTGAAATTGTTGTCTTTGGAATTGTTGTTGTTGAGGTTGAAATCCACTTGAAGAGTTGAAGGTAGGTTGTTGAACCGCTCCTTGCTTGTTGGCATAGCTAAAATTAGGGTGATCTCTCCATCCCGGATTGTAAGTGTTGGAGTAGGGATCATACCGTCTTTGTTGATTTGGAAAGATCGCATTAGCTTGCTCGTCTTCGTAAGATTGAGGAGAACTTGGTATAACCGAGGATGCAACTTGTTGCAACATTGTTGTCATGTTACCCATTTGTTGACGAAGTTCCTCCACCTCGCTCACTTCACTCACCCTTCTTAGAATCACATCCGAACCACGACTAAAGAATTGTTGTGAGTTCGCTGCCATATTTTCAATCAACTCTCTAGCTTGTGCCACCGTCTTGCTAACTAGTGCACCACCACCGCAGCGTCAATAAGATTCCTATCACTTGATTGGAGTCCTTCATAGAAGTATTGGATGATCATAGCGTCCCTAAATTGGTGGTGAGGGCCGCTTGCAACCAATCTCTTGTGCCGTTCCCAACATTCATATAAGGATTCTCCACGTTTTTGCTTCATCCCACAAATTTCTTTGCGAATTTGAGTAGCCTTGGATGCAGGGAAAATATCTCTCCAAAAAGAGTTTCTTCAACCCATTCCATGTTGTGACACTTAGGAGGTAAATAATATAACCAATCCTTAGCACTATCCATCAAAGAGAAACGGAAAACCTTCAACATTGCACCATCCGCCTCAACATTCATTTTGGAAGCATAGCCGTGACAATGGTGTGGAAGTCCAAAAGATGTTTGTTTGGGTCTTCATTCACCATGCCATGGAATTTTGGTAATTTTCTAAGCAACCCCGGCTTTATCTCAAAAGTAGAGTTCGTTTGAATACACCTGTTGTGTATCAAGCCTATGAGAAGCTAAGTCCTTGAGTGAGCGATTTGCATCACCCATTGCTTCTTCTTCTTCCACGTGTGGTTCCTCTACGAATGGAACCTCTTTTCCTTCTTCTTGTTGTCGGAAAATCTCTTCTCCTACTTCCGGCTCGTGCTCGTCCGTTGTGTCTTGACTTGGTTGGAGTATTGTGTGCGTCAGTAGCTATCCCGCACCTTGGATAATTCCAATCCTTAGAAGCCATAGATTAGGTACCTGCAAACAATTCTCCAAAACAAGTGAGAAACAAGACAAGAACTGAAAAGCAAAGATAAAAGCAGAAATTGTAAAAGAAACTAAAAACTCAATAACAAGCCGTATGCCTCCCGGCAACGGCGCCAAAATTTGATCGGTTGTCAATCCGTCAAATATAATTTCACTTTCTCAATCCACTAGATATAAATATAGCATGCGATAAGAAAGAGTTTGTATCCACAGAGAGGCTTTCGTTGTTATGAAATTTCAGTTTCTAAAGTAACCCAAGGTATGATTGTTGTATTTAAGCAAATAAAAGTAATTAAAAGCAAAGTAAGTAATTCGAATTATCAATAAGGAGAGGATATTGGTCACGGGATAGTATCATTCACAAACATGTATTTTCATCAATGATTAGAATTGGTATTTTAATCTCGTATTTATTAAAAGTCCTAGGATACCTTGATCGCAAGTATAACCCATTAACTCCTGTTTTCATCACAACCACATTAAAAGATGCATATGTGAATTCTTCGTGAAAGCAACCTAAAGTGTAAAAGCACAATTAAGTTTAACTCCTAAAAGCATTAAGTTTTATGGAATAAGACTCATCAATGCAAACGAATGTGTAAAAGCACTAAACGTTTTAACAAAAGTTATGATTCACTTGTGACTAGTAGGATGTATCACTACAAGCACTAACCACAATTATGCTACTTAGAATCAGGGATAAACAACGTTTTCGTATTGAAAACCCTAATATAGCTCTATAGATGAACACAAATCGGATTGATTCGGACTCAACCTAACAAGTTTTCAAATCTTATAACACTATTAATTGTGAATCACAAACAATAATTACTGAGACAAAACTAATTCATTGAATCAAAAGCATGTTGAGAAATCAACTTTTATCCCATAACCAATAAGATGTTTAGCTACTCATAGCTATGGAGTTCATCATCATCAATATTCAATAATAAAACAAAGAAGAAGAAGAACAAAAGCAAACCCTAGAAGCGTAAACAAAAACGGCTCTCCCAAAATTCCAAGAAAAAGATATAATATAAGTTGTAGAAGACCTTCCCTTTATAACTTTTCTCCAACTTCTAAAATTAGGTCTAGTCTTCAAAGTCCATTAGATGAGGATCCACCAAGCCCATAAGAAGGAGAAGCCCATGTAGAAAATATGACCCAAAAATCGTCGCTGGAAAACGGCGGGAAAAGTGCCGGAAACGGCTCGGTGGCCGGCAAAGTCCGCCGGTCCCCGGTGGCGGGGTCGGATCGGGTCGGGGCCGGTCAGGCCGAGTCGGGGAGAGTGGTCATGACTCAGATGTGAGTCAGCTGTTCTCTGGCTGATTGAGCTGAATTGCCAGGCCTTGAGCCATTGCAGACAAAGCCAAAACTGCGTGATGCACCACCCTTGTGCATATCTAGTGCATTGCCCGACCATGATGGCTCTGCCTTCTTCTATCCCATATCCTTGCCATGGCACTTGTCACCTGACTTCTCTTCATTCTGCCAGTTCCAACTGCCAGTGTAGCTGCAAATCCACTTCCAGCTGCAATCAGCCCAAGGCTCAAGTACCAGATCCCCTTCTCCTCTCCATCTTGCACTGCATTTCACTAAGCCATAGCACTACAACTCAGAACCCATAGATTCAACAGCACCACCATCATCTGGGCCATTACTTAGCTCCATACTTCAACCTTCCCTGTAAACCTAAGCATACATCTAACCATTACAGCCATACTTTCACAATACCAAAACCACCATTGCAATTGAGACCTGCACTCTAGCTGCAACCACAGTACCACCAGTTTTAGCTCCTCCATAACTATCAAACCAGCACCAAGCACCTGCAATTTCAGCTTATCTTGACTGCAACTCGGCTTTTGAACTGCACCACCACCGCCTCCCAGCAACATAAGCTCGGCAGAACCACTATCAACAATCGGGTTCTTTCTGCCTCGGCTCATTGCCAACACCATGAGCCATTGCTTCTTACTTGCAATCCCAGTGACCAATTCAACTTCAGCTCGCAACCTTCCAGCCTTGCCTTTGCTACTTAAACACACTCACATCACCAACTGCAAAACATCACAAGTTCTAGCCCATTGCAATGCTGCTTAGCTGCATCATTACCACTTATAGTTGCAACCCATGAACTCTCTTGGCTGCACAGTAGCAACACCATTGCTAGCAAGACAACCTGGCTCAACAACATCTGTAGCTACACTCACTTTCCATCACCAAAGACTTGCAAATTCCAGCCTGAATATCTACCCATTCTCCTGTCGAACTCATTCCAGTCTTTGCATTATATCTCAAGGTCAACACATATAGCTCATTTCCTGGCAACAACCACCATTTCCCTGTGTTCATCCTTGGCAGCTACTCAGCACCATAGCAGTCTAGCTACTTCCACCAACACCATTGAACCACGGATTCAACATCAACTGCAGAACAAAAGCGCAATTCAATTCCATCCTTCAAACCCGAGCTGCAACTTCGGAGTCAGTAATTTCCAATGACATCACCTTTTCAACCATTTCAAGCCAACCAACACAGCCTCATCATTTCCTCCTCGACTTAAGTCCCTAGCCTGTAATTCAACACATGAGAGCTCGTTCTTCTCGACCGCAACTTCTCGGCCAGCCATACGGACATCAATTCATCTCAAAACAAACCCTTCAATCTTCTTCTCAGTTGAAACCCTAACTTCAATTTCAGAAGCCCAATCTTCAATTCATTCATAACCCATTTAATCTTCTCATTTCTATCACCAGATTTTAGCAGGAACCCTTATTTCTTCCATGAATTATCAACTTCAAACTCTGTCAAAATCACCACTGATTCCAACCCTAGACTCTGTTACTCCTCCATTTCCAACTCCAACAGCCAATTCATAGTTCTCTTTGTCTCTCGTGTTCCCAGATTCGTCTTCATCGTCGATTTCATCGGTCAAAACCTCTCCCTTGCTCTCTATGACTTGAATCCATGGTCATTTTGCATCAATTTCTTTCTCGGATGCAAAATGAAATTTGGGGAAGAAAACGAGTTCCTTCACAAAACCAAGCTGATAAGGCTGTTCCAGTACGGCCATATTTAGGCACCCAGATAATGGATATGGGCCACCCGGTTTAGAGTTAGCTTGTCGGTTTGAGGAACCGACAATTATTTGCTTCTTCTTCACTTCCTTCTTGTGCACTATAGCCCGCTCCAAATAACTAATTTCTTCTTCTTTTTGCTCCCAAGGACTCAGTACCTAATAACTCAAAAACACGCATAAGATACATAATTCACACGAAAAATAGCAAAGAAAGCATAAACTCTAGATAGTAAATACGGTGTATTCTACACCTATCACCACGCCAGGTCAAAGTCCAGGTTCAATGGTCAAATAAGTCAAACAGGAATCGGTCAATGATCCAACTCATGTCAAGACAGAGTCAATGAGTCAAGACTGGGTTAACTCAGTCATCAAGACGAATTCGGTGAGTCATTCGTGACTAGGATGATTAACAGGCCTAATTCCATTACAGTTACATAACTTCAACCTATCTGATTCTATAAATTGAAACATTAAACATTTCATTCACTCAAAACAACTTATAATCTACAAAAAGACAAACACAAATACTTCATTCAAACAGAATTATACAATTCAATATACAATTATAATCTAAGCTTTACCTGCAAATGCAGTAGTTGCGGTAACAATCTTCTCAACTCAAGCAAACCAGCAGAACACAACCACTACATAATTTCCTAGAGTTCTGCCTGAGCTCCTAATTCATAATTCAATCCATACTTCTCACTGCCAACCCTTGTTATCAACATCAATACTTAACATCACAACATAATCTTCTTCCCATTCAATTCAAAGTTTCCTAAAATCACAACTAACCATTTCACTTCACCAATTATACAAACACCACCATTCCTGATATTACAGTTTTACCTGCAACCTCACAGTTCACCGTCAACTCTAATTTGCATCATCATCTCATACTCCCAACTTCATCTGCAATTACCAGTACTAGTTCATAATCACCAGCAACTCCAATTCAAGCAACACCTAACATTCAGTACACCAACCACTTGCAATATCCACTTAAGGTTTAGTTCATACACTGCATGCACATTCAACTTCTACAATCCAGGTAACTTAGTTCATTGCACAAACAATATAGCAACACCATCTCTTCCCCATCACTGTGATTACGCAACACAACTCCAAATCTCAACCAATGTTTTGTATCCAATGATTTACAATCCCGCACCACCAATCACAGTTCATAAATCTCCTAACTCATGTGTCTAAGCTTGATTCAGATAACACTGGCCATCTACAAAAATTACAAACACTCATCCATTCTAAAACTGTTCAGTTAGCATATACGAAATCCAAAACTCATAACCTGCAATTCCAATTCTCATAACTGTAGCTAAATATTAATCTACATCAACCTCAGTTCAATACAAAATTATACCGACTATGAAATCAAAACAATTACCTCAAATATGTGTTACTCTGGCAGTGCATTCAATTCCTTCTTCACTTAACTCATAACGCCAACTCTAGCACACTTCAAATTCCATAAATCAAATCATCATTGTCGGTACAACAAACTCAACCGCAACTTCTCAAACCTGCAATTCAACTCCCTTAATATCTCCAAGACCCTATACTTACCATACCAACATAACCTGCATTCCATCTCAGCACCAGCACACCTCTAACTTCACATTCTTGCAATTCCAGTTCATATTACTTCAAATCTCAATAATATAACCTGAAAGCATCTTTACTCAAACATCAATCAGTCCAACACCAGTGATAACTCCATCACTTTCTTGTTAACATAATCAGGCCCTAGATTCACAAACAGCTTCAAAAGCCTAACCAATCTCGAATTACTTTTCATATTTAACTCTAATTCATCCAATCGACCATTACCCATCTCAAATCCCCTTCTTAAAGCATCAATTTCAACTTCTAATTCACGTTTGATTTCTTCCAGAAACCCTAACTTTTGATTTAGACATCAAACAATCCAACAACTTCAATCAAACATTAACCCTTGCTTCTTCATCTACCCACAACTCTATTCTTCATCTCTCAAACTAAAACTCATTATCATCTTCACCTTCATCGATTTACAGAGAAACCCTAAATTCAGTTCATCACATATTTCGAATTTGATTCAACAACAAACACCATCACCATCCCCACCGACTACTAAAAATCTCTCAAACCCAGATTCTCTCAAACCCCAAGAAAGAACAGGGGGAAGAGGAAAGAGAAGAAGAAGAAAACGAAAGAAAAGAATGAAGAAGATTAAGAAACAAGAAGAATGTGGAAGACACGAGTTTATCTTCTCGGTCGACTAGGGATAAGGACGACCAAATTACTGAGGCACCCACAGCTTGGATAAGGGCAGACACAACGAGTCTGCAAATATTATTTTGTCCTTCTCATAATTTCGATGATTTCTTCTTCGTCTGGTATCCGAATGACACGTTCGTTTAGTCCATTTCGCATAGCTCTTCGAGTCCTATCCTAGTGGTACTAGTTTCATATCTAGATCGTTGTTAGATTAATTCCTAATAATTAACGTTCATGTTAAACTAATCGAGTCATTATCGGCTAATTCGTCACTTGACTTGTCTAATAGCGTTGACGAGCTTGAGGGTATTTACATTCTCCCCACCTTATACATTTTCGTCCTTGAAAATCAAACCATCCTTCTGGTCTTCAAAACTCCCCACCTTATAGAATAATCTTATCTCTTGTCTAAGCGCAAACACCAAGAAACAAAGCACAAACGTATATGGCTTTCTACTACTAAAATTCGTGGCTCTAGGTTTCAAAGACTAGTCTCTATTTCAATAAGTTACTAGTTCTAAATATGAGAGGAAACTCTATAATAAAGTCTCTAAGTAAAAATTTGGGATCTATTAGTTCACTAATAAAAGCAAGTCTCCCTTCAGTGCCTAGTGATACAAGAATGCAGTTGCCCTGTCTAGGTTCGCGACGCCTGACAATGCCTTCCTACGTAACAAGTATCACCCGAACACATCGTAATTACCAACCTCTCTATTCCTCAAAGAATGGATTAACTAAGTATTAATTTATTAAGATCAATTAGTCTCTAAACTTTTTTCGTAACTGGTGTAAGTCTTATAAATTTACTTCGTAAAATATATAAATAGTTCACAACATTCTAAACAATTTAATCATCAAAATTTATTTTATTTTTATTTATTAATATCATTATTTATTTATTTAATCAATATAAGTAATCCAACTTCGATTTCACATCAATTTATAACATCTGATATTTTTAACTTTTCTGTAAAACCATATGTAATTTTTTTAAACTCATGTACTATTTAAGAATAACTTAATGTTATAACCATTATCCAAGTGTTACATACTATTTTCAATGTATCTATCTGTTTATTTCATTATGTGACTTGATATAAGTAAATAACCACTAACAATTTTTCATAGTTGTTGGTATTAATATTTTATTATTCTTATTTCTTAGGCCGATAAAAGTTAATCGTAATTAATCATAATGCCAAGTTCAATTTTATTATTCATACTAGATTTGATTTGATCTAACTATATTTCCTTAAATTTTATATTATTGCTAATTAATCCTTAAGTTGTAAATAATAAAAATTACCTTTTACTATTACTATCCTATAATTATTATCTAGATGATATTTACAATGACTCAAAATTTTATAGTAATTAGCATTATATAGTATTATTCTTTGCTTATCTTATCAAAAGTTATTTTCTTAATTAGATTATCACTTCCATTATTGTATTATTAATTTTTCCTATTTGATTACTAGAGCAACTAAAATATGACCAGAATAACTACTTAGTAAGGATTCTTAGTTTAATTTTATTAAACTTTAATCTTGTAAATATAATTTTACTTTCACAAAAAGATTGATATAACAGGTTTTATTTATTCAGATTGAATCCGTATACTATGTTTCGTTAAATATTGGCGTTGGTAATTTAATATGATTTAAACTTTGAGTCTGCATAAATTTTTTTAATATGTCTTAATAGTCTTTAGATTTTGGTATTAATAATAAGTATCTTATTCATAGGCAAATTTATTTTCCTTTAAGTCTAACTTTGTACTAAGCATTCAAGTACTATAAATATCACTTCATGTGTATAATTTAGTGACTTAGTGAGTCATTTATTGGACTAAAGATAATTTGGTTATAAGATTGTTAATCAAATTTAGTATCTATTTTATGCATTATATGGCTTCACGTTCTTAATCCTACCTAATAAGCCTTATATTAATTATCTGTTTTAAACACAAAACATATGATTCTAATTTGTTACTAGTTAACTTTGCAAAACTTAACCGTAAATAAGCACTAATAATTTTCCATAGCTATTTAATCCTAATCATTATTTTATCGCTATATATTTGTTAATGAGATTTTAATTTAAGTTATGTTCAATAAGATACTAACTTAGATTCTAATAGTTTAAGTTTGTCATACTAATTTTCCATTTCAAAAGATGATTGAACCTATTTACGAAGAAGGATCCTATTAATATACAAATTTATTTTCTTTTAGTTCTAGTATTACACCAAGTATTTGAATGTTAGTTCATCTATTTACTAAGTATCTAATATTATTACACTAATTTATTTTTGTCATACTAATTCTACTTCATCTATATTTGTTTCATTTTAAAGATTTACTGGACGATTTGTTAGATTAAAGATAATTTCAGTACAAGATTACTAACAAGTTGAGTCTTTTTATTTATATATTATATCCTCGCTTTCTTAAGTCTAGCGCCTAACAAATATTATCTTAATTATCTAGTTTAAACGAAAAACATATGTCCCTAATTGTAATTAATTTTCTTCGTTAATAATAATTATTTAATCATAATTCTTATTTTTGTATCTTTAATGAAATTTTAGTTAAGCTAAGTTCAATATGAAACTAAATGATAAATGCTAACATTACTTCATTAAAATTATTATTACTATTATTTTCATCTATAATTACTATTATAATATTTTATTATTATTATCATTGATGGTGAACTATTATTCTAACTACTCTTACAAATATTATTAAGTCCCAAAATATTGTTAACATTTATGTAATTATAATTTGTTGATTCTACGTATAAGTCAAGGTGCTCGATAAATTTCTATGCGACTTTCAAGATTTATCAATAATACTAATTTCACTATTTTTAGCACTGAATTGTCTACGTGTTCATACTTTAGACTAATTATTCTCTAATCTTTATTAGCTAAAATTATTGGTGTACCCTACAATTTTTACTTCACTACATAAACAAACAACCAACCAAACAAACAAATCAATCAATAAATCAAATAAATCTTTTAATTATTGATAGCTTTTAGTGATTAAGATTTATCTCACAACCCAACCCAGTTCTAAACTAATCTAATTCACTAACTGGCACTGGTTATTTCTATCTTTTCCCATATAAGATCTAATAGTGTGCTCTGATACCAACTTTGTAGCGCCCCCAAAGCTAGCAGCTGACTAATCTAAGAGATTAGCTAAATAAAGAGGTACTAAAATCTAAATCATTTACTTAAACATTCAATTAAGAGATCTGATACAAAATTTAACGCTAAAACTATCCCCGCTCTGAAATATATATATACAAGAACTTCTCTCAAATGATACATATACAATAATCATTTGATTTACAAATAGAATATACAACATACTAAACATAGCGAAGTTAACCAAATAATGGACTCAACTCCTCAAGCTTCCCTGCGCAACTCGATCTGTCTCGAACTAAAAGTGGGAATGGGTGAGCACATCATCCCTAAAAGGGGTGCCCAGTAGGAATAACATTTAACTTTCAAGTAATCATTTAAATGATTTGAAAATAATTCATGTTTTCCCTAACATTAAAACACAACCAGACTCATGAAGTAAACAATCATGTATATGGAACTAACTCCTTCCAAACAATGTACTAATATGGTGATTCAACCTCCACCTAGATAGCTAATATGGTGATTCAGCCTCCACCTAGTTATTGCAATAAAAGAAAGTAGGTATAAATGAAGGAGCAGGATCCTATATACCACAGATGGAAATTCTCATTTCCAAACAATCAATGGAAATTCTTATTTCCCAAACAATTCATAAAGACGAACAAAGCATTACGATTCCTTTCCAAGCAATGGAAAGATTAAAAGAAACAACAGAACTTTCGTAACTCAAAATTAAACAATGCATGGAATACACAACCAGACAATGCATGAATTTGTTAAACATAAAATTTTGTAAAAGAAAACAACAATAATCACAAAAGAGTTAAATATAAATTCCCACCTCTTTTGATGACAAGCCACGCCTACGTCGAGATCCACGATCCACTGGTTCATCCTTTGAATCGATCGTTGTTAATAAAGACTAACTGTTAATCAAACAAGAACTCTAAGAATCTAGCCAAAAGGCTCATACAAGAATCATACAAGTCTATCTAATGTTTCTAAGCCCATTTATGGTTCTACACATCTTAATTATCCATCTCTTGCATATCTAAAGGTTTACTAATTCAATTAGGTTGTTTCTCTAGTCCATTAGCTAAGTCTTGCGAACATCTACAACTTTGTAGAAGAAGTCAAAGGCTAAATCAGACCATAAGAGTCTAATACATCAAAATAGGAAAACTAAACCTAAGCCCAAGTTTACTAGACCAGCCCATTAACCTAAGATCCAGTCCATATGACTCAACTAACAGTCTCTAACGGTCAAATTGATGGTCAAAGGTCAACTAACAGTCCACGCCAGGTCAAAGTCCAGGTTCAATGGTCAAATAAGTCAAACAGGAATCGGTCAACGATCCAACTCATGTCAAGACAGAGTCAATGAGTCAAGACTGGGTTAACTCAGTCACCAAGACTAATTCAGGTAAGTCAGCTAAACTGACTAGGATGACTAACATGCCTAATTCCATTAGAGTTACATAACTTCAACCTATCTGATTCTATAAATTGAAACATTAAACATTTCATTCACTCAAAACAACTTATAATCTACAAAAACGCAAACACAAATACTTCATTCAAACAGAATTATACAATTCAATATACAATTATAATCTAAGCTTTACCTGCAAATGCATTAGTTGCGGTAACAATCTTCTCAACTCAAGCAAACCGTGAGAACACAACCACTACATAATTTCCTAGAGTTCTTCCGAGCTCCTAATTGTAATTCAATCCATACTTCTCACCGCCAACCCTTGTTATCAACATCAATACTTAACATCACAACATAATCTTCTTCCCATTCAATTCAAAGTTTCCTAAAATCACAACTAACCATTTCACTTCACCAATTATACAAACACCACCATTTCTGATATTATAGTTCTACCTGCAACCTCACAGTTCACCGCCAACTCTAATTTGCATCATCATCTCATACTCCCAACTGCATCTGCAATTACCAATACTAGTTCATAATCACCAGCAACTCCAATTCAAGCAACACCTAGCATTCAGCACACCAACCACTTGCAATATCCACTTAAGGTTTAGTTCATACACTGCATGCACATTCAACTTCTACAATCCAGGTAACTTAGTTCATTGCACAAACAATGTAGCAACACCATCTCTTCCCCATCACTGTGATTACGCAACACAACTCCAAATCTCAACCAATGTTTTGTATCCAACAGTTACAATCCTGCACCACCAATCACAGTTCATAAATCTCCTAAATCATGTGTCTAAGCTTCAATTCAGATAACACTGGCCATCTACAAAACTTACAAACACTCATCCATTCTAAAACTGTTCAGTTAGCATATACGAAATCCAAAACTCATAACCTGCAATTCCAATTCTCATAATTGTAGCTAAATATTAATCTACATCAACCTCAGTTCAATACAAAATTATACCGACTATGAAATCAGAAAAATTACCTCAAATATGTGTTACTCTGGCAATTGCATTCAATTCCTTCTTCACTTAACTTAGAACGCCAACTCTAGCACACTTAAACTTCCATAAATCAAATCATCATTGTCAGTACAACAAACTTAACTGCAACTTCTCAAACCTGCAATTCAACTCCCTTAATATCTCCAAGACTCTATACTTACCATACCAACATCACCTGCATTCCATCTCAGCACCAGCACACCTCTAACTTCACATTCTTGCAATTCCAGTTCATATTACTTCAAATCTCAATAATATAACCTCAAACCATCTTTACTCAAACATCAATCAGTCCAACACCAGTGATAACTCCATCACTTTCTTGTTAACATAATCAGGCCCTAGATTCACAAACAGCTTCAAAAGCCTAACCAATCTCGAATTACTTTTCATATTTAACTCTAATTCATCCAATCGACCATTACCCATCTCAAATCCCCTTCGTAAAGCATCAATTTCAACTTCTAATTCACGTTTGATTTCTTCCAGAAACCCTAACTTTTGATTTAGACATCAAACAATCCAACAACTTCAATCAAACATTAACCCTTGCTTCTTCATCTACCAACAACTCTATTCTTCATCTCTCAATCTAAAACTCATTATCATCTTCACCTTCATCGATTTATAGAGAAACCCTAAATTCAGTTCATCACATATTTTGAATTTGATTCAACAACAAACACCATCACCATCCCCACTGACTACTAAAATATCTTCTTCATCCTTTGCTGAACGCGGAACTTCACTTGATTCTCTCAAACCCGAAGAATCGGAAGAACATGGGAAGAGGAAAGAGAAGAAGAAGAAAACGAAAGAAAAGGATGAAGAAGAATAAGAAAGAAGAAGAATGTGGAAGACACGAGTTTATCTTCTCGGTCGACTAGGGATAAGGATGACCAAATTACTGAGGCACCCACAGCTTGGATAAGGGCAGCCACAACGAGTCTGCAAAGATTATTTTGTCCTTCTCATAATTTCGATGATTTCTTCTTCGTCTGGTATCCGAATGACACGTTCGTTTAGTCCATTTCGCATAGCTCTTCGAGTCCTATCCAGTGGTACTAGTTTCGTATCTAGATCGTTGTTAGATTAATTCCTAATAATTAACGTTCGTGTTAAACTAATCGAGTCACTATCGGCTAATTCGTCACTTGACTGGTCTAATAGCGTTGACGAGCTTGAGGGTCTTTACAACACCAGTCTCAAGGGGATCCAGTTAATAGTTACAGAGCATAATTGAGCTATCAATTACCATCTTATAGATTGGACTTCCTTGCATCTGTAACTAGGGTTGTTTTTTTTTTAGGGTCCTCTAGGTATCACTAAACCGGGACCGGACCCTACTTATAAAGGTGGTTAGGTTCCTAAATTTGTGGACCCGGAACTAGGACCGTTTAAAGTCCCGTTGCCGTCGGTTCGGTACCCATTAGGTATTAAAAATACTATAAATAAAATCTTAAAAACTTAATTTCTTTCCATTTTTAACTAAAATCTAAATTATTTTTATAAAAATTTATTCTTATTTCTTTATTAATGTACTAAATAAAGAAAAAATGTAAGAAAAAATGAAAAATGGAAAAAAAATCAAAGCCGAAACTAACAAAATACCTATGATTTTGCTAAAAAGATGAATAAAAATATAATTAACTTCCTTACCCATTACACTAATCCGACATGTATAACCCGTTTGGAATTAACTATTACAGGCCTTAAATGTTTTTTACCCGTCGGGTCCTAAGTTGCCTCTGCTATGTAATGGGACATGCCTCCTGCAAGAGACACTTGCTTTTTTGCCACATGCACATGATATGTTTTGCAACTAAGATAGCAGTCTCATACTAAATCATACCAAAAATCATAAAACTTACACGGATTTGATATAGTGTATCCTCGACTTCCTCGAATTCGCCTGGATATAGTGGTGGAAGCTGACTACCTTGTTGTAAACTTTCAGAATACGCTTGCGCATGTTGTATCGCTTTACTGTAACTATCACTAATATGATATAAATGAAAATCCACAGAAATATCTTTAACCTTCTATAAGTGTTTAAGAGTTGAATAGGTTTGAAGATTGAGACTTGTATACCAAGAAGTCTGAGGTTTAGATCTAATAACATTGGCGTGGGGAACTTATCTATCTAATGCAATATAATTAAAGGTCCAACCAAAAAAAAAACAAAAAAAAAAAACATGCGTGTCCCTCGACACTACGCTCTATGTTTCCAATGTTCATCGTATGGATATACATTTCCAAAGATAAGGTGGAAGTACGTAGGCCCGAGAGTTGAGCCTATAAATTAGCGGGGTCCTGCAAATCTTGTGGTTTGTTTCTCTGATAAAATTAGGCAGGGCCTATAGTCTGCTAATGAAAATATTGTAGCAAAACGGATACCACGATCACCGAGAGTCGTCTCGTACGGGTATTTCCTACATGGTTTCATTATAATGCTTGGAGGTTCGTGTTGCTCGAAGAGCAACACTCGACCGTCATGCCGCACCGATAATGAGTACGGGAAATACAAGGTCGATTGCGCATTATTTAATAAAGCTAGAAATTCACAGGTATATGGGATTGTTGCTACATGCTCCGACTGGATGAATTTCATGTATTCACGAGAATGAGATTGTTGCCACATGCTCCATTCTAGGTGAATTAAGTGAGGAGTATCCAACACTTATTGATGGCCTTATCTTTTACAAGATGTCGAGCGCATAATTTTCTCTGGGTTTTTACAATTTTAACCTTAAATGAAAATCCACCATCAACATTAAGTCCCCGCCTAGCCACATAATGGTTACGCTATTGTGGGGTAGGCATGAGATGGTGACATACATATGTGAGAAAGACAGGATAAAAGAAGTTTACCCGGAAGAGTATTGACCGACCGCTAGTCACCCACGCCGTTGTGCTTGTATGGAATCCTTTGGTGGGACCGGTTTCCTTTTTTGGGTATTTGAATCAGAAAAGGAATCCAAAAAAGAGGTATCCTTGTTTTATTGGGATTCTTCTAATTTTTTGTCTATAAAAGAGACCAACCCCTTTGCTTTTTCTCACGATTTTTTTTTTTGTTGAGCAGCTCGTCCCGTGATTGCTGCTCGTTTGCTCCTAATCTTGCCACCGGGAGTTCTTGTCGTCATTGCTGGGAGATGTCTTGTAGTCCAAGGTAAGTTTCGCTCTCTTTTTATAAAGGTAAAACCTAGTTTGCTAGGTAAACACCTTTTGTAAGATGTGCATATGCTTAGTTTTTTCCACCGAGGTTAATACGCCAATATTTTCTAGAATTGCTTAGTAAAACAACCCGTGAATCCATGATCATGTTGTTTTTTGCTTCTTTCCACCATTGCATGCAAAACCTAGCTTTTAGGTTGTATCTTGAAAAAGAAAAACCTTGGCTTGAATCTCGAGACACGATTCCCATGAATAAAGAAAATCGTGTTATGACGTGTGCGGATGAACGCGGGCCCGCCGTGTATGCTTGATTCAACGTGGGTCTCACCCACATATGCTTGACCGAAATTCGACCTTATATTAGTCTTGTGCCGGGCTTGAAACTTGAGTAACACCAACTTGAAATTTATCTAGGACTTGAAACTTGTAGGACTTGAAACCAATACCGGATGAAACTTGTCCGGACTTGAAACCAATACCGGACTTGAAACTTGAGTAATACTGGTGTTTGGACCTAATCCCAGCTTTTTGTGCAATTTAACGTGTCTTGTCGTGCGTGACTACACGCTTCATGCGCTTTTCATACAAGTTCGACTCCTGTCTTTTATTTCATTGTGGAATGAAGAAAAGAATTCTGTTGAGATGTCTTCCGGAGATAATGATGGTGCCAAGTCGGGAAGTGTTGACTGACTTCAAAATATGCCGAACATCGATGATGAGTTGTTCACCTCGCCTTTTCCAAACATTAGAAAACATCCTTCTCATAAGATAGTCCGACTTCCGATTCGGAAAATATGGATCTTTGATCCATTTTCTTCTTCAGCACTTGTGATGATATTTTGTCTCCGGAGAAATGAATATCCGCCTTCCCATATTGACTTCAAGATTTGTCATACTCCACTGGGTTCTTATGAAGGATGGATGAGACGCATGTTGAGTAATAAGGGCATTAAAGATATTTTGACCAAAGCGCAAATCCTCAATGCGGTCATGGCATCTGCTGCTCTTGAAATTAAGAAAGACGATGGGTTTGATTACCTTCATTTCTCGATGGCGTCCTTCTACTCATACAACCATATCTAGGTGGGGAGAGATGACTATTACTCTGGAGAGTGTAGCTGCATTAATGAACCTGCCTGTTGCTGGAAGTCTTTCTTACGAGCTCTCTGATACGGAACAACGTAACTATGACGCTATACTTCAAAAGGTGGCGGGTTTCGACAGTATGGACAAGGAGGAGAAAAAAGATACGAGATGCTTTTACACCTGGTGGGTGTCGGAGTGGTCTCTGCGGACCCGAGTCGGATCAAGAGTTGGAAAATGAGCTCAGCGTGATTGCGTTCTGTCTTTTATGGCTATCTAGAGATATTTTCGACGACGGTTCGGGAAAGAAGACCATTAGAGGTGACCTCGTTAAGATCGCTATAAAGCCGGCAAAAGGTAAAGTTCTTCCCTAGTGCTTTGTTCCTTGGATCGCTGTATTCTCATCTGACGCTTTAGCAATGGACATGCATGTTTCTAACGGGTACAAGAAGGTGGAGTCGTACATTCACTTCGCTTTCTTCGGGCATTCTTATGGGAACACTTCAAAAGTTATGCTCCTACTCCTACTCCTGCTCGCAAATTCGCTCAAAGAACTTGTATGGTGGCTCGAGAATACTCCGTTGGCATGGGGGAGGCGTCCTAACCGCGCGAGACTTGTGGACATATTTGACAATGTGTCTTCGTAGATTTCCGTCCATGGGGGCCGATCCACCCTTCCATTGTTCAACCAAAGACTTTTGCTATTGCTTATGATGGTCCTGATGCTGTGTTGCGTAGTGATGTTAAGACTATGAGATTTGGGGAAATTGTTTACTTGCACAACTGCATCCCAGGATATGTCCGTCTTTATTCAACGAAGAATTTTCGTGACTCGTATAATATTGTGGGGGCGGCTCGTCAAATGGTATTTGATCGGGGTGTCCCATTTATCCGTCCACCAGGGGTTCCGATAGAATTCCTCCCAAATATTCTTAACGCCGACGTGTTTTTAGAGCAGGGTGAGCCTTCCCTTCCGGCATATTGGGAGAAACCCGGTGGTAACCGATAAGTACAAGGAATTTTGGAGGAGGCAATGATGATTTTCCGGGAATTCTCGGAGAATGTTGTGACAGGTTCCGTGTGAACCATCTTCTAACGTTTTGAAAAAGCATTTCCGGTTGAAGCCACTTCGACCAAACGGACCCGGAACCGAGGATTGCGGTCCCCAAGCGGGAGAGAGATCAAAAGGCAGGCATGTGGTTCGGTGATCCTCAATTCCTCCAATATGCGGGTATTTAAATCTCTTCCCATCGGTTCCTTCATTTCTCCAGAGTAAATTCTTCTAAGAGTGATCCTTGCTTGAAATCAAGGAATTCGAAAGAGAATGTCTTCACAAGGTTGGCGCGCATTCGTAATGAGAAGGCCGGGTAATGTTGGCCTTCATGTTGACAAGTATGGCGATACCGATCTTCATCTTCGAGAAGTCTCGCGACCGATCTTCATCTTTGAAAGTATGGAGAAACCGATTCTTTTCCCGACCATGACAGAAGATGATGCAAGCTCGGTTGGACAGGCGCCTCCTAAGTGATCTTGTTGATGGGGCCATGATGGAAATTAGCACCCAGAGCGAAGTAGATATCGGGAGGAGTGTAAGAGAGGCAACATCCGTTATTGTTGAGGTGGCTCCCCTTGAAGAATGTTCTCAGCATGTTCCAATCAATAAAGCCGTCGTGGCGACTTCTTCAAATACCTCCCGCAACCGACAAGGCTCCTGTGGATCGGTGAAGTATTGGTAGCGCAACTTTGAGCTTTGTTCGATCCTCCTTTCATTGTTCCTTATCCGAGGCCATGTGTTGGTTGGAGGATTCAGGTGTCCGGTTCGGTTCAAGGAGTTGTACACGGCAGTATGGGAGAAACACGGCCACATTGCTACCACTCTGAAGCTCAAAAGTCGTCTTGCATTGGTCAACCGCGTTCAGAGGCTTTATTTTCTATCCATGGGATGAGCGTCACGAAGCAGTTCCCGAGGATATCATTAAAGACCGAAGTGCCATCGAGATGTGTTTGTGCAAAGACGACTTCAATTCTCCTTGGTTCCTCAAAGGGTTCTCCGAGATTCGGGAGCTCCGAAATTACAAGGTGAAGCCCCCTTCACGGAGAATGTGTTACTCGCCGGGAAGAAGAGGTTGAAAAGTTATACGAGGAGTTGAAGTGAAGCGGGATGTACTTCAAAGGATGAAAGTCGCTCTTGCCCAGAAGGACGAGTTCTTCTTTGAAGGACTTTCCTTGAAGCATTCGTGCCATATACTTGTCTCTTATTTTTCTTTTTGAGTGATAGTGAGGATCTCTTTTCATAACTTGACTTCGGGTTTTGAATTAATAGGTAATTGAATTGGTTTATTTTGAGATAGTTTTGTGAATAACTTTTACGAAAGAGGTTATTTTAAATGGAATTTGCATCTGGTCATGAATGATTGCACATGTCATATAAAATTACAAATGTCGTGTAAAAGGGAGGTATGAAGGGAAGCAAACATGCGTTTGATCACTGAGTCTCTTTCTCCATGTGTGGGATGCTAAGTCCCCAGTGAATTCCAAAACTATCTTTCTTGTAAAATTGTTGAACAGAACTTACTTGTTTTTGAAGTCTCACTTGTATCAAACCGAAGTAGCCTCTCCAAGAAAGTCGATCGCATTAATTTTTAGAGAATGAGAGCTATCCCTACGAACCAAGTTTCTCCCCGAACAATACGCTTAAAGCGTTGCACTCCTTTGGTAGGGTGGTGAAGGAACAGGCGGAAATGACAAGCACTCGGGTCCATTATTTCTTGATCGGTTCGGACGCCATACATGAGTAGTTCCACCTCTCTATTTCGTACCCACATCTCCAACTCCAAAATCTTTTCCATCTAGAACGGAAAGTGTAGGTACTTCGAGTCCCGGCTTTCTGCGTTAGTGGGCGTTGTGATGTCTACGTGGCTTTGATGTGGAGCACGTTAGGAGATGAAGTTGGAAGATTTGCAAGTGCCATCATATCCGCGGATCGCTTGCCAGGTAAAGGGATGTGGAAGGTGTCGTAATATCCTTTGTCGAGTGATCGAATTGAACGCTCCCATCCTACGTATTCACGTATTTCTGATCGATCTCTCCTTCCTCAAGCATTTCTTGCTTGGATGAAAGGCCGATGCGGATTGGACAGTCTTAGGGCTTCAACAAGAGTTTTGAGATATAAATCTTCTAATGTGGCTTCATAGGCTGCGGGCTCCCTTTCTTTATTTGGTAGACGTTGTAGTACTCCGTACAAGTCCTTTCCTCCGTGGAGTTGCCTCGGTTTTTCATTGTTGGTGGACCATGTTGTTCGTCTTTCCCGAGTCTCCTCTGGTTACGCGCTCTTTTTGCCTCTCCACGGTAAAGGTGTGTTCCCGACTAAGGATTCAGCATTTCTTGCACTGCTTGAGTAGATGCCTGCCGACCCTTCTTGTAATTGTGGTGCTATATCATTCAAAAGGCGAAATGTCTCGCTCTGCCTTCTGGTGATACCGGTTTGATTTGCCAAGACATCCTCCATGATATCTGAATCACCGTGGTTTCGAGATACATTCGCGAGATGGAAACCAGAAAAATTGAGAATTCAATTTTTTATAACCAAGAGATCAACCTCCAGCTGTGGTCGCCAATTGTTTATGGGTGAAAAACTATTTCCGCGGATTTGGTAATTTGGGGTGTGTGGATGAGGAATGAATCTAAACCCTAAACAAATGCATTGTGCGGTGAGTGCTTGTAGATTCGAGAAATCAACTGTGCAAGTCGGCCTAAACCAAGAAATGGCGGGTTCAGCTCTTGTTTCGGTCACAAAGTGAAGGAGATGGGGTTGATCTTAGGGAGGGAAGCGAAGAAGGTGTTGAGATTGTGAAGGTGTTGGCTTGCTTATGACTTGTAACAAAAAGTTGAACCGGCTTACAGGATGCAAGCTATCAGGCCGGTGTTTTTGTATTAACACTTGGTTTCTGTTTTTTTATGCGGGACTTGCTCGTTGGTGGAAATAGGGAGGAGAACCTATTTATACAAGTCATCGAGCCTTATTCACGTCTCTCGTGGGAAGTGGAGGAAGTGGAGTGATGGAGTAGTGGAGTTGTGTGTCGGTGCTACACGATCGATCTTGCCCACTTCTCTGCTCATCGCTAACCGCCCATAACTTCCTCGACACGTTTTTGTGATGGGCGCATTGCACGCCGCACGTCGTAAACCATGAGACAATACCCCATTATGTATCCCCAGTTTGTGACATGATTGATGTCTGGAATATGTGGATCGTGGATCCACGAAAGGTAGCCTCGTAATGCTAAGTTGAATAATCGTTATTCGTAAAGTTGATCGTGAAGTGGGTGTGTATTTTTGCGTGTGTACGCATCATGGTGTGGTAAAGTGACGGAGATGACGCCACCGACCAATTAACTCCGACCGGGGTTGTATAACCAAGCCATGTGAAGTTGGATCGACGAGATGATCTTTGAGACACTCATCGCGGCGTTGGGAAATTAGGTTTTAGAAGAGGTGCGCAAGCATCCCTCTTCACCCGGTCGAATCCCGGCCTGGGATATGGCTTTTGGACCCAGAAGCCGACCGTACATGCGTGTAGACGGCATGACTGGGCAGAGGCGCCTATACCCATTACCTCACGAAAGTATGATCAGGCCACTCAATTCGCCCCGTGAAGTTGAGTGGCCGAGATCAATTTGTGACAGAAAACCGGTGCGCAAGAGCCGGCGTCGTACCCATTTCGGCGCACGTTCCAAGATGACCAATCTTGGTCGATCTTGGCCGATCGGCTCAGTGTGAAGGTGGTAGGCTAGTGTTCACGCCTATACCGAATATCCCATGAAAACGTGATCGAGCCCATCCAAAGTCGTCAGGCCGGTTGAGCGGTCGAGATCGATTTGCGGTTCGGGAGGTGTGACCACGCTAGTTTGGGCGCGCGTCTTGGAACAACAGCATGATATGCCTTGGCCGATCGGGGTGAGGGGATAGATGGGTCCACGGTGGTCCTCTTTGGTATGGATTCTCCGCTAATCTAATCTTGGACCCTCCATTCGTGTCGGAGAAGATGGACGCTCGTGATGCTCAAAACCCTAATTTGGGGTTTCAAGGCAGTATGGGCCAATGCTTTATTTATTGCATTTAATCGGGATAACCAACCATGGTTGGTCCCGACCGATTGTCGTATGTAGGCTGCTCACGGTGATTATGTTGACATGCTCGGGCCCTTTGAATCTACATCTACACCCTCCATCTATACCAAGATGGATGGTTGAGACTGCTTTGCGACACATGTAATATGCGCAAACCCTAATTTAGGTTTTAAAGCCCATACGCTCCGGGTTCAGACGTTTTTGGAAAGCTAGGCCAATCTTTTGGGGAAGGCCGGCCCGTGCGAGGGTCGCGTTGTTCTAGAGTGGATATTCCATACCTGCTTGGGGTGATGGAATTGATCCGGGTCATCCAATCATGCTTGTGGAGTTGGATGATTTGTGATCATATCCGACCGATATGGTCGGTCCGGATGATCAATCGGGCTAGTATAACACCAGAGAGGGCTGTCGGGCTAGTATAACACACCAGAGTCCGGCTTGTACGGGTATTTCGTACATGGTTTCATTATAATGCTTGGAGGTTCGTGTTGCTCAAGAGCAACACTCGGTCGTCATGCCGCAGACGATAATGAGTACGAAAAATACAAGGTGATTGCGCATTATTTAATAATGCTAGAAATTCACGGGGGTATATGGGATTGTTGCTACATGCTCCAACCTGGATGAATTTCATGTATTCACTGAGAATGAGATTGTTGCCACATGCTCCATCCTAGGTGAATTAAGTGAGGGAGTATCCAACACTTATTGATGGCCTTATCTTTTACAAGATGTCAGCGCATAATTTTATGGTTTTTACAATTTTAACCTTAAATGAAAATCCACCATCAACAACTTCCTTTATCTTGTCTTCTTATGTTTGTATATGTCACCATCTCATGCCTACCCCACAATAGTGTAACCATTATGTGCTAGGCAGGGGACTTAATGTTGATGGTGGATTTTCATTTAAGGCTAAAATTGTAAAGGCCAAAATTATGCGCTAACATCTTGCAAAAGACCAAGCCATTAATAAGTGATGAATACTTCTTCACTTTACTAATTCACCTAGAATAGAGCATGTGGCAACAATCCCAGTATTCTGTGAATTAAATACACAAATTCATCCAGGTTGGAGCATGTAGCAACAATCCCATATACCCCAATGGAATTTCTGACATTATTAATTAATGCATGACCAGCCTCGTATTTCTTGTACTCATTACCGGTGCGGCATGACGACCGAGTGTTGTTCTGTGAGCAACACGAATCTCCAAGCATTAATAATGAAACATGTACAAAATACCCATACGAGCTACAACTCTCGGTGTGTTATACTAGCCCGATTGAGCTTGTTTGAACCCGAGGCCCCGACCATATCGGTCTCGAACGATCACGACCATCCAACCTCACCGGCATGATTGGATGGCTTAGATTAAATCCATGACCCCAAGCGGTATTGGAATATTCACCACCAATCCAACGCGGGCCGCATGGTCGGCCTCCCCAAAACGGTGGCATAGTTTGCCAAACCGTCCAAACCAAACCAGTATGGACGGAAAACCTAAATTAGGGTTTGCCGTCCAAACCAAACCAAGATGGACGGAAAACCATAAATTAGTGGTTTGCGGCACATTACATGTATCGCTGATCCTAACCATCCATCTTCGCAGCATAGATGGAGGGTGTAGGATGTAGATTCAAAGGGCCGAAGCATGTCAACACAAAACCGTGGGCCGCCTATATACCTGATCGATCGGTCGGGACCAACTATGGTTGGTCGTCTTGATTCGTGCGTCCCAAACCGGGTATGACACACGGCCAGGCAAAACTCGATTAGAGTTTGTGTCGCGATCACGAGAGTCCCTTTTCCCTGCTTCGGATGAAGGGTCCGAGGAATAGACTAAGCAGTCCCAGAAATATCAACATGATCTTTGCGGGCCCACCTATCTCCACACCCAATCGTCCAAGACCAAACTTGGTTTGTACACCTCGATTCGCACGCCCAAACCGGGCGTGGTCGCACCTCCTAATCGTAACCGATCTCGACCACTCAACTTCTCAGGACAAATTGAGTGGCTTAGATCACGTTTCTATGAGGCAATGAAGTACATGCGTGAACACCGGCCTACCACCCACACGCGAATCAATCGCCCGGGACCGACCAGGCTTGGTCGTCTTGAAACGCGCGCGCCGAAGTGGGCATGATGCGCGGCTTTGCGACACTTCTCGTATTTATGTTGCAAATCGATCTCAACCGCTCCTATTTGCTTGGGTCAAATTGAGTGGCCTAGATCGCACCTTCATGAGACAAGTGAGGTACGGACGTGTACAGCGGCATGCCGTCTACACGCATGCCCGGTCGGTCCTTTCCAAACACCTCCCATGCTTGGTTTCGACCAAAGCTGAAGAGTGATGCTGCACCTCTTCAAAAGCCCTAAAACTTCATCAACGGTCGCAGATGAGTGTCACAGATCATCTCGTCCATACAACTCTACCAGCTTGGTCAAGCAACCTTGGTTAGGAGTTAAGAGACCAGCAAGGCATCACCACGATCACCGTCCACCACTCTTCCACATGAGGTGATCGGCCAAATCATGGCTTGCCTGTATAGCCTCCAAACGATCACTCGAAGATGGCTGGACATGATGCTATTTTAAGACGCTTAAATTCGTAACTTACTCCGTTAAGCCTTAAAACACGATGCTTCATACATCCGAATATACTTGATGCGCATCGCATAGAATACACACGATACTTCACAAGTATCGACTTCCTAAATAACTTAGTTATTTAGTCTAGCATTACATGCTACTTTCTCGTGGGTCCCACGATCCACACACTCGAGACATCAATCATGTCACAAACTAGGGGATACATACCGGGGTATTGGTCGGGCGGTTTACGGCGTGCGACGTGCAACGTGCCATCACAAGAACGTGTCGGGAAGTCATGGACGGTTAGAGATGACGGGAGAAGTGGGAAAGGCGGTCGTGTATCACCAACTTCCTCCACTTCCCACGAGAGACGTGAATAAGGCTCAAATGACTTGTATAAATAGGTTCTCCTCCTATTTCCAACGCAAGAACAAGTCAAGACAAGACAGAAACCAAGTGTTAATACAAAACGTATTCAAACACTCAAAGCCCGCTTGCATCAATTGTAAGCTGCTCACCTTTGCATTACAAGTCATAAACAAGCCTACACCTTCACAATCTCAACACCTTCTTCGCTTCCCTCCCTAAGATCAACCCCATCTCCTTCACTTTGTGACCGAAGCAAGTTTGGAACGGCCATTTCTTGGTTTAGGCCGGAGTTGTATGATTGATTTCTCGAATCACAAGCACTTTCACCGCGCAGTGCATTTGTTTAGGGTTTAGATTCATTCCTCATCCACACACTCCAAATTACCATATCCGGCAGGAATAGTTTTCACCCATAACAATTGGCGACCACAGCGGGAGGTTGATATCTCAGTTACAAAAATTGAATTCTCAATTTTTCAGTTTTCATCTCGCGATGTATCCTCACCCGAAAACCACATGTGGTTCAGATATCATGGGAAGTGTAGCTAGAATGTTGGAGGATGTCTTGGCAAATCAAGTCGGTATCGCTAGAAGACGAGCGAGACATTCCGCCTTTTGAATGATATAACAAAGCGGCACAATTACAAGAAGGGTCGGCGGCATCTACTCGAGACAAGTGCAAGAAACGGCTGGATCCTTATTCAGAGTCACACCTTTACCGGTGGAGATGCGAAGAGCGCGTAATCACAGGGGACTCGGGAGAAATGAACAACATGGTATAACCGACAACGAAGACTCGAGGCAACTCCACGAGAGGAAAAGACTTGTCCTGGGTACCACAACGTCTGTGGGATGAAGAAAGAGAGCACGCTTACGGATCCTCGCTAGAAGATTTATATCTCAAGACCCTTGTCGAAACCGGAAGACCGTTCAATTAGCATCGACCTCTCAACTAAGCGAATAAATGCTTGAGGAAGGATATATCAATCAAGGAACACGTGAGCGAGAGGATGGGAGCGTTCAATTCGATCACTTCGGCGGTGATATTACGATACCTTCCACACCCCGTCACGGGGCAAGCGATCGCGGATATGATGGCACTCACAAGTCTTCCAACTTCATCTCGAAACGTGCTCCACATCGAAACCATGTAGAGACACCACAACGCCCACGAACACAGGAAGAGCTAGACTCGAAGTACCTACACTTTCCGTTCCCAATGGAAAATATTTTGGAGTTGCTGGAGGCGTGGGTACAAAACAGAGAGGTGGAGCTACCTCCTGTATGGCGTCCACCAGTGATCAAGAAGTAATGGACCGGGGTATTGTCATTTCCACCGGTTCCTTCACCACCCTACCGGTGAATGCAACGCTTTGAAACACATTGTTCGGAAGAAGCTTAATTTAGGAATAGCTTTCCCTATCTGGGAGATTAATGCGGAGATTTCCTTAGAGAGGCTACTTGGTTTGATACAAGTGAGGCTTCAAAAAGAAAGTAAGTTCTATTCAACAATTTTACAAGAAAGATAGTTTTAGAATTCATTGGGACTTGGTATCCCGCACATAGAGAAAGAAGCTCAATGATCAAACACCATGTTTGTTTCCATTCATACTTCCCTTTTATGCGAAATTTGCAATTTCATATGATATGTGCAATCATTCATGACCAAGACGCAAATTTCATTTAAAATAACCTCTTTCAGAAAGTTATTCACAAAACTATTTCAATCACCTATTAATTAAAAACCGAAAGTCAAAATATGAAAGGAAATCCTCACTATCACTCAAAAAGAAAAACATCTAAAAGAAGAGACAAGTATATGACACGAATCCTTCAAGGAAAGTCCTCCAAAGACGTCCTTCTGGGCAAGAGCGACTTTCATCCTTTTAAGTACAGCCTCTTCAGCTTCAACTCCTTAGACAACTTTTCAACCTCTTCTTCCTGGCGAGTAACACAATCTGCGAAGGGACTTCATCTTGTAATTTCTGGAGCTCACGAATCTCGGAGAACCCTTTGAAGAACCAAGGAGCATTGAAGTAAATCGCACAAACACATCTCGATGGCACTTCCAGTCTTCAATCATCTCTTGTAAGCCGTTCGACCGTCGTGACGCTCATCCCATGGATAGAAAATAAAGCTTCCGAACGCGGTTGACCAATGCAAGACGACTTTTGAGCTTCGTAGTGGTAGCAATGTGGCCGTGCTTCTCCCATATCGCCGTGTACAACCTTTCGAAGGCGGCCGCACACCGAATCCTCCAACCAACACATGACCTGGATAAGGGACAATGAAAGGAGGATCGAACAAAGCTCCAGGATGCGCTACCAATACTTCACCATCACAGAGGCCTTGTCGGTTGCGGGGAGGTCTTTGGAAGAAGTCACCACGGACGACATCTTTATTGATTGGAACTGCTCCGAACGTTCTTCAAGGGGAGCCACCTCAACAATAGCGGATGTTGCCTCTCTTACATTCCTCCCGATATCTACTTCGCTCTGGATGCTAATTTCCATCACGGCCCCATCAACAAGATCACTTAGGGAGGCACCTTGTCCAACCGAGCTTGCATCATCTTTGTCATGGTCTGGAAAGGAGCGGTTTCGCGGACTTCTCGGCATAAAGATCAGTGTTACCAGACTTCTGAGGATCAGTACCGCCAGACTTCTCAACATGAAGGCCAACGTTACCAGACTTCTCGTTTTGAATGTGCGCCAACCTTGTGAAGACATTCTCTTTCGGAATTCTCTGATTTCAAGCAAGGATCACTCTTAGAAGAATTTACTCTGGAGAAATGAAGGAATCAACATAAAGAGATTTAAATACCTGCATATTGGAGGAATTGAGGATCACCGAACCACATGCCCGACTCTTAGATCTCTCTCCTGCTTGGGGACTGCAATCCTCAGCTCTGGTCCGTTTGGTTGGAAGTGGCTTCAACTGGAAATGCTTCTTCATGACGTCAGAAGATGGCTCACCACGGGAATCTGTCATAACATCCTCCGAGAATTCTTGGAAAGCCAATAGTTGCTTCCTCCAAAATTCCTTATAATTGTCGGTTACCACTGAGTTTCTCCCAATAGGCCAGAAGGGAAGACTCTGCGATGCCAAGAACACGTCAGCATCAAAGATACCCGGGAGGAGTTCTTTCGGAGCCTCCGACGAACGGATAAATGGAACACCTTGGTCAAATCCCATTTGGTGAGCAGCCCTGTCAATGTTGTGCGGAGTCACGGAAGAGCTTCGTTGAATAAAGACAGGATATATCCGGAATGCGATTGTGCGAGATAAATAAGTTCTCCAAATTTCATAGTGTTGGCATCGGTGCGCAATGCAACATCGGGACCGTCGAGAAGCAATAGCAAAAGTCTTGGCTGAGCAATGGAAGAGTAGATCGCCCCCATGGACGGAAATTTCTGAATACACATTATCAAAGATATCCACGAGTTTCGCACGGTTACGGGGACGCCCTCTCTTAACGAAGTATTCTCGAGCCACCATACAAATTGCCGAGCGAAGTTGCGAGCAGGAGCATAACTTTTGAAATGTTCCCACAAGAATGCCTGAAGAAAAGCGAAGTGGACATACGACTCCACCTTCTTGTACCCGTTAGAAACATGCATATCTATTGGTAAGGCGTCCAGATGAGAATACAACGATCCAAGGAACAAGGCACCTAAAGGAAGAACTTCTCCTTTTGCTAGCTTTATAGCAATCTTAACAGAACACCCCTTATGGTTTTCTTTCCGAACCGTCGTCATATATATCTCTCGGATAGCCACAAAGACATGAATGCAATCACGCCGAGCTCGTTTTCCAACTCCGATCCGGCTCGGGTCTGGGAGACCACTCCGATACCCACCAGTGTAAAAGCATCTTGTATCTTTTTTCTCCTCCTTGTCCAGGATCGTCGAATTCTGCCACCTTTTGGAGTATAGTGTCATAATCACGTTGTTCGGTGTCGGAAAGCTCATAATAAAAACTCCCGGTGACATGCGGGTTCATCAATCGACTACGCTTTCCAAAGTAATAGTCATCTCTCCCCATCTAGATATAGCTGTATGAGTAGAAGGGCGCCACCGAGAAATGAAAGTAATCAATCGTGCAATATCTTTCTTAATTTCAAGAGTAGCAGATGCCATGACTGCATTAAGGATTTGCGCTTTGGTCAAATTGGCTTTAACGTCCTTATTATTCAACATGCGTCTCATCCATCCTTCATAAGAAGCCAGCGGAGTATGACAAGTCTTGAAGTCAATAGGAGAAGGCGGATATTCATTTCTTCGAAGACATAATCTCATCACAAGTGCCGAAGAAGAAGATGGATCACTTCCATATTTTACGAATCGGGAAGCGGGACTATCTGTGAGAGGGATGTTTCTAATGTTTGGAAAAGACAAGGTGAACAACTCATCAACAATGTTCGGCATATCTTTGAAGTTGTCAACACTTCCCGACTTGGCACCGACATTATCTCGGAAGACATATCAACATGAGTTTTTTTCTTCATTCTACAATAAAGACATGAGCCGATCATGTATAAAAACACACGATACGTGTGCGAACCGCATTCACGTTGGAATGTACAAGGCTGGGATTGGGTCCAAACAAGCTCAAGTTTCAAGTGGTATTGGTTTTGGTATTGGTTTCAAATCAGGTATTGGTTTCAAGTCCGTATTGGTTTCAAGTCCGGTATTACTCAAGTTTCAAGTCCGTATTGGTTTCAAGTGGTATTACTCAAGTTTCAAGTCCGGTATTGGTTTCAAGTCTGGTATTACTCAAATTTCAAGTCTTGTGTTGGTTCAGGGCACAAGGCTAGTATAAGGTAGACTTTCAGTCAAGCATATGTGGGTGGGACCCACGTTCGGATCAAACGCACATGGTGGGACTGCATTCATACGCACGTATTATAACACGGTTTTTCTTATGTTCATGAGAATTGCGTTTACGAAATTTAAGCCAAAGTCTCTTTCCAAGCTATAACCTAAGAAGCTAGTTTTGCATGCAATAACGGGAGAAGAAGCAAAAACGACATATTCACGGAGTCACGGAACTAAACCATCCTAGCAAATATGGGAGTTTTTTTACTACCAATCTTGATGGGAAAGCTAAGCATGATGTATCTTACAAAACGTTTTTACCTAAGAAATTAGGGTTTTTCCTAAAAAAAAAAAAGAAGAGAGAAACTTAAACTTACCGCGCAGACGGACGGCGGTGGGCGGGCGGCGCTCCGCGGCAGCAACAACGACAGCGTCGGCAGGAAGCAGCAGTGGTAGTCGCGGACGAGAGCGACAAAAAAAAAAAAAAATTCGTGAGAAAAGAAAAGGGGTTGGTCTCTTTTATAGACAAAAATTAGAAAAATCCCAATAGAACAAGGATTCCTCTTTTGTTTGGATTCCTCTTTTGATTCAAATACCAAAAGAAGGAAACCGGTCCCACCAAAGGATTCCATACAAGCGCAACGGCATGGACAACTAGCGGTCGGTCAATACTCTTCCGGGTAAACTTCCTTTATCATGTCTTTCTCACATATGTATGTCACCATCTCATGCCTACCCCACAATAGTGTAACCATTATGCGCTAGGCAGGGGACTTAATGTTGATGGTGGATTTTCATTTAAGGGCTGAAATTGTAAAAGCCAAAATTATGCGCTAACATCTTGCAAAAGATAAAGCCATTAATAAGTGATGAATATTTCTTCACCTTACTAATTCACCTAGAATAGAGCATGTGGCAACAACCTTGACATTATGTGAATTAAATACACGAAATTCATCCAGGTTGGAGCATGTAACAACAATCCCATATACCATGTGAATTTCTGACATTATTAATTAATGCATGACCAGCCTCGTATTTCCTGTACTCATTACCGGTGCGGCATGACGGCTGAGTGTTGTTCTCAGCAGAGCAACACGAATCTCCAAGCATTAATAATAAAACATGTACGAAATACTCATACAGGCTACAACTCTCGGTGTGTTATACTAGCCCGATTGAGCATGTTTGAACATGAACCCGACCATATCGGTCTCGAAACGATCCACGACCATCCAACATCACCAAGCATGATTGGATGGCTTAGATTAAATCCATGACCCCAAGCAGGTATTGGAATATTCACCACCAACCCAACGCGGGCCCGCATGGTCGGCCTCCCCAAAACGGTGGCATAGTTTGCCAAACCGTCCAAACCAAACCAGTATGGACGGAAAACCCTAATTTAGGGTTTTCGGCACATTACATGTATCGCAAAATGTCTCAACCATCCATCTTCGCAGGCATAGATGGAGGTGTAGATGTAGATTCAAAGGACCTAGAGCATGTCAACACAAACACCGTGGGACCGCCTACATACCTGATCGATCGGTCGGGACCAACTATGGTTGGTCGTCTTGATTCGGCGTTCCAAACTGGGTATGACACACGGCCGGGCAAAACCCGATTAGGGTTTGTGTCGTGATCACGAGCGTCCCTTTTCTCCCGCTCGGATGAAGGGTCCAGGAATAGACTAGCGGAGTCAGGTAAATATCAACATGATCACTGCGGGCCCACCTATCTCCACACCCGATTGGCCAAGACCAAACTTGGCTGTACACCTCGGTCGCACGCCCAAACCGGGCGTGGTCGCACCTTCTAATCGTAAGGCCGATCTCGACCACTCAACTTCTCCGGACAAATTGAGTGGCTTAGATCACGTTTCTATGAGGCAATGAAGTACGGGCGTGAACACCAACCTACCACCCACACGCCGAATCAATCGGTTTTGGGACCAACCAGGCTTGGTCATCTTGAAACGCGCGCCGAAGTGGGCATGATGCGCGGCTTTTGCGGCACAGATTTCATTTGCAAATCGATCTCAACCGCTCCTCTTTTGCGGTCAAAATTGAGTGGCCTAGATCGCACCTTCATGAGATAGTGAGGTACGGACGTGTACACCGCATGCCGTCTACACGCATGCCGGTCGGTCCTTTCCAAAACACCTCCCATGCTTGGTTTCGACCAAGCTGAAGAGTGATGCTGCGCGCACCTCGCAAATGAGTGTCACGAGATCATCTCGTCCGTCAACTCTACCGGCTTGGTCAAGCGGCCACTGGTTAGGAGTTAAGAGACCAGACAAGGCATCATCACGATCACCGTCCACCACTCTTCCACATGAGGTGATCGGCCAAATCGAGGGCTTGCCCGTATAGCCTCCAAACGATCACTCGAAGATGGTGGACATGATCTTTATTTTAAGACGCTTAAATTCGTGACTTACTCCGTTAAGCCTTAAAAACGGCGATGCTTCATACATGCATTGAATATACTTGATGCGAGACTGCATAGAATACACACGATACTTCACAGTGTATCGACTTCCTAAATAACTTAGTTATTTAGTCTAGCATTACATGCTACTTTACGTAGGTCCCACGATCCACACACTCGAGACATCAATCATGTCACTGGCGGGGATACATCTTTGGGGTATTGGTGCAGCGGTTTACGGGCGTACGGCGTGCAATGCGCCATCACAAGAACGTGTCGAAGTCATGGACGGTTAGAGATGACAGGAGAAGTGGGCAAGACCAGTTGTGTAACATCGACACACAACTCCACTACTCCATCACTCCACTTCCTCCACTTCCCACGAGAGACGTGAATAAGGCTCAAATGACTTGTATAAATAGGTTCTCCTCCTTATTTCCGATAATGAGAACAAGTCAAGACAAGACGAAACCAAGTGTTAATACAAAACGTATTCAAACACTCAAAGCCTTTGCATCAATCGTAAGCCTGCTCACCTTCGTTACAAGTCATAAACAAGCCTACACCTTCACAATCTCAACACCTTCTTCACTTCCCTACCTAAGATCAACCCCATCTCCTTCACTTTGTGACTGAAGCAAGTCTGGAACGGCCATTTCTTGGTTTAGGCGAGTTATGCATGATTGATTTCTCGAATCACAAGCACTCACCGCGCAGTGCATTTGTTTAGGGTTTAGATTCATTCCTCATCCACACACTCCAAATTACCAAATCCGGCAGGAATAGTTTTCACCCATAAACATGTGGGAAAAAAGTTAACACTCTTTCTGGCTACTTCTCTCTCCTAGCATTTGCTCGCAGTCGAACTATCAGCGAGATTGAAACGTCGAATAGTGTGGCGCTCAAAAAGGGACCAAAACGCTGAATGGTTCGGCGCTAAGAAAAAATCACAAAAAATCTAACTTGTTGAGATTTAAAGCTATTTGAATGGTTCGGCGCTCCAAAAGTAACCAAAAGCATTTGAATGGTTCGGTGCTAAAGAAAAATGCTTGAATGGTTGGGCGCTCACAGATGACGTGGATGGCCAATCTAGTAGCTAGATATCTAGCCCATAAGACTTGGGAGGTTGCTCAAGCTGACGTGGATGGCCATCTAGCAGCTAGATATCTAGCCATAAGACTTGGCATGAATATAAATTGTTGTTTTATACCACTACTGTATATTACATGAATAATCTGGTGTTTGACTTTGAGATCAAAAAGTCATTCGGTGACCAGGATTAATCCAGAAATCTCATCCCGCGGTCCCTGTAGTCCAGATGGAGTTTTATACGTAGACGGCCAAGAAAATTTCAGTATTGTTACGTGGGAGGGTTCTCGGGTCAACGAGAATATGCGGTGGCTAATGCTCGGGGGCTATCGATGCCGTACAGATCTTTTACGCTGTTTGAGGCCGTTGGATGCGAATTGTATTAGATAAAGACTAACAGGGTGTTAGTCCTCAAGGGAGTTGGGTGTAGTTTGGTTTTCCGTTAGTCGTTGGGGAGTTCGAGGGAGTCTTTCAAAATCCCCATTAGTCGTGGGAGAGTTTAGAAGAGTCTCCCAAACTCCCTAGAAAACCCCTGTTAGTCGTGGGAGAGTTTGGAAGAAGCTCTTGAACTCCCTGTTAGTGGTAAAACCCTAGAATGCTAGGGAGTTGATTATTTTGGGGAGTTCTAGAGAGTTGATAGTGTATTTTTGCTGGTACACAAATCTCTCAAAAGAGTAGAGATTTGGGGGGAGTTTGGTTAGAGAGCGGAATAGTGTCATCGCTTTCTCTTATAGTGTACTGGAATAGAGTGAACATCCAAATGATTTTAGTACTTCTTGTGCTTAATCTTTTCTCGTTATTATGGATGAAACTTTCTAGTAATTATTTGGTACCTATCAAGTGTTTGTTGAAATATTTGTATGACCATTAGTCTGTCAGATAAATAGAGACTAGTTTAATAAACACTATGACCATTAGAGTGTTAGATAGCGAGAGACTAGTTTAATAAACACTACTAATCTGGTTATTGGTTGTATGTTTCATATTATGGGATTTTTCCTTTCATTCTCGCGTGCTTACTGATGAATATAAGCTAAGATGCAGTACTCTATTATGGAAAATCTATTCCATAGTTCTGTTGGACCAATTGATATAAAACTTACTTGTCGAGGGAAAATGATGAAATAGGGAGTTTGATATTAAAAAGACATCACCAAGTTCCAGTTCATAAGCTTAGTTAGTTTAGCTTTGCACATCCCTTTCTTAGTCAAGCTATGTCACAATTAAGAGTTCCTTAATTACAACCATTAATGAAAAGAAATTTCTTTTTATCTTTTTTGATCAAAGATCATTATAGGATTATTTTTATTTATTTTCTTTCTTTTGATTAAAGAGATCATATTTGCTCATGAGGATTTGTTTTTATTTTTTATTTTTTTCTTTTGATTATAGATCATTTTTACTTATGAGGATTTGTTGTTTTTTAAAAATAGAATGAGTTAGGAATGAACTCTCTCAAACTCCCCAAACTCCTTCTATTAAACTCTCTCAAACTCTCTGAACTCAAAAACACCAAACTCTCTCAAATTCCCTATACTCTCTCAGACTCTCTCAAAATCCCCAAGATCCAAAATACACTCAACTCCCCCAACTCACTCGAGGACTAACCCCCGTAATTTTCTCTTTCACTATTTGTTTTTTTCATCGATTGAGCTTTCTGTCTGCCTCTGCGATTCTGTTTCCCCTCTTCACACAAACCCTAGACCTTTGCTTTCCTGTTTGGTTTGATTGTTTGATTTTTATTTCTACCACAATTGGTGTTTCATCAGATTTGATTTGTGTAGTGAGAAACAATGGTTATTTCATCAGATTTTTGTTTCTAGGGCGAAGCTAGCTCTCAAATTTCGATCCGAAGTCTTCAATTCCGTAGGTTCTCCACTTTACTATCAATTAATTGAAGCTTGATTGATCTCGGTTTTCTTGCTAATTTCTATCAAAAGAAATATCATATGGTTCAATCATTTGAATGGTTCCCAGACCTTATTTTGTTGTTGATTTACCTTTTTTTTTTTTTTTTTTCCTTTTGGCAATAGGTTGATCCAGTAGCTCTACGATCGCTTGATGAAACCAAGGTGAATAAGTCCTACTGAAATTTAAATACATATATTGCTACTGAACATATTGCATATGATAATAGCTTGGTCATGGATTCAATGGGAACCTTAACATTTGTTGCGGAGTCATCTCTATAGAGATGCAGATATATTAATATCTGTTTATTTGCTCATGTACCATTCGTGTCTGTATATAATGATGCTAAGGGGTATGTTTGTCCACAATTTTTAAACTCCGTACCATGTACTCTTTTGAGAGATTGTATACCACATACATAGAACTCATGTGCCATGAAAGCACTAAAGGAAAGTTCACGCGGCCAGTCATTCATGATAGTCGTGCTTTATGGATTGGTTAGCTTGATTGAGAAATCTATAGTAACATGTAAAGTTAGGACCCATGCATGATTTGCTTTACATTTTAAATTTTTCTCGAGCAAATACCTAACGCACACTACGCACTGAAGGCAAAGAAATAATAGTTAAATTTGTTTAGTATGCTCATAAATCGAACCATGTCATTTAATTAGTAAATATGATTATGCTTATGTACGGAGAAGAATTGGATGGATACGGTGAACTCTCTTTCAAAGGAACCCAAACCTGAACATTGAAATTACCGATGGTAGTTTAGCAGCATCACTTGTATCCACAAGGAACTAAATAAAGTACTCAAAGGAATCTTTCTAAAGTTAATTATGCAGTTGCTGAGTACTTATGTCAGGAAGGAGCAAAGGTATAACTTATACTGTGTAAAAGCTATCTTCTGAATGATACGTTTTCCGGCCAGTTCTTAGTGTGTTTTTCAATCTAGGAGGCTAATGGAACCCATTTTAGTGAGGAGCCTTAGGAAGCTCTTAATGATGTCGATGAACTGTCGAATCTCACTAGGGAAGATAGATTTGGTAGAATCTGAATTTTTATTGGCTTCACTAAAGATTTGTGAAGCTCTTAATTTGTGTTTTTCACTAAAGATTTCAATGGCTTCTTCATTCCAAAGTAACCTGAATTTTTTATTGTATAACATGTTAGTTGGAAACCATATCTCCATTTAAAAAGTTGGGATTCTTCTGTAGCTGTCACTGCGGGCAGAGAGAGGTTTCAAGTTCTTGCATCTACAGAAGTTGGAAAAGATAAGTGAGCTTGGATGTTGGTGGGCACAGTAAGAAGGATTCCAGAATCAATAGATATGGTAATTTCTTTGGTCTATTTTCTTTTCATTTGAATTTGCCAGCTGAATTAAGACCCAACTCTAAATAGAAAATACCTTGAAGAAGTCTAGAAAAGGACGAGTTCTGCTTGATTAATAATTTGATTTTTATTACATTCAAGGAGCACTACTAATGCTTACGGCCAACCTAAACTTATTTTGCTGGAGTAATGATGGCTACCTCTTATTTTCTATAGAACATTAATATGAAATGTTGCTGTAACATATACCATTAACAGAAAAACATGGGCTACTGCTTAAAGTTAGAAATGTGATAGTCATTTATACACTTTATGGCATAATCAGATCAGATAAACCTATACAATCATTCAAAGGGAATCAAATTTTGTTTTTAGGTTTCTTTGCAAAGAATTATATTTTTCCGTCTAAATCTTCGTTACTTTGGCTTCCGAATCTCGATTTTAGAATTATAAAAGATTGTGTATTCAATTGAAGAGGTTACACCTGATAAGTAGCTTACGTGCTGTGTCTGAAAGTGTCACATAACTTCCATATCATACTGATACGTCGATGAAAATTAATATACCTTTTTTTGCACAATTCATGTAGTTTTCCTTTAATTACGTCTCACATCAATAGCATCCAATTTCAATTACTGTTATGAATATAAATTGTTGTTTTATACCACTACTGTATATTACATGAATAATCTCCCCCCTTTAATGGGAACAACAAAAATCTGAAAACCATTAGCAATTTTCGCCTCCCGCACGAACTTTTCGCCTCCCGCACGTATTTTTCGCCTCCCGCACGTATTGTTGACGTACTTTTACTATTAGACGTTGGATTATGTCCATCTCTAAAACCTGCCGTCCGATCTAACTAGCCTAAATTCATAACAAACACGTCTCTTTTTCTCTCTTTCACAATTTTTCTTTCTACTCACTCTCTCTTCCCAACAGGAAAAAACTCAAACTGAATCTTCAATCAATTAATGGCGGAGATCGCTAATTAAATCGAACTTTACTCTTATTTGATTAGGTATGTACATTTCCCATATCAAATTTTTTTCCTACTATTTTCTATGATTCTAGGGTTCTGTTTGTATTTGAGTTTTATATCTGATTTACGTATGTTTATCGATGGTTTTGAACGGTTTTTTATTCATTGATGACTCCAATCTCAATATTTAGTGTAGAATTTTCATCTTTTCATCATAATTTGGATGTAGTGACTCCTGTATGGATTAGTGAATATTGTATTGTCGAACATCAAATCTAGATTAGATAATCTTAATTTGATCTATCTGATATGTCAAATTGATGTGTTAATTGTGATGAATATCGACCACTAGTAGTCACAAAGTTGAAGATTACTTACACGATTGAAGGCCATGAATCCCAAGTCCAAATCAACATTCTTTGAAATCGATGAGTTGAGATTCAAGAGGGGGTTTTGAAATTTGTGTTGATGATTTTGATTTGGGAATTGTTTTGGTTTATGGCCTGGCACTTTGTTATTCGAGAGTTTGATCTTCCAAGGATAATTCTGAAATACGAAAACTGTTTGTCGGCATGTATTAGTTTACTTCAGGGATTGAGTCTAATGTTTCAAAATTTGGGTTGTATTGCAAGTGACTGTTGGAGGCATAGATATGCCATGGAAGTGTTCAACTAAATGTCGATTAGAACATATACTGAAAATGCGAATCATTTTGAAACAAGTTATGATTTTGTTGTTTGAAAATACCTCGCTTAGGTGTGTTTAAATTCTAAACAGAACAGACTGGACAAGCGTGGAAAAGCAAGTTAACAACAAAGAATCACAATTTAGTGTCTAGGATTTTTGGTTTGTTTTCGTTAATATTATCTTCTTTTTAATCTGTATCAATGATTTTAGTTCTTACTTCTTTGGCTTACATAACATTTCTATCTATATGTTGTGGGTTTTTACTGTCACACTCGGATTAACTGCTATTGAGGGTTAAATTGAGGGTTAATTCAGTCGATATTTGAGGACACAGAGTCTTGCTACCATTTAATGAAGAAGTTATTCAGAATATATGCGATATTTGTAGAGGTTTGTCATTGATAAACTCATGAGCAAAAGTTGAACAAGTGCGAAACTTCAATATATGTTTTTAGCTGTGAGATCAGCGCAAATGTAAGAATGTATGTTCAACAACCTGTTTTGGTTGATTGAAAAAACCTTAATTTTATATCTTACAAGTTGTTTGGTTTCGCTTAGCTCCATCAATGTTAGAATTTATTTTCATAACAAGCCTTTGGATTTGGTTTCTTTTGTGCTGCGTTTACATTTCTATTTGCTGAATTTCTTGCGAAGTGGAAAGAACTCATTATCTATCTTGAGGGATGAAACAGTGAAAGTAGAGCAATACGAAGAGTTCACACTGGAATTTTATAGGAGTTAGGCAATGTACTTATGCTTCATGGCAGAGATTGCAAGTGTCTAGGTTAACGAGTTTTGATGGGGGCGGATTTAATACAGGGATAATTGAATTTCTTAAACATTGGTTAGTATGAAAATCTATTCACATGTCAGGATTTTATTAGCATAAGAACCAAATAAAATTTGTGATATATCTGTGTTGATCATATGATGATGATAGCTTTTGGTGGATGCAGGTACCATTCAACATGGAAGAGCCACAGGCGTGCAACGCACGTGCTCCCTACTTGTCCATGGTAACAGCTTCAAGCTAAAAACTCAGGTTCCCAAGGCAACCTATTCAAACCTTTGCTTTATCATGTTCATATTTTAGATTTGTGCTTCATCTTTCACCATTTCGGTTTTTAGGAAGTAATATGGTAGCGTCTCATACATATAGTTTTTTTTTTTTTGAAAGAATGTTAATTTACAACTATATGACATACTACTGCATATCAGCTGCTGCTCCTACAGTACTTTAATATGGTCGGATCTGACATCTTACCCAGACTCTTCCTATCTTCTTTGCTCATAGCTAGAGTAGCTGTATCTTTACTAATTGTCTAGATGGAAATTATTTTGGCAATAATTAGGACCATATACTTTAAATATTTTTATATTGTGCAAACAAAGGGCACCGAACATGGTATAGAGGATCAAGATAAAACCTAAACTGAAGAGTCTTGCATCCTTTCGGGTCCCTAGGAAGTGTCTAACGACCTTCAACAAACTCCTGTCTGGCTGAGCATCCTCGCCCGCTTCAGCCGTTAAAATTCACAGTTATGTCACATGATCCCAGGTTTCATTTATTTTTTACACTTATTTTTGGGTGTAGGTGATGAAATGGGTTGTAGTTGCAGGCGACATTCCAACTGATCCTTGAGCTCGAGCTAAAGTCATTAAAAGATCAAATGAAATTATTATACGAAACCAGATAAAATTTTGAAATCAGCTGCGAATTATAATTGTACCTTCCTGGATTTTGAATTTGGTAGCCCTTGAAATAACCTATCTGCAATTTTTATCATCTGTTTGTTTCTACTTTGATGTATTGAAATATGGATCCAAGAAACAATCTCCTTCATTATCAGAGATTTCTCCATCTTTACTTTCCTTTCTCAGTGACAATTTTCAAAATAGAGGTGATTTATTAAAAGCTCCAGATCTTGTCTCCGAATTGCAAAAGCAATGTTCTGATTTGGATCATAACTTGAACGATCTAAATCATAAACTCAAGAAAAGTATTGTTTCATTCGCATCACATTCAGATCAATTAGGAGTCTTTTCAATGTAATCAATCTCAAGTTAAACCATCTTCAGTCTTTAGAGTTCCTTTCTGGATCTTTTACAGGTAATATTACTTTTCCTTAGTTACTTCTTCCTTGTACATAATAATTAAACCTTAAGATATTTTATTTTGATTTATGTTGGAATTGTGTTTGCATGGGAGAGAAGGAGGAGAAGAAGATTCTGGGAGGGTGAAGCACATATTAGGGGAGGAGTTGCCAGCGCTGGCGAAAGAAGTGGCAAGAGTAGAAACTGTTCGCTCTTACGCAGGTAGGCAGTTATGCTTATTATGTTTCTTATATTGTTGAATTTGATGGTTGCAAGATTGTGTGGAAGTTGAAACTCTATGGTTACATACGCTTCCTGTCATATTTTAAATTAGTTTGACTATTAACCTTTGGAAGGGTTTCTACTGGACATCCTAGCTCCATTTGGAACATACGGTTTCATGCGATATGTTAGTTTATTTTTCTTGCTTGGTTGACAGAAAATATATCATCTTATCAGTGCATTTTATGATCTCTTCTTTGTTTAGTGTTTTCTGTAACAAAAATGTGCTTTAGGTTTTCACTTATTTATGTGAATTATTTCTTATTGAATATTTATCAACAGAGACTGCATTGAAACTTGACACTCTAGTTGGGGACATTGAAGATGCAGTCTCCTCTACCATGACAAGAAACCTAAGGAAGTTGCCCCCTGGGACCAGTTCAGAAGTGAGGGGCTTTAAATGCTTGATTATATATTGTGTTGCAAGTTCTGTGTGTTTTCTCACTTTCTCAATCTTTACCACAGGAAACACGATTGCTTGCCATTAAATCTCTCAAACTCACAGAGGACATACTGATTTCTGTTGCAAAATCACGGCCTCAGTGGAGACGTCTTGTCCACGCAGTTGATCACAGAGTGGATCGAGCTTTAGCTGTTTTAAGGCCCCAGGCAATAGCAGATCATCGATCCCTTCTTGCTTCTCTTGGATGGCCACCAACTCTTTCCAACTCCAAAAGTGTGAACATAGGGAAATCAAGTGCGGTTCTGAACCCTCTTTTCACGATGCATGGTGACTTGAAAAACCAGTACTGTGAAAATTTTCTTGCTTTGTGCGGTCTACAGGAGTTACAGAGCCGAAGAAAGTCTCGGCAACTTGAGGGGCACTACCATGAAGTTGCTATGCGCCATCCACTTTGGGCAATTGAAGAACTGGTAAATCCAATTTCATTGGCATCAGAACACCATTTCAAGAAGTGGGTTGAAAAGCCAGAATTTATTTTTGCTCTCGTTTATAAGATTACAAGGGATTTTGTTGATTCCATGGATGAGCTGTTGCAACCATTGGTTGATGAGGCAAGACTTGTTGGCTACAGTTGTAGAGAAGAATGGATTTCTGCAATGGTAACCTCCCTCCTGATGTACTTGGCGAAAGATGTCTTCCCTGTCTATATTGGTCAGTTGGATGCAGATAACGTCAATGGGGTTCCATCACAGGCTAAATTTTCGATCATGCATCTTGTAGATTTAATGATTTCTTTGACAAACGAGTTCAAACCCTTGTAGCAGATTCTGGAGTTTTGAATTCAATCAGGGATGATGAGAGTTATCGTAGGATCTCTACCATGTCCATCTTTTGTGATCGGCCAGACTGGCTTGAGTTATGGGCAGAAATAGAGCTTGGTGATACTCTGCGTAAGGTGAGACTTGATATGGGGGACGAACGAAATTGGAAAAATAAAGTCCAAGGAGCTTTGCTTGTGTCAGGGTCTGAGAGTTACAAATCTCCTGCAATTGCTGCTACCCTTCGCCATTTATCAGCCATGATTGATCGTTGCAGGCCATTGCCAAGTATTTCTCTGAGAGCAGGATTTATAAGATTGGCATGTGCACCCCTTTTGAGGGAATTTCTTGATTGCTTACTTCAAAAGTGCCAAGAAGCGGAGGGGTTAACTGCCCTAGCGGGTGATGATGGCCTAATCAAGGTCGCAAATTCTGTTAATGCAGCTCGTTACTGTGAGTCTGTTATGAAGGACTGGTGTGACGATTTGTTCTTTCTTGAAATGACATTAGATCAGGGTGATGCGATAGTAGGAGTTGATGAGGACACTTCAGGCTTAGGTGGTGGTATTTTTAATGAAGAAATCGGAATGTTTGAAGAATTTCGGAAAGACTGGACTGAAAAGATATCAACTGTTGTTTTGAGGGGATTTGATGCTAGGTGTAGAGAGTATATGAAGAATAAGAAGCAGTGGCAGGAAAAGGAGGAAGGATGGAATGTCTCCAAATTATTTGTCGGGCTATTGATTATCTGCAAGGAAAGATATCAAAGCTAGAAGAGGGTTTAAATGAGATTGATTTTGTTGTTGCATGGAGAAGTTTGGCCACTGGAGTTGATCATCTGGTTTTCAATGGTGTGTTGATGAGTAAGGCGAAGTTCTATAATGGTGGGGTGGAAAGATTTGGGGGCGACTTAGACGTCCTGTTTGGGGTTTTTAGGGCGTGGTGTTTGAGACCTGAAGGGTTTTTCCCGAAGGTGAGCGAGGGATTGAAGCTGTTGAAAATGAAGGAGGACCAGCTGAAAGTAGGTACTGAAGGAATTGAAAGATGGCTGAAAGAGAAACAGATAAGACATTTGGGTGTTCCGGAGGCAGAGAGGATTGTTAAGAACCGAATTTTTAAGAGTTAGAAATCACTGAAGACATTAGGTTCAGTCGGAAAAGGGTGTATTTTGTTAAAAAGATGGCACAATTATGTAACAATGGTGTTATTATTGAAACAAAAATGGCTAACATTGTAAAAGTGAATGCGCAACAAATTATTGATTATTTTATTTTAGCGGAGAAATTACGATAGATTGTTTTTTAATCAGGTGATTATAAATTGTCCTCTTTCTACGAAACTCTTCCTGAAACCATAATCATAGTCAGCATCATTGGTCTGTTTGGACCAGATCTTTGCACGGATACTTATTTTTCTTTTGTTTTACGAGTAATATTTTATTTTATCGGTAATGCTATTCACCACACCTATTACCACACTACACCACTCGAATGACGTGTCATCACGACCGACTATATACGTGTGAAAGAAAAAGGTGCTCGGTCAAAATCATTTCTCTGCAACTTCAATATTATATAAAAATTACAGCTTTTGTTCATTTCCTCCCACTCCCACCCATTGTTAATGTTCTGCAACTTAACCCCTCCTAGTTCGGCATCCAAAGATCCACCGTGGTAAATTGTATTACAGTCTACACTATTTCTCTTTGAGACTCGTTTTTAGAGATAATATAGCTTATGCATCATTCAAACCCATCTCACTTCCTCCATCAACAAATACATTCAATCCAATCCCTCGTTTCCAAACCGTTCTTAGATGTTGTAACAATACTAACACCTAAAAAATCATGTCGGAACCCAAACCAGTCTACGATTCGTTAAGAACTTTTGCACCAGCCACAGTAGCAAATTTAGGTCTAGGGTTTGATTTTCTTGGTTGTTCTGTTGATGGAATTGGTGATTACGTTACTATATCAATTGATTGAAATGTACAGCCAGGTGAAATTCAGATATCATCCATTAATGATTGTTCAAAACTGAGTGAGAACCCATTGTGGAATTGTGCTGGAACTGCAGCAATTTCAGTTATGAAAATACTAAGGATTTAATCTGTGGGTCTCTTGAAAAAGGATTGCCTCTAGGTAGTGGTCTTGGTTCAAGTGCCGCTGCTGCTGCAGACGCAGTTAATGAAAAAAATTTGGGGGCAAGTTGGATATTGCTGATCTTGTTTTTAGCTGGACTTGATTCTGAAGCTAAAATATCTTGTTAACATAGAACTAGCAATAATGGGTGGATTTGTTTAGTTCAGAATTACAATCCGCTGAATGTAGTTAAATTGCCATAAAACATATAGCAAGAGCTTGATTTAAGAATTTTGTGATCCGGGACTGGGTTTGAACTTTGAGCATATTGTGATGGTGGTGGTGTCTGGTCGGAGGCAATCATATATTTAATTGAATAAGATGTTGCTTTGTCGGTTTTTGGTGTCTTTCGACACATGTCATATGTCTTTATTATATGGGCATTCGATTTATAGACGATCAATTCTTCACGCTTAAGCCGATTATTTTTCAATTCTAGTAGTTATTCGTTCGATCTTTGTTGGTTGGTTTATGATTGGTCATCCAGATTTAAGAACACGACCATTCAACACGGTATCACTTCAGTTTCATTTTTAACGAAATGTATATAGAACGCTTAAGGTTGGTGAATCCAGTTGGCCATCCGTGTCCATCTGAGTTCATAAACCAAGTACGGTTGACGATCACAGTTCGCGAACAGTGTACGCGAACAGTGTACTTCTGAGTTCTCAGCCGAGTAGGGTTGACGAACCTGATTCACGAACCGTAGCTACCTAACTCGTGAACTTTAGCTTAGGTTACGAACCGTTTCACCAAGGGTCCCAGTAAAATTTAGCAGATGCTCAAAGGCTTATTTTTCATAAATATGTTTAGCATTTGTATGACTCTCTTAAACACTTCTAAGACTTCACTGATCACTAAAATACTTATGTGTGCGCATCATGATTAAACTCTTGGGTGTTTGAATGAACATCAACTTGCTTATAGTTCGAAAGGCATATTTGCGAAATCGAAGCTGGTCATTATACACGGTCGCTACGTAATCGGACCACTTGTATTTTCAAGATTAATTCTCACATGTTTTAATTGAAACCCTATTAAGGTTTCATCTAAACAGAGAAATTGTTTGCTTGATTTTCAAGTTATCTTAGCTTGAATTCTAAGCAACCATCAGTCTTGAAAATCTATAAATAGATATGCTTTTCAACTGGGAAATTTAATCCCTGACCCTTTGTATCCTAGTTGATAGCTAGAGTCTTCCTCTATGAACCTAGATTTCCTCACGAAAAGCATAATTAGGTTTACGACTAAAGACTTCGCTTTGGAGATTCGTGAAGCTTGAGTCCAACTATCTTTATATTGATAGTTCATGTATCCTGATCTTACTTTTCTGTTATCAAGGTACTCGTAATCTGTTTCAGATTTTATATATTTGTGCTTTACACAAGGTACATACTCAAAAAATTATTTTCTGAGTTATGGTGTCTTTCAGCAAAATCTCTACCCTAAGAAGAAACATTCGCTTTTTAAGAGAAAAGGAAGAACGTGAAGAAACCGAGAGAAAATTACACAAATCAACAAAGGTTTGTAAATATTCTTGAAGAACTTTATAAGTCTAAGATGGAAGTGCAGGATCTAAAAGATAATCTACAGAAATCTCTCAAGATTCAAAAGTACTTGTCAAACAACAACCGAATAGCTTTGAAGGAGTTAACACTCTTATTCGTAAACTTTATGTTCGATGCCAGTATATGACGACGAGTTCGGAGATGATAACACATTTCTCAAGGATCTTTTTATTAGTCAATTTCTTGTAGGAATTTATTCGTATTCTTTAAAGAGGAACACTAGCTTTTGGAGTAGTTTTTATATATACTTATTTTGTGAGATTTGTTCTTTGTTATCATATTCAGGTAATTAGAACATACATCTCACATTTTCTCATTAGTTAAGCTCTTAACTCTTGCAAAAGAGGAGTAAACATTTTGAGAATTACAGTATACTACTACTACAGGAATCTACTTACTACAGGATTACATTTTTGCGAATCTTTCTGAGTTTCGTAAGATGTTCTTTAGGAATCTACTTACTTCCTTGATTACATAACTGCCAGGGAATAAGTGGTGAACTTTAATCTCTACATTCGTACATGGCTACAAAAGTTATAATTCTTATGTCAAGTCATATCGCATCAATTGTTCTCTTTTTCGTAACTAGCGCAAAGAATAATTTTTGTCGATCATTATTTTTCTCACGAAAATCTTGTATTTTAGTGCCTTTAACATTAATATCGTTATTTTTAACTTCTTTGTTTGTAACTGGTGAGAAGAAAGACAAATATTGGGATACAAATTTACTCTGCTTGTAACTGGAGAGTAAATTTGTTAATGTCCAAGAAAATCCTTTTCTTGTGATTAGAATAAAGGTCGCTCATGTTGTTCTTTCGGGAATGACATAAAATGGGGGAGAATTCTTTTGAACTTGCGCTTAAACGTAAAATATTTGTGGGGAGAGCGGATGTGGAATTGTTGGAGATGCTTATACGATTATACCTATCTATCTCCTTGATGAAACCGCCGAGTTATTTTTTGGTAAAATATTCTAAACTAAAAAATGGTATGTATTCTCTAGTCTTGAATGCTCTTTGTTTAATCCATTGTGATCCATATTTTTCGCCTTTGCCAATTTTGTTGACAAAAAAAGGGGAGAGTTATTAAGTAATATCTTACCACCACATATGGCTTTTAGGATCATCATGTAAGGTGAAGTGGATTATTATCTATAGGTTTTAACTATCTTGTAAAAGATGTAAGTATTGACTAAGGGGGAGAACATATTCACCGTAGTATTGCTTCAAAGTTGAGGTGCAATTGAACTTTGAGGAAGGTATCAATACTATATTTCTGTATAACAACCAATGAGTAGAGTGATTTTACATTCTAACATAGCTCCTTTTGAGTATTCTTATAAGTTTTTATCGTTATAATTCTTCAATAACAAAGATGTTGAACGAACACGTGCAGAACCATAGAAGAACCTGGAGTACGAAGAATTTAAGACGTTTGTTTAGGAACAACAACATGTTACACCATACACGTGCTAGTGTAAGTATTCAAATTCATACATAATGAGTACATTAGCAACAAGTATTTAGACTCAAATACTAACTCGCATACGAAGAGGGGAAAACAATCCCACATGAAAGGCCAACATCAGACCATTGCATGGGAATGAAATTCATAATTTCATAGTATATTATTATATTGAAACGATGGATTATTATGAAAAAAAAATTCCTCATAATTCTGCAATAAGTTCATCCCCATTAAATTGAAACGATGCATCAACATACTAAACAAAAAACCAAGCTTTGAATCATCCAGATAAATCAAGTTATCAAAGCGTATTTGGTCAAACATATATCTTTTAGGACTACATACACGATCATTTAAGATTACTAACCAGGAACAATGTTGTAATATTTATATGACCGTCTCTCGAGTGTGATAACAAACTTCAACACAAATCATGTTATGCCTTGATAAATTCCCTGCATTAACTGTGTAGATCGCACACCCAAAGATAAAGTGAAGTAGGAGGATTAAAACAAAGAAAAAAACCACACAAATTGCAAAAAACATAGATAAAATTCATTGACTGAGATTTCATGGCAGGGAATCAGAATCAGAAAAAAGAAATCTCAAAATTGCAAGAAATAGAAGAAAAAACCTAGCAAAAAAAAAAGCAACCTGCAAGCTAGGTCTGACGTCTGCTCGACTGAGAGCGTAGGCTGAAAATTCCATTAAAAAAACCCTATTTACGAAATATTACGATTCCTAAAAGCTATCCAATCTTTAGAATATTGGATATCCGATATAATTTTGGTAGCCGCATTTAGTTACTGCAATATTTTTGTCCAAAAATCAACAAAAATGTCAAAATACTCTACAAGGGCTCAAGCTTTTATTCCTTTTCCAGGGAGTATCTTTTAATGCCAGCGACAATATTAAGAAAAATATTGTATTAAAAACTAACTTCATGACGTAGTTCGTACCGGAAATATCATCCAGGGATAGGACGTAGATTTAAGATGTGAACCATTGGGATTGTCTTTCAATGAGATTTAAATGAAGCTTTTTTAAGAACGAGGAGTAGATTATGACATTACGGATCGTGAACACAATAATAGGACGATAGCAGCTGTGATCACTGATCCTGGTGTTGAGAAGAAATTTCAGTGAAAGAGTTATTGGGCCAAAAACAACCAAACTTCTTTACAAATTACAACAACACCTTCAGCATATCAGGTACTTCTATACATAAATTTGAATAATACATAAAGATTTGACAACAATAATTTATGATGCATCAACTTTTATCGCTGTACTAAGATTTGAAAAAGGGTAAGAGCTTTACCAATTTATCCACGCCACAACAATCATTAGAAATCGCCCACTGCAAAAGTCTCTACGTATTAGAACACAACCCTACATAAAAAAAGGGAAAAAAATGAATCATCAGAAGAGAGTAGCAACGCCATAACAATAAGGTGAGGTAATAGTGTGTGCTTGGCCATTTTATATATGTGCCAGGAAAAGGTCACGGAGTATCTATTCCTGAATAAATCAAAATATATTTTTACCTAATTAACAAATCTTATTCTGGATAGTTTGATCTACAAAATATAAAAATAATATTTACGGAGAATTATAATTACGTTTAGAATCAAAAACAAAATAAAATCTCCTTATTTCGTAAAAAATCCCTAAAAGGACTGCATTAAAATCTCCGTGTTTTATTTTTTACTTTACACGTCTGTTTTTAGATTGTTTTTTTTTTATGGAATCAATAATATTAAGAAAAATAATTTGAATTTTTTTTAAAAATTTTATTATTATATATTTGTTATAAACCTAAAGTTTAATTACTAAGATGCCCTTTGTGTCTAAGATTAGGGTTTACATATCTTGGACACCAAGTCTTCTATCTATATAAATAGAGGCTTAAACATTGTATTCTATACACATGAATAAGAAATCTCCTTCTTTGTTTCTCCCTATTTTCTGTCTCCTTCTCCTTTTACAAGACGTTATCACGCACGTTGTTCTACCAACCGAAGAGAAGATTCCTTATACCTATATCTCACCTTTCTTGTATTAATCGATTTTTCTTTTCTTTAATTTATTAAAGATTCTAATAAAGTTTCTATGATTTTTATTATAGGTCCGCCATACGAAATCTACTAACAGAGTATGATCTCCTGAAGTGCGAAGGTGACTTTTATGGGTCACGCACAAAAAAAAAAAGACAAAGAACTTATAGGGAACCACGTCTCGCTTTTTGATCTCAAACAGAATACCAAGACAAGCATGAGCATGAGACGTCACACCGTGACTCGTTGTTATACAAGAAAGTTAATTTATTGTCTTTATTCTTAATTTCTTCTATTTTTTTAAATCACTTGATCAATTATTTATTGTTCTAATGTTCTGGACTAACTTGTCACTAACATCAATGATTAATGATTATTATTTTATTTATTTATTTATTTTCTCTTATCTACTCACCTGAAGGTGTATTTATTTGTGATGGAGTTTGCGTATCTTTGCAACCCCGACTATGAGGCCTCTTTCTATGCACATGCCAAAAAAATGGTGTTTGGCATGCCAGGGTGGCATGCCAAACCATTTGCGCCACTATGGGGAAACCGAGCCATCGAATCCCTAGCGAGCGAAATTGACAATATCGTAGCCGATAAAGACTTTATCGCTGGCGTTAAAGTCTTTATCGCTCGATAATTATAATAACGCCGGCGATAAAATGGTTATCGCCAAGTAGTTATTCAGAACGGCTAGTTCCCCATGGTTCCTATATATACGTCATTTTACCTCGACAAAAACTCACACCGCTTCTAAAGATATTACTCCTTTTATTCTCAATTTTAAGCTTCACAATGTCGAGATCCAATGAAGAAAGGGATATTATTGTGAATATGTTCAAACAAGAAAGTTATCGTATGAGGTTGCAAGAAATTGACGAAGAGGAAGTCAAGATGAGAATCTAATCGAAACTATGATGCTTGTACATACGGGTCAAATACCAAGAGTTCCAGAGCCCAAAGAAGTATTATCAAGAAGATATACGTATCGAGGAGGGAATTTTACCATCGAAGCTCATGCACGATTATTTTCTTCCCAATTGTGTGTACTCGATCGAGATTTTCAAGGTCGATTCCGCATGCCTCGTCATCCGGTGAAAAAGATTATTGAAGAGCTTTGTCGAGTGGAACCTCAATTGATTATCGGTTTGATGCACCGAATATTAGAGGTCATAGTCCCAACAAAAAGTTACTTCGGCTTTTTAAGGATTCTAGGTTATGGCACTCCGGGCGGAATGAATGACGAGTACCTTCGTATGGGTAAAACAACTTCTTACACTTACCTTTCATTGTTCTCGTGAAGTAATGATTAATCATTTTGGTCCAACATATTTACGAAAACCAACCGACGAAGATGTTAGACAAATATTAAGGGAGAATGAGGAAAGGGGATTCCCGGGAATGCTAGGTAGTCTCGAGTGTATGCATTGGGTATGGCATGGATGCCCTGTTTATCAAGGCTGGTCAATATAAATGTCATTATCCAAAACCAAGGTTATCCTAGAAGTTATTCGCTTCTTACGATTGTTGGATATGGCACGCTTTTTTTTTGGTCTTAGGGTTCACAAAATGATATTAATGTTTTGCACAAGTCGCCCTGTTTGAAGATTTGAAGTATGGAATTTCTCCATCCGTCCGTTTCATGATCAACGGCCACCGTACACTCATGGCTATGATCTGCCAGGATGGTATCTACCCAAAATGGTCCACCTGGTTCAATGCTACCCGTCGACCTCTCCCCGGTGCATTGGGCCATTCATACCGATATTTTAACGATGCCCAAATGGCACCGAGGAAGGATGTGGAACGCGCTTTTGGAATTTTCAAGAGGAAGTTCGCTATCATTTTGTGGCCCATATCGTGGGTTGAGTCCTCGTGAAATGCACAAGACTATGCTCACTTGCATAATTCTTCATAACATGGTAATTCAGGAACTAGACGTGATTGGGATTGGATTAACTATGATGATGAAGATTTGAGGCGGAGATCTGACCCGAAAGAGGCCTCCCCGCAAGGAATTATGGTCAAATGACTAACTACATTCAACCGTAATTTGTATGACCGGTTAAGAGATGATCTTAGATTGAATCTTTGGGCGAGCATGGAAGATGATTTTATGTATTTTTCTTAATGTTTTAGCTTCAGTTTAAGTTATGTTATGTATTGTTATTTTTCTAATTAATAAGCTTCAACATTTCATTTCAAACTAATATTAATTGGAATGCATAACAACATATCAAATTAAAACTTAAACTAGAACATTAAAACTTAAATCGCTACATTAAACTAGTTCTAAACTAGTACATTAATCATTAAGAGGAATTAGTTCATCAAACTCATCATCGGTTCCATCATCATCATCTTCTTCATCACGGTTGTTAGTAAATCGACTTGCTTTTCAATCGTGCTTGAATCTTGTCAAATTCGATTTGCCATACATGTTTTTGTTGGGCGTTCATAATTGAGGGTGTTAGCTTGAAGAATGTTATGCTTGTCATAGTCAAATCGAATTTTTCGAGAAAGACGACTTTTCTTACTCTCCGGTTTTGAATTTTCCTTTGAATGGATCTTTCCTTCGCGATGGTCTTTTGATAATCCATAAACTCCGCCATGTTAAATCCTACGGAACTCCTCCTTCTTGAGCTAATTTTTCTAGCCGCTTTTGCCTTATTCCTCCCTGGAAGTTTTCCATTATTATTTCCATCAATATAATTATTGAAAACTACGTTGGAATTTGAGCTTGTAGGGGTATCTGGTGAAGAATTTGATGGACCTTATGAAAATGGTGAAGAATTTGGTGTTGAGGGAGAAGAATTATATGGTGACTTTTGGTACTATTTGATTATTTGCTAAGTAATCGGGATTATATTTGTTCAAACCCTTCAAAATATGATAACAACTTTCGAAAGCAAACAGGTTTACCATGTTTTCGTTGCCAATCAGACGAACCTCTCTTTCAAAATCAACATCAGATGCGACCACTCTCCTTTCCTTTTCTCTTGGCTTGCATTATCAATGCAAAGCATAACGCTACTTCCGGTTGATTACAATGAAGTGTTCGACAATCCTTTTGCATCACGACCATTGATGTTCATGGTTTGTTCTTCATATTTTTGAAATATATTATCCCACATGGTGTTACCATGTTGTTGTGACCACCGATACAATCTTGGGTAAAAAAAACATAATTACGACAAATACATTCATCTTCTATCATGGTGTATTTTGCACCACGGACTTCGATTCTTCTTACCTTTGCCTTGAGTTTTTGCTTGTGAATCCATTTTACAAGAAAATATATTGTAGAGGAGTTGTGATAGTTTTAGATTTGAAAAAGATTGAGAAATTAAGAAATTCTAGGAGAGATTTAGAATTTTTGGTGTGAGTTGATATGAGTTTGAAATCGTATTTATAGGGGGAAATTGTAGCCGTTAGATGAAGATCTGGTCGCCGATTATCATAGTATCGGCGATAGCTTGACCGTCATTGTCGATTGAATGACCATCGACGACATTTTGACCATCGAGCGATAAAGACTCTATCGCTCTTCATTGGAAACTGTCGTGTATGCCTATATGCCGGGAAAACATATTGGCATATGAGTTTGTGATTTGGCATACCCATAGTGGTGCATATATGCCAAATACTATGTTTTGGCATGTGCATAGGAAGAGGCCTGAGAATGTATGATTATGGTTATTCTCTATTTTTATTGGGTGCAATTAAAATCCATTGTTTAACCCTAAAAGTTAAACAGTTCATGTTTTTGGGGCATGGGTAATCAGTCTGATTCTCCCTTCTTCTCTAATTTTGTTCATAGAGAAATAAAAACAAAAACCCATCGATAGATTGTTAACGGTTTCTATTCCTTTAATGAAACCGTAATCACCAAAAATTGGTGTTACAAGTAATCTAACCACTTTTACGGTATCCAATCACGTGCGTGGTTGAAAAACCTCCTACCAGTTAATATTGGTATCTTTGTCCATTGGACAATGATCATATGATTCGTATTTGGTTTCTATTCTTTACATAAACCATTTTTTACCACACAATGGATTTTCCATAAAAACGACATTTTCCATGTCGATACGATTTTGGTATATCGTTTTACCCATCGGTATTAGTTTTCTCCATTAATTCTCTATAATGAGATGTAAAATTGGCATTAATTCTAGGTATTTTTAGCCAATTTTGGTTTTTGATTTCTATTCCCTAGAGAGAAATCTTCATCAACCAAAAGCTATTTTCTTTTCTCTACATAGAAAAACGACTAATACGATTTCTTTATTTTCTCCAAAAGAAACATATAAACCAACTGGAATTTGTATTCTATCAATTACTACAAAGATTGGATATCGTTATTATGGTATTGATAGTTGCAAATACCAATCAAATGAGTAACTCTTTGCGTTCTTGTTGGATATTTTTGCAATTTTAATTTTCCACGTGGTAATTATCTCCAAATTTTGGGATTGTCCCAATTGGAATTAGAATATAATTAATTGGACACTCAAGATCAATGGGTGCGCACCCGGCTTGTTAGCCAATATCATTAGTCCTTGTAGTGACTATATATATTGATCTTGATTGATATTTTTTTTTTGATAAATAAAGTGTCCAATAACTTCAATCTAAACCATTATCTCGTTGGCCCTCGAGGTCACGAAATTGGATATTTTATTTCCAAATTTTGCTTGTAACCAATAATATCCATGGTTGATATTTAATTTTCTTAAAATCCAGAAATCATCATAAGTATATGTCTCGAATTAATCGGATAATACTTTATAAAACTTGTGTATGAATGAAAATATTTACGCCATAATTAAGGAAAGATTATGCACTACCGGACGTTAGTTTTCATTAACTTAAAAGTTATATAAATATCTCTCCCATCACAATCAATTTGATTTAGGCTGTCATTATATAATTGGCGTGAATTTTTTCTCATTTTGCTTTTATATAAGCTTTGCCTCTTAAGAGGAAATCCAGTCACACATCTAAAGCAAATAAGTAGCATTCTATAAAAGACTACGTGTAGTGCTCCAATTGAGTGTACCAAAATCACATTCTCAAATATAATAATATCTTCTTACATGAAAACGAGGAGATTATAATGCTCGCGGGTGCTGGTACCAGTAAATTTTGAAATTTTCAAAGTATACATACATTTGGGAATTGTGTGAGCTCGTAGTAAGCTAATTTTTTTGTCGAATATTACAGTAGCTACTAAAATAATAAAGATTGTGGTTGTTAACCCCTCTGCAGAGGAATATCGACAATGTGATTGGTTGGCATATATTCCAAATTAGATTGGATTAATTTCTTGATTAACGTGATTTTGGATCCAAGACTTAACAATTTAAATTGCCAAGCCTATTAATTAAAGGTTGGTGTAGTCGTATTGAGTATTAAGAGAAATAAGTCGTTTTAAGAGCGATTGAGGGTTATAAGTTCAAACCCGAGGATTGGTTCAACAATATATCGTTCTTCCTATATGATGCATTTTGCGTGGTAGTCTTGAAGGACTCGTATTGCATTCACACAAGTGATTTTCTTGGAGAACATATTCAAATTTGTATTATTTGGAGGATTCAAATTATATTCTAGCAGCCACTTGACTCTATTATGTCAGGTTTAACAATCATGTATGTGTTTTTAGAAGTTTGGTACCAAACTGACAATCCAGATTAATTAGTTGATGATATCAGCTTTATATATAGGTCTCTTGAGAGTCCATAAAAACACAAAAATCCACGCTTTAGTCGCATATATTCTATTTTTTCCCCTTAAATCATAGTTAGAATTATGCTAGCTTAAACTCTTATTCAAGATGGACTAGAGTTATTTTTTTGATGCTTGTCTTCTCAGAAAAACTCATATAGTTGGGTTAGCATCAATATTTACGTAAAAAGTTGTACTCTTTCTCCTTCGTTCAAGTTTTGTCCCATGTGGTTTTCTTGACAAGGTTTTAATGAGGCAACTTCTTGTTGACATTTGATTTTCATTTAAAATGTTGATATTGTGTTCTTTTTCCTTCGTCCAAATTTTTCCCTATTGGGTTTTATTGGCAAGGTTTTAGTGAGGCAATTTAATTCAACATGATGGTCATCCAAGGGGGAGTCGTATCAATTTTGGTTGTTTAGTGGATGCCCACATTTGATTAAACCAAATCAACTTAATCATCTCCTAAGAATTTGGATTTCCTTCTCACAAATACGATTTTTGTTCCCGTATGATAAGGTATCTTGGCACTTTGTTGAAGAAACTACATCAACTATTTTTGCAAATCATCTCCGAGAATCTAGCAACCCAAGACACAAGTCGTCAATGTTTTTAAAGAAGCATAGAGACTCGAGAAAACTACTACTAGAAGACTAACACAAAATAAGACTTCACCAAGTAGCAATTTTGTTGACGAAAGAAGAAGAATCTTTTGCATTCAAGAAATACGTTCATGAAATTGGGAAGTTGCGACTCAAAGATTTGCAAGCCAAGATTTAACTGAAGTACTCATCAGGGGGAGCACCATCATCAAATTAAGGTGCATTCACTGGACTTAACATGTTGTACTCTTTTTCCTTCGTCAAGGTTTTTCCCACTGGGTTTTCCTTGTCAAGGTTTTAACGAGGCAACATTTGCGTGTCCAACACTGTTTCAAGTCTTCACGTGCATATCAGGTTTTTCTCTTTTGAGTTTTCCTGGTATATTTGTAATGACTTAGCCACAGTGGTCATCAGGGGGAGTGTTATAAACCTAAAGTTTAATTACTAAGATGCCCTTTGTGTCTAAGATTAGGGTTTACATATCTTGGACACCAAGTCTTCTATCTATATAAATAGAGGCTTAAACATTGTATTCTATACACATGAATAAGAAATCTCCTTCTTTGTTTCTCCCTATTTTCTGTCTCCTTCTCCTTTTACAAGAATATTAAATATTATTACATGAAACTAGTTGGAAGCCTAACAAGCTAAGCTCCAACGACATACTACTACATTAATTGAACAGGTTGCTGTGCTAACCTACCAGCGAGCCTCATGGGTAACCTAGCCAAGGAGCCGAAACGGCGGGAGGGGGGCCGAGATTGTGTCACAAGGGGGCAAACTAACACTACCTTCCATGTTAATTCCTGCAATATTACGCCATTGGGGACTCGAACCTGGGACCTCCTGGAGCGTATTAAACTTTGGGAAACGGGGATGACCAGCTGAGCTAGGGCCCGTTCTTAATGTTTTCTTTTTTATTTTTGAAAATCCATTTATTTTTATTTTTTTATTTTTTATTTTTTTTTTGTTCTCAATGTTTCGCTTAATATTATCTTCAAATGCTCTCTGATTTTGTATAATAAATTTGTATTTTGACCATTTGCGGGGTTAATAATTAACTTACACTCAAAAGAAGATGCGTTGATCCTTCAATATACAAGTATTTTAGTTCTTAATTCTTGATCTAAATTCGATCAAATTTTTCTTAATTGTAATGGAATTGCAATTGATATTGTTGTTTATTTTTTTACCGATTTTTTTTTAATTTATTTTTTGTTCTCCATATTTTGATGTTATCAATATAAGAAATATAATTACTTTTGGACTTAATCCATTAAAGTTTCGTACAAAACTTTGGTTTTAAATTGTAATTAGAGTTTTATTATAATAAGTGAAATCAGACTTTTTTAGTTCTAAATTGTAATTAAGCAAAAAAGTCTAGCCTTTTCTCCAAGCTCACTTCAGCCAGACTCCATTTGTACCTAGAAAAAAGAAAAAAAACATGATGAACCTTTTGCTGAGTAATTTTAAGATCAACATAAAGGAAATACACATGCATACTTACTCAAAACAATAATATGCATACATCCATGAAAGAAGTAAGAAACTGAGCATCTTTCCAACATACGGTATATAACCCATGGCATAGACCTACTTCATGTTCCAACAGTAATAAATGTTAGCCAAACAGCTCAAACACACATAAAAGCCTATCCCACTAGTAAGATTGATTTGAGACTGGACATAGCGGAAGAAAGAAACACAAAATTCATAGAAGGTTTAACGTATAAACAGCTGCACCTCTAGAAAAAAGAAGCCCAGCAAAAGTATAGAGAAGACATGTTCTCCAAATCCAATCATAAACCTGAATAGGGAATGGAAAAGAAGAAAATGGATCTTTTGAGCAAATTGTCTGGTAAATATTAATGTATGGATAGCAAAGCCTCTACTTCTAGAGGGAAAAGCAAAGGTTAGATAATTACCCCCCAACTCCAGCCGGCTTATTTTGTGCATCACCCATCTCCTTTTTGCTTGATGGCTCTGCCCTTCACATGGCAGCATAAGCATTCTTAGCAATGTCAGTGTACCTGAATTAAGTATCAGAATTTAATATACCATACCTTAGACCACACACATTAGGAGTACACTAGAAAGGTTTTAAGACTATGAAATCATTTATTAATGGGCAAGACAACGGTAATTTTGTCCATAACGATATTCAGTTCTAATACTGCATCTTAGAAACTCAACCACAAATAAATGCAATTTTCTTGGAAGCTTTGAACTAAGTTGGTACATTAAATTCTTTTTCTTCAATGTTTTCGTGTTGATTGAAACATAATGTTTAACGTTTTAAAGTTAGTAGCACCAAAAGCGAAGTGGATTTATGGCTACAATCCAGGATAAATTCTAATCGGCAATATCTTGACATCTTGACTAGGATGACTACAAGATATCACATTGATACACAATCCTCTCTAAATGACATGTATATGAGAGATAACAAGTCAACTTTCATGTGTGTCACAGAACTGAAAACCATCAAAATTTCGCACTGGATCATTTTCTTTATGCACCATCTGGAACTCCATGAACAGTTCATCTTGGGTCAATGAAAGTGCACAAGCAGTAAAAGAAATTGGAATTTTTTGAGAGTGGTTTGAATGACATAAAACAGGACCAAAGTAGTCTAGGAGGATGTGATTCTTCTAGAACATGTTAAATATGATCAGTAATCACCCATTCCTAGTGACAGCCAGTAAATTGGTCACTCCCAGAGGAATTCCAGTGAGGAGGAGTCTGAATAACGTAACATCATTAGCTGACTAGATCAGGCAATCATGCAGTGCGCCATTATCATTAGATATACTTCTATTAGTTAGCATTTTAGCTACAAGATTGTTCCATGCATGATGTTCCTAAATCCTAATCATTAAGGATGGTAGTTTGAAACTAGAGAACTTCAAAGAACCAAGAAAGTAACAGAGAGGAAATCTGAGATATATCATGTTCATTGTTTGGAAGGTTTAAATAATACCAGATATTACTCAGTAGAATGCTGAGAACATAAAGAGGATAAAACCATAGCATCTGCAATGAAACCATCACAAAATAAGATCACAGGGAAGCTGAAACAATATTCATTCAAATAGTATATGTTTGACGAACTATGAAACGCACACCAATTAAAGGAGAGAATCTGATAGATACATATACGCGAGTCATGCGACATTATGTGCTGTGAGACATGTTAAAGAATAGCATATTCTTAAATGAGTAAGGTAGAGATCAGAATGTCTAAAAGAATAAATTGTAAGAATAAAAAGCACCAGTCAACCTAACTCTATAAAATCTCGCAGGGAAAATATCGCAAAAGTTTAAAAGTATGAGACGCCATGGAAAGTCTGGCAACAGTCAACATCTTCACCTAGATGTTGCCCCTCTAAATTTCCATCCATACATAATAAGTTTCGGCGACTACAAAAATTAATTTACCGAAAGGAAGAGTTTTGCTTGAATAGTGATTTAGGTGTTGAACATTACTTACCAAAATGAACATCTAAATGGAACATGTTAATCATGATGAACAAGTAATCAAAGCAATTTATGCCACGAAAACTATAAACGCAAAGGTCCATTCTAGAAGGGCAGTTTTCCTACTACGTTAGTAATTATAAGTCCCATTCTAATGTAAGACACAAAATCCCCATACCAACATAATGCACCACATTCAGTCTATTACACTTGAGGCATCATATAAGAAACAAATCACGGAATAGCTAACAACAATGCTAAACGCATACCGCATACGTACATAGAAAAGCTGTACAAGTCCACCAGGCATATAGGAATAGAATTTCAAAATCTCTCCAAAGGAACATGAATCTTGAGTACGAAATTGTTGACATTGGTTAGGTAATATCCATTCCAGTGTTGGATTACCAGTGACTTTAGAATAAATATGCTGTAAAAGAAAAGAAAAGACAATAAGAAATCTAACAATCAAAATGGACAATGCATCATTGTGACAAAAAAAAAAAAAAGGTTGACCTAAATTGAGAAATATTACCTTCCTAAGAAGATAAAACCATTCAATATAAAACACTGTGCAGTTTGAATCGAAAGCTTCTTCGACCTAGAAGACCAGAACACGGTTATAAATCAACATCAAAGTCAAATTTGGATTGAATTTATCAAATAAGGAAAAAGAGAAGAGCAACAAACGAATACCTAAAACAGAAAAAGATGACCCTATGAAGACAGCAAGCTTCTCTGAAACCTTCCAAGTAGAGGATTAATGCTTGCTTAGTTTACTTCCTATATCATTATCTGTTGATTCAGCCATTTAACTCGGACTCTCTTTTCCAATAGAGCTGCTTTTACAGAGAGAGAGAGTACCGAACAAGGGTTCCCTTTCCTGTGTGACTAAAAGAATAAAAGAGAATATGAAAATTTCAGAATATCCAACGGAAAGTCAGAATTTTGAATCGGATGAACGATTGGAATTGTTGGTTGGCGATTCGATTCGGTTTGTGAGAATCCTGATAAGTGATGAGTCAAAAACACGATCTTGAGTTCTGACCGTGGCAAACCAAATGCCGATATGAGAGTAGAAAATAGAAGTTGACGTTTAGTCCCAAAGTTAGTGGGCTTTGGACGCTCTAGTCCACTCATATGAAGCCCAGTACTCTTTAGTCCAAAAAAAATATGCGTCTAACAGATTAGTCCAAAGCACAACGGTTCCCAATTATTTGTACTTTCAATATACCCTAATTACCCTTGAGCCGATTCCAAATATATTTAAAATCGAATTTGTTGGATCTCAAACATGAATTCAAGACAGGGAGCAGGTCATATATGAATTTTGGAGGCGATTTAACAGTTTCAGAGAGGATTTGTTGTATTTAATCGTGTCTTCAACATATTTCAACTTCAGGTTACTTTGGAAGTGTTTTGAAATCGATTTTTTTGATCTCAGGTTTGAATTCACGACATATTGAGAGATAGATCGATCCAGATATAAATTTCAGAGGTGATTTAACATATTCATAGAGGTTAGGTTGCATTTGATCGTTTCTACAGCAGAATTCAACTTCAGGTTAGTTTGGTCTTTTTTTATTTTTAGTTTTCCTTTGCTTCATCGTTGAATTTTGTTTCTGATATTTATTTATTTTTATTTTATGAGTTGATGATATGAATACGATATGTTACATCTTATTGTTTGTATGTTCTTGATTTGATTTTGTTATATTTTAGCTTTTGATTTTTGTTAAATGATTTTGATTACTGTTTTTTGATTTTGGTGTTATAATGCATGATATGAAATCGAACTGATATTAGATCGTAAGCTTCTGATTTATTCAGTTATGTGTTCTAGTAAGATTCTGAAGCTTCTATCTTCGTTTAATCAATGGAGTATTTGATTTACGTTTACTGTTTCGATTAAATGTGTACTTTCCTGTACATTGTTTACTTTTTAGGTTATTCAAATCTGAAGTTTGCAGCTTCAAATGTTTATTATTATTTCTTGGGTTATTTAACGTTTGGTACTGAAGAATTGTCCAACACCTAGCTTTGGTACCCACAATTCAAATATTAGCGGTTGGTACTTGGACTAACGTTAATTGTTAAATTAAATAGGTTGACTAATATTTATTTACTTTTTCAAAATATCATTATCAATGTCCTTTTAAAGGTTTTGATGGGTGCAAGAATGGTGTTGGTGGGAAGGGTTTGCTTAAGGTTTCTGTTCAATCACTTAAAAAACCTACATTACAAAAGAGGTGGAGGAACTGACAAATGCCGTGATAGGTTACGCAGTCGTTGTGATATCTACCAAGCTTGGAAATCTACCTTGCAGCACTTGGATAGCTGGTTATGCACTCAATGTATGCATGTTTATGCCTTGGGAAAGAAATGCATGCATCTGACCGAGAATGAGCTCGCCCCTTCTTCAGTTACGATACATGGCATCACTGCTCCAATTAACATTGATGTTAGGATCCCGTAGTTGTACCGGGAAGAAGCTACACCAACTCTAAGACTTGAGCTTTTAAACACGATTTTTCTAGCCCAGATTCCCACGGTATCCAGCATCCAAGTTAAGTGTCGTCTGCACTTTGCTCGTACCTTCAAGACCGTGTTGCAGAAAGTTATTTCAATGCCTAATGAATTGTCATCATGGTTACAGCTCCTGCTCTTCCCTGTCTGCATCCTTCATGTTGCCGAGAGTGATCAAGATAAGAAAGCTAACACCCGTAAAAAACTTCAGATTAATTCCATTAATCGTCCACTGCGTCTATGGGGCGAACCAAATGGGTATGTTGTGTTGTTACAAGAAGTTTTGACCCTTCATGAAGAGAGGAAGAAAGAATTAGAGAAGGTTAAGAAGAAACCTAAACGGGAAGATCAGGAAATTACTAACCTGAGGTTGTGCAGGGACAAGCTTAGGAACGGATTATATCTTAGCGCGATACGTACTCTAACCTCAACTGGGATTGCACCTGACAATGAGGGCATGCTAGATGAACTGAAATGCAAGCATCCAGCTGCATATGCTCCAATAATACCCTCTTGCCCACCTACACAGGCTGCCATGGTAGCTTCTAATGATTTAGTTTTGGGCAGATTAAAGAGTTTTCCTAAAGGGACAGCTTGTGGGCGAGATGGACTCCGCGCGCAACATCTCCTTGATGTTCTCAGTGGTCCTGCGACAGTTGTATCGGATGAACTAACCACTTCCATCGCATATGTGGTCAATTTGTGGCTTTCTGGCTCATGTCCATCTGCTTTGGGGGAATTCGTAACTAGTGCCCCTTTAACTCCACTCATTAAGCCCGGAGGTGGTTTGCGCCCAATTGTAGCTGGTACAATTTGGAGACGTCTTGTCTCTAAGTGTGATGCATCCTTTGTTGGCAAGGAAATGAACACTTACCTATGTGATTTTCAGTTTGGAGGGGGGCTAAATGCGGTGGAGAGGCAATTCTACATGCGGTGAACCGTGTCTTGGAAGAGAAAGGGGGTCAAAATAATCTATCCATGATGTTGGTGGACTTCACTAATGTGTTCAATCTCTTTGATATTACATCCATGATTGCAGAGGTACGTAGGTTATGTCCTTCGATATCTCGATGGTTGAGTTTTGTTACGCTTATCCGGCACGCTTGTATTACAGAGATCATGTTCTTTCTTCAGCCCGGGGGGGTGCAACAAGATGATCCCTTGGGGCCACTTTTGTTTGCGCTTACTCTCCACCCTCTAATCTTGAGTATTACAAAACGATGTGATTTAGAAATGCAGGCATGGTATCTTGACGATGGTATGATTATTGGTGATACTATGATGGTTGCAAGGGCTTTAAAGATCATACAAGAGGAGGGCGTGGATAGGGGTTTGTTTTTGAACATCAAGAAGACCGAATTGTTTTGGCCCTCCCCTGACCCTAGAGATTCCATCACAGGTGGTATTTTTCCGTCATATATTAGTAGATCGGAGAAGGGAGTCAAGCTTTTAGGTGCTCCTGTTAGTCTGGATGCCCAATTTTGCATGGACCTGGCCGTAAAAAGAGTGCATAAACAACGGAGCTCATCGACGCGGTTGAGAAACTTGAAGATCCACAGTGTGAACTTCTTTTGTTTAGAAATTGTGCTGGAGTTTCTCGTTTGTACTTTGCCTTACGCACCACCTTGCCTGATTATTTATATAAGGCTCGGGAGTCATTTGACACTCGGCTTTACAAGTTCCTACGACATGTGATCACAGTGTGACAGCCCGGGGTTTTGGTCCCTTGCAGCAGAGGTTTGCCACCTTGCCTCTCGGGTTGGGTGGTTTAGGTGTTTACCGATGCATGACACTATGCAATATTGCTACTTGGCGTCGTGCTGCCGGACCCTAGACCTTGATTTGTTATCTTGAGACACACAGGTATTTGTGGTTCTAGTCCCAACCTTGAGCGGGTTGTAGCTTCCTTCAACTCTCTATGTAGTCATGCTTCTCCTATATGTGTCGATAACTCTACCACCTACTCAATGAAAACCTTGGCAGTTGTTATTTGATACAGTAAAGAAGGACCTGACTTCCAATTTCGAGTTGTCTGAACGTGATTTGATGTTATGGAGGAGTAACCAAGTGAAGCATGCTCTTGATTTCCTGATGGCTATTCCTATTGTTGGTTTAAATCAACAAATTAGTGCAAGGCGCTTCATTACTGCTTTTATGCTGAGGCTTGGCATTCCCTTGTTTGAGCTGGATAGTAAGTGCCCCTTCTGCAACAGAGAGATGGATGTGTTTGGTGACCATGATATACACTTAACAAACGAGGTAGGACTGAAGTTTCGGCATGACTTGATGCGTGATGTGATTGTTGATATGTGTTACAGAACGGGTGTGCCGACACGAAAAGATGGATCTTGGGATTCTTGCGAACAATGGTACTTCCTTGAGACCAGCCGATATTCTTGTGCTCAATTGGGATAATGGACGGGATGTTTGTTTGGATGTGATGGTTGTTTCTCCCTTTTCTAGTAATGGTAACCGTATTTTTGAGCTGGGTCAAGCTATTAAGGAGGCCGTGACTCGTAAGAATACCAAGTATTTGGAAAAATACACCTTGCAAGGCTACGGTTTTGGTGCTTTGGCTTTTACTACTCTTGGTGAGTTTGGGGATGCAGCGATTGAGTTTGTTAAACGTCTTCGTAAATACATGGCCAGCCATGATGCTAATGTGCGGGTTGGAGATTTTATTTTTCATAGGCTAAGTGTGGTAGTACAAAAAGGGGTTGGAGCCCAGCTTGTTGCTCGGCTTCCGACTAGTTTCTGTCTGTTGAGGATCCTTTGTTTTGATTGTCTCCTTTTTAAAAATTAATTAATATATAATATCCATAAAATAATAATAATAATAAAATACCCTACATTTCAAAAAAAAAAAAAAATCCGTGTGGAAATTTAACAGTTGCAGATCTCGGTGATGAAGAACGTATCACCACCACTAGATCATTCCTGTTATTCTACTCCTTCACCAGATTTTGTAATCCTTCTTATCGAAACTATAAAAAGCACTCTCATATACCGATTCGAATTTCCCGAGAAGAAGTTGTAGTAATTGAAGCTTTGAAAACCATTGTTACTGAAAACATGGATTAGTAGATGATTTTGAGGAATCGGTAATTTTTCAAACATAATATGTTTTCACTTTTCGATGCCCCAAATAAACCAAATACTCATATTCTTCCCGTCATCACTTCCAAGTCGAGAAAATGGATTTTCTTTCATAACTCATTCTTGTCGAAACTATAAAAAGCACTCTCATATACCGATTCAATTTCCGAGAAGAAGTTGTAGCAATTGAAGCTTTGAAAACCATTGTTGCGAAAACATGGATTAGTAGATGATATTGAGGAATCGGTAATTTTTCAAACATAATATGTTTTCACTTTTCGATGCCCCAAATAAACCAAATACTCATATTCTTCCCGTCATCACTTCCAAGTCGAGAAAATGGATTTTCTTTCATAACTCATTCTTCCTCGTCAAAGGAAGCGAGAAGATATCTCCCATGTTGACTTCAAACTCGAGCCCATTATTCGTTCTCCATCTTCAATCATGGCAGCAATGACCAACTCCATCTCAATCCTATCACCCACGAACAAAGAACAATATCGAGTCCCTTATATTCTTTTATCTTCACCACGGACTCGAGAAGCATCATGATCGCAAACTCGAGCACCACTTCATCACTGCCATTAATGGCAGTAACACCACTGTTAAGCTCTTTTAAATTCCACATATAACCCACGTTTTCAAATATCTTCAATAACCCATTAATTCAATCAAATTCAAAATTCTCTTAAATCAAATTAACCACCATGAAGATGATTGTCATCAGAAACCACGGTTGCACATTTTGCCTATTTTGCTGTCGTGAAACCAAAGAATAACATGGTGGTGGACCCAAGCAAAAGTATCTGGATTACAATAACCAAATCAATTATTAGAAACCCAATTCAAAACTCACTTAACATCATACCCAAAACACACTAATTTTTTTCATTTCACCCAAATGGATTAGGTTATGTCTCTTTACCTAATATTAAAGAGGAGAGACACACCGATCGTTAGGGATATAATTGGAAGAAAAAAAGGAAGGGTTAGGAATATAATTGTAAAATAACTTTTTAAAAAAATTAAAATTACTGAAATTTAATAACGCTTAGGTCAAAGTTTGACTTTGACGGTGAACGGCTTATTTAGGCACCAACCGCTAATATTGGTAATATTGGGTACCAAAGCTAGATGTTGGACATTTACTAGGTACCAAACGTTAAATAACCCTTATTTCTTTTGTCATATGTAGGGGTATTCGAAGCATGGTGAGCATTCTGCTACTTTTCGTGTTAATACTTCGACAACCATAGATGAATTGAAGCATTTTGCATGTAAGCAGTGGAGGTCTTTGTCTCCTGGGAGTATATGTTTCAGTTATATGGATAATCAAGTAGATTTGTACAAGGTGATATACAACTGCAAGGTTTTTTATTGCTCTTGTTATTCTTATGAACAATGAAGATTTCTATTTGAATGTTGACGTGATTCCGAAGCATACCTCTCGTTCTAATTCTGGTTGTATCACTAATTCTGGTTCAAGTACTACAAATTCTTGTGTAAGTGAAAGTCCTAAGCTTGTAAGGGTGGTCAATCATGATGCAGACAAGGCCAAGCCTCTGATTATTGATGAATGAGTTTATGTTTTTGACAAAGTTGGTAGAGAATTTATGGGTGGTGTTAAAGCTGTTAGACTTGTTGTTGATAAGTACAAGATGGCTATTGGTTACAAGATTGTTATTCTTAAAAATGACAAGACTCGTTTTTACCGCAAAGTGTGAAGAAGTGGTTGTGGTTGGAGGATTCACTTTGATCCTGTGAATCGCGACATTTCTCGGTTCGTGTTGAAAGATTCTAATGTTATTCACAGGTTAGTGGTGTTCATATTAGTTCACATTACTAATTCTTGTTTTTGTGATCCAAGTTATTTATTTTTAGGCTTTTATATGTAGACTTGTTTTAGGTGTACATTGTGGTGCACATTACTTGTTGTGGGCTTTTTAAGTGGCGCATTGTGGCGTAAATTACATATTCTTGCTTGGTCTGTGTTTTCTTTTTGCATACTAGTGTAACACACACGCGCGATGCGCCCGTCGCTCTTTCTCCGCTCTACATAAATAACGGTTGGTCCATGAGCCAGCCAATAAACACTCTGAGCAAAACCTTTATTTTCGATCACATGAAGTATGGTTAAACATCATACCAAAAACTTTGGCATGCTGATTATATAACTCCATTCACATATAGCTCCTATTTACATAGGTTGGGAGTGCATCCAGAGCATATTTCACACAGGTTCACTATAACGTGCTTAAGGTCGAGACTTCACATAATTGAGAAAAAAAAATCTACCTACTCAAAAGGACGTAGTATATTTGAATGCAAAGTGACAATTCTACATATAGAAGCAGAGGTATCTTTCCACTGAACATTGCGAGTTTTTTTTATGGGGGAAGACTTAACGAGATCTCGTTCGAACTGTTTCATCATAATATAACCCTTTACTTCCATGATTGCGGCACACCCGGTTTCCATTATAGCCTCTTAGGTCCTACACCGACTTCTTTCAGCTTTTAGTCATGTTTCTGTAGTAGTGCCACAAATCAGATGCAAGCGCAACAACCCGTATACAGTTCTGTATAGAGACCAAATCACTGCTACTCAATCGACCATCCAAGTAGCTCGTCGAGTTCATTACTCACAACTCCCCAAGTTACGCAAATGACGGCCGGTAAATGCACTGACACAAGAAAGACCAAATTGTTCCCCAAAAAACATAAAATCACACAACCATAACATATCAACAAAATTTAGTTCACAACCTAGGATAATAGCGAGAATATCACGAGTATCAAATACAATCCTCTTTTGACATAGCGAGATATACCAAACGACGGACTAAATGGTTCGACACCGATCTGTTTTATATGCAAATATAATCGCTTAAATAAATTTTCCTTTGGAAGCATCTCGATTAAACCGTCCTTATAAAAGAAAACCAAAGAACTTATCAAAGCAAAATTTTCAAAAGTCTTGACACATATGAACTCCCTCTATAGTATGGTAATAAGGTAAACATTAGTTAGCTGGGTGCAGTTCCTTTGGGGATAAAGTTATGTTTGATTTAGGAGAGCAAAGAGAAATTTTAGCGAAAGAGAAAGTTTGTCTTTAGTCTACTTGGTTTTGCAGGGGGATCTGTTGCTTGTAGTGATTGCGAGTTTGATTTGGTAGTGCATATGTAGCACCTTATCTGACAACATTTTCTACTCATTCGTTAATGCCGAGCATAATTTTATCTCATAAGTTAAGACCATCAGTACCAATGGAAAAGAGTTCGCAAAAGGTTTAAGTCTGTAAGCTCATACTCAAATGATTACACACTAATAAGTAACTTCGTACGATAAGTGTCCAATGCATTGTATTATTTGTTGTTGAACTTGATAGTGAAATCAAGGTACATACTTAAATGGGACACCCAAACTAAGTTTTCACAAGGGGTATTTTGTCAAACAGGTATGTTCATGTAAAATAAGTAGTATTTCCACAGATGAGGTTCAACAATCAGCCAAAGTTGACAGTCTAATTGAAGTATCATGTCATGGAAACTATTAAAAAATAAAACTATTCAAATGTTAAAGGATATGTTTCATGAAAATGCATCCAAAATTCCATTCCAAAAAATTAAAGTCGACTAATATTATTGATGAAAACAATCCTCACCTCAACCTTGCATTCTTGGCTCTGCAAATCCTATCTAGTGGCCATGTGAATCTTGTTACAAATTGAAGCCGATATCAATTGAAGTTTAAGAAATTGAAATACGGAGCTCAAAAATTGAATTTGGGGTTGATTGAAAAAATTTTGATACGAAAATTCAAGCTGTAAGAGTTGAATCTGGGGTTGGTAATATTACAATTGAAAGATTAAGAGGTCCTACTAACCCATTTACTGAATCAACGGCGTTTTATGATACATGTAGTCGATTTAGGGAAGAAAACACTGAAGAAAACACGATTTACACTATAAAATTGATTTACACTGGACACGATTCACGCATGTACCCCTCGTATAACTGAAATCTACAAAAAAAGTGAGCAGGAAAACAAAAATGAGGAAGGGTAGTAGAGTCTTTTCCTGTCAGAGTGTGAAAATGCCTCTTTTCTTTATATTAGTATAAGAATAAGAATAAGATAAGATAAGATAAGATAAGATAAGATAAGATAAGATAAGATAAGATATGGTGCTGGTTTTGAGATCTTATTAGGTGTACATTGTGGTGCACATTACTTACTCCAGTTTTTTTTTTCTTGTAGTTGTGGTGTTGGTTTAGGATTGAAGAGTCATGCGGTGACAACCAAGTTAGTTAAGCATTTGATCGCTGATGATCCTAGTTTAAAACTCGGTCAGATCATGTCACTTTTTAAGAAGATTTATGGGTCCAATATTAAGTATCACCATGCCCGTAGAGGGAAATAAGCCGTATTTGAAGAACAGTTTGTTGATGACGAAAAGTCGTATAGCTATTTAACTTGGTATGTCAAAGCCGTTGAGCAAACTAATCCTGGTAGCTTTGTGAATTTTTAAGTCGATCATACAACCAGAAGATTTCAGAGAATTTTCATTTGTTTCGGTGCTTGCAAGCATAGTTATTGGTATCTCAGGACCATGATTTACTTGGACGCTACTTTCCTCACTGGTAGATTCAGAGGTGCTTTGATGGCTGCAACATGTATCAATGGAAACAATGGTTTTTACCCATCTGCTTTTGCTCTTGTTTCTGCTGAAAACAAGGAAGATTGGTTTTGGTTTCTAGACAATCTTGAACAAGTTGTCGATGGTCGTATGATTGTTTTCCTTAGTGATCGTGGAGAAGGGCTTTTACAGGTGTTGATGGTGGTTTTTAGCTTAAGGATAAAATCGTAAAGTCCTTACATTCGATGTGACGTCACTCTGAAGGGAAGTAGGGCCATGGGTGCAAAGCCTCTCCACTGACATGTTTATTGAGTCGTTCAATATACTGAATTCTTCTTGAGTTTTACTGTCGGGATGTTTTCACCTCCTAAACGAGCTCAAAACCTAGATATTCCCAGGCGGGGAGATAGGAAATTATTTTTCCGATCGAAATAGAGGGCGGATCGTCAAAATCCGAGTTCGTACGAGAAATCTACAACGATTTTATTGAGGGTCGCTCCACTCCCATGCCATGCCATGCCGCTCCACTCCCATGCCAGGCCATGCCGCTCCACTCCCATGCCATGGCCGTGGCCGCTCCATGCCCGCGCCATGACATGTCGCTCCACTCCAAAGCCTTGGCCTTGCCAAGCCATGGCCACTGCGCCATTCCAAGCCTTGGCCACGCCAAGCCATGGCCACCGCACCATTCCAAATCCAGTAACATCACATGCTATTTCCTACGACAACTCTCTTGACTTTAACTTACCACACGTAGCAATGCGCTACATGTTTTCCATGAAAACACTCGAGATATCAAACACATCACAAACTGGGGGATACTCACTAGGGTATTGGTCTGGCGGTTTACAGCATGCGGCATGCAATATGACCGTTACAAGAAAGTGTTATAAAGTGAGTCGGTGAGTAATGGCAAGAAGTAATAGAATAAATGCTTCCTTCATCATGGAAGTATAAATTCTAACATTACACGTTACACCACTTTTCCGTTACTCCACCGTTTCCACTTCCTACGAGACCAGGTTACGTTTCATTATGACTTGTATAAATAGGCTGCAACTATTTTCCACCAAACAACAAGTTTTGGTCGGGGCAACACAGTATCCAGAAATCACCTGATTAGCTTTTCACTTGATATCTAGTTCCACCTTCTGATACAAGTCGTAAAGCGACCACACCTCCACAACCAACTATTCTGGTCTCAACAATTCTCTTCGATTCCCTCCCTAAGACCAACCCTATGCTTTCAGTTTGTGACCGAAGCAAACCTGGAACATCCATTTCTTGGTTTAGGACAGGGTTGTACAAATTGATCTCTCGAATCAAAGTACTCCTCGTGCAGTACATTTTTTGGGGTCTAAACTCGTTTCTCACCCACACACACACACCCGAAATTACCAAAATCCGCAGAAGAAGTTTTCTCCCATAAACAATTGGCGGCCATAGTGAGAGGTTTGATCTTTTGGTTACGAATTCAATTCCTATTTCCATCGTCCTACGCAATTCCTTGAAATGCATAATCCAAGGAAAAAGGATTCGGGAGAATTACGTCAGGGATTGAAAATTCTCCACCTGGTCAGCGAGATCAACATAAAGACATTCTACAAACACTAAAGAGTGACTGGGGACTCTAACCACTTTGTTCACTTGAAGGATGTTGAGTTTGGCCGTACGCACGACCTCCGGCTTCAACATTGTAACCGTCGAGGCTATGAGAGTTGTAAGGGAAAATCAAACAGAAGGAGCGTTGTAGTTGCAGGAAATCCCACACTACACCCCTCACAAGAATTCACACAATCAAACCATTTTTAAGATGAACAATTATAATTTCTTATTGATTAATCTCTTTGAATGTTTACAAGATGAAAGGCAAATGAGCTAAAGAATTACAATCACTCTAAACTTTCTCTCTCTTAATGACTTGCCCAACACTCGGAAAAAGGTCCTCACAATATGCATACATTCGGCTCTTTTTTTATAAAGTGGTATTACATAATGGATGACAACTAAGCTGTCCTTTATTTTCGGGAATGACTTGCGAAATATGGCTACCTTGGTCAATAAATAATGAAGTTTATTTTTCTTACAAACTTATCATAAGGCAGAAACTTCATTTTGTAGTCAGTGTTGTAGCCGACTAATATTATTACTTGTAATACCATCTTGGAGGGGAGAGTAACCCTAAATAGGCGAAATCTCTTACGTCCGCTAGTTTAAAGACTTTTTTGGGATCAAGATGCGTCTATAAAGTACCATTGTTGGGAAACTAGAATTGCATTTTTATTTTGGTTTTCGATTATTGACTTGATTGACTGATGGTAGTTAAACCTTGGTTGCACCTAGTTTGATTATTCTTGAGAGCATTCTCTTCTGACATAAGGTCACTCAAACTAGATCAAGGGATTAACGGTAGTTTAGATATGTTTTTAGATATGATGTTGACATGTGATCATCCATTGTTAACAAACTTCATTCTTTGTGAGATCGATCATAAGTTGGGATCAAGTTTGGTTGTGCACGTACAGAAGAAGAAATTGAATATTTGAAGATAAGAAGATTTCTTATTGGTTTAATATCTTTGTGATTTAACTTTGTGCACAAACTTGATCGGCTGGGATCCGAATTGATCGGCTGGGATCTTGTTTATCTTTGATAGACGATTGATTTACTGGTCGTATTAGATCGACAAGCTATTATTTGGTAGTATTCTTCAGTATCCGAATCTTATAGTTTGTATATTATCTGGTTATTTCGATAATCTAGATCTTGGTAGATCTTTCCCAACAAAGGAGTTTATTAGATTAAACGGATTAGCCTTTGTTGAACTCAACATATAATTTTTGATTTACTTTTTGAGATTGGAAGAGTGGTTAACAGATTAGTGCTTTACTATTTTGGAATACGATTTAAAGGAGTTCAGTGCTTGAAGTTTTTACAACGGTTAAAGCAACTTAAGATAGGGTTCGCGTGCTTTAGCCAGATTGGTTATAGGCGCAGTGAAAACGCAGGGGTATAACAACCACACCCAACTATTTCGTTCGGCAATCTGTATGGACTAAACTCCAATATAATTCAATAAGCACCAACTTAAAAGTGAGACTCAATCAAGAAATATATCAAAGAGCTTTATCTCTTTCTGAATACAATCAGTAAATCAACTAGATAGAAACCCGTGAGACTGATCGTTATGAGAATAACTAGGATGTTACCAAACACCAATGGTCGAGTGTCAATCAAGTCCTATTCAACAAACAAGGTTGGATTTATCAATTATGATTGAACTACGCACAACTTGTGATATTTCAATTATATAAACAAAATATAATGCGGAAGAAAATATATAACACAGACACTAGAAATTTTGTTAACGAGGAAACCGCAAATGCAGAAAAAACCCGGGACTTAGTCCAGACTTAAACACCACATTGTATTGCTACTGAGACTCTAGCCTACTACAAGTTAACTTGATCTGGAATGTAGTTAATCCCTAACCAAGTCTCACACCGATTAGGGAGTGCAGTCCACGTTCCTTATGCCTCTTGAATCCTAGCGGGACTCTGCGCACTTGATTCTCTTAGTTGATCTCACCCACAACTAAGAGTTCTTTTGACCCAAAGTCGAAGACTTATAAACAAATCTGTCTCCCATAGATAAGTCTATTCTAAATGGATTTCGTCTTTAGATTCAAAGATCAAGGTGAACAAGAAATACAACTAATACTCTGGTCTTATGTCTCTCAAAGAGCGGCCTAGAATATTAGTCACCTCACAATAACCTAAGCGATTTACAAAAGAAGTTATTGCGGAATCACAAGAGTCTCGAGGACGAAGAATCATTATGATTACATTTTATATCTTACCTATCGGAGATAAATCTCGAGAAAACCTTAGATAAGATTAAACTCAACATGATGGAAAAATAAGATCAGAATACGCAACTACAGAGAAATGGTTGGATCTGGCTTCACAAATCCCAAATGAAATCTTTAAGTCGTTAACCTAATAATGGTTTTGGAAAACCTAGGTTAATGGAGAATCGACTCTAGTTTTCAACTAGGATACACGAGCTTGTCGAGATTAGGTTTCCCAGATGCTAGAGTTTTCCCTTATATAGTCTTTCAAATCAGGGTTGCTTACAATCAAAGCTAAGATAGCTTAGTAACAAAGCAATTGATATTTACCGTTGGATAAACTCCTAACAATTGATATTCACCGTTAGATAAACTCCTAATTTAAGATTCAAGCTAAGTCTACTTAGAAAATAAGCAAGCAATCTCCACCGTTAGATGGTATTAGCTTGATACACACAAATGAAATATACTTATATTAAGATATGGATGAACCGTACCTAAACGTGCATAACTAGTTGGCTCAATAACACTTAACCGAAGTTATCAATATGAACACTTTAAGTTTAGCCATATTCATCTAACACTTCTAGATCAAATATGATGATCAATCAATCATGATAGATAGTCAAATGAATCTAAATGTGCTTTAAGAGAGTTGTTCAAATGTTCACTATCTCATAGAAATATCCATGAACAATTTGAAACATATTCGGTTTGGTTTGTAGTTATACAAAGTATTTATACAAGAACCAATTCATGAACATAATGCCACAGTTTGAAAAACAAGTCCTCATACCTTATTTCATTAAAGTTCCAGGAACTTTAGTTCTAGCGAGTTCGCAAGCGAACCCGAGTTCATGAGTATGAGTTGTCATACTACTCCGATTTTAGAACCTAATCACTGTGTTCGCAAAATGAGTACGCGAACCACAGTTTTGGACTTGGCCTAGTCTTGCCGTTCGCAAACCCTTTGTTCACAAACCACGATTAGGACCTTTCAAAGGTAAACCCGTTTAACACGGTTCGCAAACAAAAGTTTCGGACTTGAACTAGAACTTCACAGTTCGCATCCAAGGTATGCATATTGTGTTATATCCAGACATTGGTAGTAGTTCTAAAACTCTCATTTAATTATTGAAACATCCTTCGAAGACAACAATGGTAATCTAATCTTACACATACCACTAGCTTCAAGTAATTTTCAAGTGATTAATTGATCAATCTGAAACTTCCTAGGTTAACATCAAATGATTGTCTCATACAAATAATGTAAGATTTTCAAGGTGATTTTCACATGATCATCTTGACTTAATATTTAGTTTTCAACAAATAATTGTCTACAACTAAACTCGTCAAGTAGATGATGAAGTTTAGCTAAATCTAAAAAGCTTCCAACATGTATTTCGAGAAATATATAAACGAGATAAACTCGGCTCGAAATTCCAAATGTGTATGATGCAAAGTCTATATAGCTATACGACTTAGTCTCATTAGAAGATAGAATATAATAGACTTTTGAGTGATAGATAAGTTTTAGTCTTACTACCTTTAAGTACGATGGTTGCAAAGAGTTTTAGTTTTACAACTTTGAGCGGTAATATGTCTATCGATATAATTGTTTTGAATTATCTTTTAATTGTAGGAAGTATGAATCCTATGTTAATGGTCAGAGAAACAGTCCCTCGAAGAGTTTTCTTTTGTGGTTACGCAAAGAGGTAACATATTAGCCTAAATTATGTACCACGACTCTCTTTCTCTAATTTATGTAATTACAATTCATTTTTACTAATTAGCTTGATTTCACACATGTTCTCTTACAGTTGTCAGAAGCTAATGAAGCAAACTCAACACTTTGGCGACTAGCGCATGGACCTCTCTTCATGGCGCAGTCGTATAAGAGATACCAAGTGAATGGATTTACTTTCTGTGCTGAAGATTACGAGGGGTTGGTTGTGTCACAAAAAAGTGGTGTATCGATGAAATCTATTACAAGTTATAGAGCGAAGTCAACGGACACAAATTACAAGGAAACAAAAATGACCTATTATGGAGTCATTAGGAAGATTATCAAGCTAAATTTTATGGAATTTGAAGAAACTGTATTTTATTGTGATTGGGTGAAGTTTGAAGACAAGACTAATGGGTGCAAGGTTGATGCAATTACAAAATTGATAAAGGTTAACTTGTCCAAGATAAAAGCATTGATGGAATTATGGATGAGCCATTTATTCTTGCATCTGAAGTGACACAAGTTTTCTACTCAAAGGATTTGTCTGAAAAAGGGTGGTCTTTGGTGTTGCATTCATCGCAAGGATTGACTTCCTCTATAGATAGTATTGAAATTCCTAGTATTTATCAGTCAGCTCTTACTGACAATGAGAGTTTAGAGAAGCTTATATGTGTCTATTCTGTGGTTTAAAGATGTGTGATTAGGGATCTTTTTCTGACATGTGACAATGATAGTTTAGACTTGCTTGTTTGTGTCCTTTTTCAAATAAATTTTGTTTTATAACTTGCGGATTATCTTATATGTTCTCTTTGTTCTCTTTTTTCCTGATTTATGTGTTATCACTTGCACATTCTTTATAGCTTCTGCTTGATATGTTTAACTTCTTTCTCACATAGAACTTGGTTGTTATTTTGCTGGTTATTATGGCAGCAGTGGAAGTAGATGAGAATGGGCTTCCCATTTCCGAAAATGCAGGCCGATAAGGCCACATGAAAGGCACCTTGACTCGTACTAATGTCCCCATCTCATTCAAAACATGGAAGCATGTGCACCATTCTTACAAAGATAATATTTGGAAGGAACTCCAGGTTCATATTTTTGTTCACAGTTTTTATTAAGATATTTTGTTTTTGGTGATGATTTGATTCTTTCCTTACTGGTTTGATCGCTAAAATGATAACATAAATGTATTATGTATTAGCTAGCTCTACATACATTCTAAATAACTCTTTTTTCTCAAAAAGTATATCCTTTACCCGAGGCTTGTAAAATTAACGTGGTTAAGTCGATGGATCCTATATGGAGGAGACGCAAGCATGAGTTACGATATGCTTATTATGATCCCTATCCAACTCATGAGCAAAGGATTGCACATATTCCTCCTGGTGTACCTGAAGAGGAGTGGATAAAATTCTGTTTGAATGAAAACACTGTTAAACAACATGAAATTAGAGCTGAGCACAAGAGGAAGCGTCAGCTATATGACCACTCTCACACCACCGGTAGTACACCTCATTCTTTGGTCAAAGCTAAACTGGTATGTATATTTATTTCAGTATATGTCCATTATGATTAGTCTTATCCTTATTTAGATTGATTCATACAAATCGACTCGTTATATTGGTAGGAGCGCGAGAATCCTGATGCGGAAATCACCACCTCTGATTTGTGGATTAAAGCTCATACTCAAGAGGGAGGGGAAATTCTACCTAGTACGCAAAACAACTTCGTGAGTCGGCTTGTGTTTCATCTGAATTTTAGTACTCATATGTATACTATCTACTAGTCGTTTATATATTTTATATCTGACACATCCACTGTTATGCTCAACATGGCAGGATGAGCTTAAGAAGGTGCAAGAAGATATCAACCAGAAAAAAGCTATGGGTATTCCTATACCAGACATAGATGTAGTGACTAAAGCTTTTGGGAAGGAATGTAGAGGACGAGTTCGTGTTGTTGGTCATGTTACTCGTACACAATATGATTGTTCAGCTCCTGCGTGTGCCAAAGTACAAGAATTAAAATCCAAGGATGGAGCTGTCAAACATCAGTTGGAGGAGCTATCTACCAAGGTGGAGGGTCTGATCACAGCTTTAGGGTCAGTATGTAACATTGTGAAGGAAATTCAAACTGGAATGCCAAGGTCAGTTGTTGCATCAAACAACAACAGTTGTTCACAACGTCACGCAGCTTCCCCAATTCAGAATGATTCACTTGCTCAAACACATACACCTGCTCAAACACCTTCACCAGCTCGATCATCAGTAGCAGATACTGAAATGCCTCCATGTTCATTGTTGAACCTTGATGATGAATTTATTGTTGTTGGTAGGCTGTGCACTGGTGCCATGGGACGTATGTGTCACGGAAGTATTGTACCATCTAATCTTGGAAAGGTGATGGTGGTCAAAATTTTCCTCCCAGATCAACCAGTCCTGAAAGCTAACTAGTTTGTTTCAACCTTTCAAGATGTTGGAATTGGAGGGTACGTGCTTCATCCAAAGAATTGCATCAGAAATGACTAGTCTGGTCAGCGGTCGACTTACTTTTTTGGAGATATCTCAGCCATCGTATATAATGCTCGATAGTCACTTTAACAAACATATATGGCTTTATGTTTTTTTTTTTGTTGTTGTTATATATGTTCACACTTTTGTAGATGTGCATGCTAACATGTAGATTCTTATGCAGTTGTGCATAATGAAGACTCTCAGGCAGTTGTGCTGCTTTTTTTGCTTTTTTTGGAACACTTTTTTACACGTGCTTAGCATGCTAGCATGTAGATTCTTATGCAGTTGTGCATAAGGAAGAATCCTCGGGCAGATTCTTATGCAGTTGTGCATAAGTAAGACTCTCAGGAAGTTGTGCTTAAACACTTTGAATAATAATGTATCTATGTGAACCGGCAATATTAATATATATATCAGTTTTTCTTTATGAATGTTTGTGGTTTGGGTTCTGTTGTATTTTGTTACGCAACTGATTGCAGGGCAGGTCAAATTGAAGCGGTAGTAGCTACCTGGGGGAATATCAAACCCTGGTAAGTATACTTCCTTTGCTTGTGCTTATCATATTGAGCACAAACTTATGGATATTAATCTTTTTTATATACTTACTTTTGAGGTACTAGCTATGTTGTTCATTATGTTGCTACGGACTCCGCTGTTGGTGACCTTACTCAGGTAAGTCTTTGTTGTGATATTCAGTATAATATCATTTGCATCTTATTCATTAAGCCATTGGTTCTAGTGGGTTGTCTTAACTTGTATGTATTTTTTTTTTCATTTGTGCAGTTCACACTTTTGTCAGACCTGGAAACATCTCTCGAAGCTTTTAAAGATAAGCTCTTGTGAATGTGCATTGATTGTTAATTGGTAAAGATAGTTCCATGGATTTAATGAATCTTTCTTATGTTTTCATCTGCAGCTAAGTGTTACCATTAGCATCCCCAGGGCAAGATGAGTTTGTTTTCCAACCACACGCTTATCTGGGAAGGTATATTGTTGCTAGTTTTGCAGTCTTATTTGATAAAGAATGAAGTTTGCTATTTCGTACTTGCATAAAGAATGAAGTTAGTTTTGGAGTTTTATTTGAATTTGATTTCACTTCTTGGCATGCAGATTAAGCCTGAAATGTGAAGATATGAAGTCATGTCAACTAAAATTGAAATGCGCCTTGCTAAAGATGAAGCAATCAACTGACATCTCTTGAATATACCAGGGAAAATTCAGTTTAACAGAAATTGAACTCGCCACCAGGTAGGGCATTAAGCTTGTTGTATGTCTTGCATCCAAGGTTGTTAGAAGAATTGTGATTTGTTGCATTAACTCCTATGAAACTGAATAATTGAATCTGTGATTAGTTCTACCTAGCAAGACAACTAATTCTAGGGATTAATACCTTAGTTGTTATCGAATTATCTATCCTTAGATTTCCTTGTATTATCTATCCTCGGATTTCTTTGGATATGCGGCAGATTTCTAATTATACCTAGTTTGTTTGTTTCACACCCTAAGTTTTCTGCACTTACATTCCATATACCACAGTTGAATTCATCATTATCATCTCCTCAAATTACATGTTCTAATGTGGATAAGAGAAATGAAAATGGGTTTAACACTAGAGTACAATATTCAGTTGCTGAGAGAACAGTTAGTCATATCTAGGTCGAATTCGAATAGTTCATTTGGACTAGTTCATTCGATTGCATGTTTGATGTTTAATGATTAATCTTTTTCCATTTTTGATGAATTCATTTCAAGTTTATAAAGAGGAATAGAGAAATTAGGGTTTTGATTTTTGATTTTTGATTTCGATTATTGGGTTTGAATACAGAAATTAGAATTTCGATTTTATAAGAAGATGTTGATTGTTGAGAACTTGAGATGTTGTTTTAATGATTATCAAAAGACGTTAGTTTAGTACAAGAACTTCAATTTTAGTATCTTCCCTCTTAGAATTGTTATTTGTGTTGTTGCTTTATCTGTTGAATACCATAACTTGAGAACTTAAATGATTAGGCTTTCCAAAGCATAAATAGTTCTGATCATCAACATTTATGCTTGCCTTGTATTGCATATTGACACTGTGCACTTGCAGTTTAATAAAATTGTAGGAATCGCTAGCGGTTTAATTATTTCTTTGGTCACATCTTACTGATTTCAGCTCAAGTATTTTATATAATATGCGTTTAGTTTTCTATTTTCTTGCTGTTGTTATAGCTTAGTTGTTTATCTCCATCTCATGCTTTAGCTTAGTAGCATATTAAGTTTGCACTTCACTTGCATCTGTAACTTTGTTGTTGTATTAGCTTGCATCTATAACTTTGTTGTTGTATTTGCTTGCATATGTAACTTTGTTGTTATAACTTAGTTGTTTAATCCATTTGTTTATATATCTTGCATCCTTGTATTAGCTTTTGATTAGAAGAATTTGTGATGCTTTGTTCGCAGGTTAATTGAATGATATGCTCACGAGATCAGAAAGGTTGGAGAACAAAGCAGCAGCCATTAGGTCCCTTAGTAGCTTCAAGATTTGTAAGTTTATGTATCTTGTAGTGATTTAAGTTAGAAGAACTTAGGAATTTTGTAACTTTACATGAACTGAACTTAGGAACCAAGTATGTTTCTAATGTGTACACTAGTTTGTTGTGATACTTAGAAAAAATTTGTATTGAATACTCATTCTTTTTGTTCAAATCAATTGAAGAATCCATTTTCCTAATTTGAATCAGTTTTTATGTTGAAATGAATGAATGAATGAATGTATGTTGAATGAGTGAATGTATAACTGTGGAAATGTTGAATGTGTGGGAATGGGTAAGCTAGCGGGGGAAATGTGGGGGGAAATGGATTTTGACCAGGTCAATGAAGACTTGACCTTTTTTTTATGTTGCAAAATATTAGCAACGTCTTTAATCGGTTGCTAAGTTTGAACCAGAACCATTAAATTAGAACCAGAACCAATAATATTTTGGTTCCGGGTAGGGGTATTCCTGTAATTAGAAACATCTTAGCAACGACAGATCTCGGTTGCGAATAAATAGGGTCGCAACGGAAAAGTACGTTGCGAATCCCCGTTGCTGACCAGGAGTCGCAACGGAGCTTATGCCGTTGCGAAAATATGCAACACCGTGTTTTGAAACGTCACTTTGCCGTTGCGATCCCGGTCATCAACGGCCAGGTGCCGTTGAGAATTCTTAAAAATGGTGTAGTGAAACTACATATATCGATTCTAGTCTATTAAGTCAATTCTCGGACTTGGTTAAAATTGTAGTTGAGTATCAGAGATCACCCTTGAAGACTGAAGATCGACGAATACATTTGGAGAACTTCTGTATCAGGTATATGAAGACTGAACCATTTTATTTTACTCATTATACCATCATTTTAATATTACAAAGAAGAAGTTTTGAGTCAAGCCAGTCTTGTAGAAAATCTTGAAATATGATTTAACAATTGGATGTTCAAAGGTCCTTAACAATATTAGTTCTATGAATTAATTTGTGGGTCAATTGAAAATGCCCATGCAAATGATCATATCAATTGTGGTTTGATTTGTTTAGATTGTTCCTTTGAGGTAGAGTTCATTAGGCATCTCTATAACTTTTAAAAGTTATCCTAAATGTTAAGTTTGCTTGATATCATGTTTACCTTAAAGATCCCTTATAAGCATATAGATTTCAATTACCTTTATTAAATATCGTTCTAAAGGAAATCAACAAGATATCTGTTAGAGGTTGAATAGTCCTCACTTATGTTGAAGCAACTCTAAGGCCTATAAAGGTCCTCATCTAGAGGAATCGTATTGCGTGGAGTCTTATGATATCCAAGAGACATAAAGGAGAACAACTTAAGTTGAGGCTAGTGTCTGTAGCTGCTAATATAGTATAATGTTCAAGTTTTGGACTAGGTCCCGGGGATTTTCAGCACATTGCAGTTTTCCTCGGTAAAAGAACTTCTAGTTTATTTTCTTATTTATTTCCAGCATTGTATTGTTTATCTTTATAATAGAAATATCACAAGTAGTACATTAAACAACCTAGACAGTTTTAAAACCTAGAAGATTGTGTTGAACCTATAAGATTTATTTTTGAGAATTCAAATCTTAAAATATATATATATATATATATTTAGAAGGTCGTGATATCAATACATGGGTAAATATTGTCAAAGAATATACTCGTCCAATAGTTACCATAGGCGGTGTAACCTTTATTAGTGATATTACTGATTATAACGCTACCAGAATCAGTACTGTAAAACGAAATTATGATGGGTTGAATGCTACATTATACATGCCATAAGTCAAGATCTTCAACAACATTTATCTACCTATGAAATGTTGAAGGGTGCTTGGGATATCTTAGAAACGATATTCGAAGGAAATACCTCAAAAAATGAGGCACGACTTCAAAACCTAACTTTTAAATGGGAAAACCTTTGTATGGCCGATGAAGGTTCGTTTGAGGAATTTAATTACAAACTTTATGAAATAGTTAATGCATGCTTCCCATGAGTTAGGAAAAACTATTTCAGAAAAGGATATTGTGCTAAAAATTACGATATATTTACCAGCTCAATATGAATCTGATAAATATGTCATTGATTACATAAAGAAATAACTTCTTTTACAAGAAGTGATCTTGTTGGAATATTGAACATCTTTGATAATGAATATCACACCAAAATAGAAAAAGGCATTGCCTTTAAAGTCGCTAAAAACACTAGTAATCCTAAAAGGGATAAAAGTGTGTGTGCCATAGAAATGTCATGAAAATGATAATACAAATTCGAAGAAAATCTTAAAACATTTGTATCTTTAATCATTAGACAATTTACAAATATTTTAAGGAAGATAAATAAACGATTCTTTAAAGACCCTCCATCTTTATCGAGATCGTCCTCATAATTGTGTCGCTCGATAAATAAGAACATTAATGATAGTGATGATGAAGATATACCTTAGTACTACAAGTGTAGAAGTTTTATCACTTGGAAAGTTAGCGTCCTAATCTAAGAAAATACACTGGCATTAAGGATCTTGCAGCAACTTTTGATGAAACATCTGATTGTTAATAGTCAGATCAAAGTAATTAAAATCGTTCCTCGGTCCTACTCGGTTGGGGAGCTTAGAGTGAGGAGCAACAACTTCGGACTTGGAAATCGCCAAAATTCGGTCTAATACTCGGAATCTATTTATTAATAATTTATATGTTGCTTCTCATAAGTCATGTTTTTACCTAATAAAATTAAAATTTTATACTATCGTATAATTAAATGTGTAATATTGTTATATTGAACGTGTTTACCATGTAATTAGAGGTTTTTCTATTTTATAACTCCCATATGAGGGGTTACGAAAATTTTCTTTATGATTTTAGTGAATTCAAGGCCAACTCAGGAAATCGTTATCTCGTTTTACTCAAAAATCTGTCTAAATCACCCGCCTTAATCGAAAAAATCGGGAATAGCTTGGAATCGGAAATCGCCTCGGTCATATAGCCTGTAGCGATTACTCGGTGAGTAATCGACCTTGGAGAGCGATTTTGACTACACTGAGTCAGATGAAGAAAAAATTATATTTGTTCCTATTTACAACATAAAATATCAATTTTAATGAATTTGGCAACAATATTGATAATAGTCTTGATGATCATTCATCAAATTCTATGACTAATATGACAGACACGTCACCCACTCATGAGAGCTTGTTTTTGATTTTTCAAGATCATCACAAGTGTCTTTGTTTGCATAAACTATAATTCCTGCACTAGAATAAACATTTCCAAACCACATCTTCACTTTTTGTTCCCTAAAGTGACATGTTTCAAATACAAAAAGAACGTGAGATTTGTCAACGAATTTCGTAGGAGGGCGAATAAATTGTCAAATGTGATTCAACTCTTTCAAGTCTCAAATTTAAAAATTAGTAAGGTTAAATTTTCTTCTTCAAATTTCAATAAGGGAGTTTCTCAAGGGATGAAGAGAACAAGATCCAAGCATTTTAAAACTCAAAGGATTGATGATGCGAGTAGAAATCTAATGGTAAAATACTTGCTCACCTCAACATAAACTAATTGTGTTGAAAAGTGCATCCTCAGTCCATGTGCCTATTAAGAGATAAGGATTTGTATAGTATGGGCTTATGTAAAGTGTGTTTGGTTTGTATCTTAACTATATTACATAAACCACTACATTCCTTATAATACTTGAGTGATTTGGTGGGGCTCTGGTATCTTTCGACATTTTTTTTTTGTCAACTATAGTTGATTTTTCAAAAGAGGGGATAATTATTCACATATCCTAATTATGTTGATCCGCCGAGGTTACGTGATATTCTTGTAAAAATTGTGTCTTGACTACTGAAATCAGTTTTTGATTATCAACATTAAATCTAAATACCTTTAAATTGGTCATTCAAGAATCAACGTAGTACCACGTTATTCCGTGAGTTCAAAAATGAATTGATATGGGTATCGATCTATCTTATGCTCTCTGTATGATATTCTCTCTGCCTATCTTGCTCCTAAGCAATAGACGAGAACAAGATCCATTTGAATCTTTACATAATAAGCTAAGATAGTTATATGCGTTTAGAAAATTTTAATCATATTCTGGATATTTGAACTTGACTTTTGTCAAGATATTAAAAGAAACTCTCAATATGTTTTGGGACACATCTATCATCTCAATCAACATTTTTATCTTTCTCTTGATTAATATAATTTTGTTAAGAGCAAATTCACACTCTTGCACAAATAATTTTGAATATCTCCCTTTGAAAGAATAATTTCTTAGTAATTCCATGTTCAAAATTGAATTTCTTAGCAAGTCATGTAACTGCTCGTGGGATGAATCTTTCCTCTTTATTGGTTTTATTATTTTTGGAATTTTCTCCAAAAACTAGTCTTTGGAGAGACTATTTAAATGTTATTTATGAGAAATCTAAAATCACATCTGGCTGTAAATTTTCCTCATGAAGAATCCAAAACCACTCTCTTCTACTGAAAACTATATACCTATGGCTGTTGATAACTTGTCAAGTGTTTGGGGTGCCTCATATCGTATTTATGTATGTGTTTAGTTGTTTAATAGTTAATTGTAATGGTGGGTTGTGATGGTACCACATGGTGGATATCTAACCGTGGATTCTAAGGTAGTAATTATGAGTTATACGTTCGCTTGAGTCTGTAATGGAAAAACCATCGAATGTTGAAAAATCAAATAAAACTTTTGTTCTTCAGGTTGTGTTCATTTGAACCAGAAGGCTCAATTTATGAGAATTGAGATTCACTTTATCAATTCTTGATCCAAACTTGTCATTATACTTCCAGGTACATGATATAAATCCACAACTATCAAGAAAAGTGTGAAAACCATTCCAAAGAAGAAGAATTTATGTTTAAAAAAGAAAAAGAAGAATATGAAAAAGCCATGCAAAAATTGTTCTAACCATCATACGATTGCATCTTGACTTCAAGAATGTAAACAGACTCAATTGGAAGTGAAGCATCTAGGAATCCTTTTCTGAAAGCTCTAAAATTTCAAAAAGCGTTGGTCAAACAACATGAATTTCTGATATAAATCCTCAAAGCCAACCATCATGAACCTTATGTTCCAATGCCCTTATCTGACAAACAATTTGGAGATGATGATGAATTTTTCAAAAATATTTGTTCATGGTTAACTCCTTGTAATTTGAAGTAGGAAAAACTAGTATTTGAAAATAGTTTATTGATGTTTTTCTTACATTACTACTTCTCATCATCTATTAATTATGAAGGAGGATCGTCTCACACTTTTGTTCTCACACTATCTCACACTTTGGACATCATTTTTTTTTTAAAACCTAAACGGTAAGAAATTTGAAGCTAATATTTTATAAATATGTTCCTCTTACAAAGATCTACATACATAACAAAAATGAGTGCATTCCGAAGTACCCCACTATTTATCATTCTTAATTTCAATGGTTGAAAAATTGTTGACTTTGAATGGCTGATTACAAGAAGAACGTATTCATAAATTATTAGCTCCAAATACGTTATCATTTAGGTATTATAAAAAAAAATGATGTCAAAAGTGTGACATAGTCCAAACATGCCTTTTCACCTACTTACTGACTCGGGGTTATCGACAACTTTATTGAGATTATCATCGACCTTTGATAGTCAGCATATGTAGATAAAAGTGTTAGGTTATGTAAAAATGCAACTAAGTGGTAAAAGCAGCATTAGGTAGATCTGTACTCTATTTGATTAAGCATCAACACAGTAAAATTATTTCAAAATAGTGATAGTAAATACATAATGATCCAACCACTTCTTCCTGAAATCTTCCGGGTATAACATGCAATATTTCCACCAAACGGTCTTTAAGACTACACACAATGACAAAGTGTTCTATAAACAACCTTGAGCTGGAACTGCGTCTCATAATAAATGCACATGTTTCAGGTGTTTGGAATTTGGATGTTGTTTATTGGGTCAACAAACGCTGGTTTCAACTATTTCGTAGGGTACGACCTCCTGGCAAAAGCAGCAGTCAGAACTATGTCCACCTCTACGGCATATTGTGCATATTTTTGTCATTTCTTGTATTGTCATTTAGAAAAATAAAATTTACCATTACTTTCTTTCATATCTTGGCATATCTTTGAAATATCTAAGAGACATGCCGGACTCACGTAGTTGATCATTGGGAGCAAAATCAAGTACTTGTTCATTAGTTGGCCTATGAATCGTATATGTATAGGCCAAGGTTTGACTATGAAATTTAGGCTGGGCAGGGTTACAACCGCAAAGAATAATCTCGAAGAGTTTTCTTAGATGGACTTCTGTTTTCATCACAGTTGCTTCTTGGAGACATTGTATCTTTTTTATTTTGTATCAAAATCTCTCTCTTAATTGTAGCTTGATTAGATGTATACCTAAGTTTGGGTTTTGAAATGACCACCAATATACCCATCACATCTGCCTGCTTAGCATTGTAATTAATTTAATCATTGGATACTGGTTCAGGTAGAATGAATTTACGCATTATAGTATATGTTGTTCGCTAAGGTCATGTTTCTATGGGGAATGTATTCTCGGATTTCCTAGCAAACAGTTCTACTTTCAAGAGTCCCACTATATGATGAAAAAAACTTCATTCAGAATGCACTTATTTTTCCCTAGGTATAAAAAGATTTGTAAAATAAGCGTTTCCCAGAGTATTAGTTTCAAATCATTACCGTTTATCATTATCCAAATTGTGAGAACAAAACTAGGATATTCCAGAGTATTAAAACGAAAAAGAAATAGTCGATGAAGAATTTGCTATTGAACACATTATTAACCTGTAGATTCCTAGAGGAATTCAAATCTTCTCTCTATGATTATTAACATCTAGAATCAAATATATCATTCTACCATAATTATTCTCAACTCTTATAACTTCCCAAGTAACGAAATTCTCAAAATTGCAGAAGAACCCAATTGAACTCCATTCAGAGAAACACAGAAAACTATAGATAAAAGACTTGATCCACTGAGAAATTCCTACTTGAAGTTGTCTCCTTCACTGTCCCCGTCTTTGGTTTCCTCACCATCTTTCGCTTCTTCTTCATTCTCTTTGGAACTATTTTCAGCTATTTCCAACAGTAAACCGGGTAAATAGAGACCTGAGAAACTTCAACATCTACTTCCTTGGGGAAGTTGTCATTAGATCTTGTAACTGAAATCATAATCTTGATTCCTGATACGATAATTAGATTACAGACTAAAAGAAATGAGGAAGAACATGTTCTGAATAATTTTCTGTTGGCACTGGCAAGAAAATAACCAACAAAGTATACATATATAATATTCAAGTGTTGTATGCATGGGGTTCATAGTTGGGTAGAAAAATTGGTAAGTAAATACTGTGAACATGTCTGTAACCTCAAAGAAAAAAAAGTATCGCAATCTCGGCCCCATTTTCCTATGAAAACTTTAACATATTATCCATAGTTAAGCATCATACTTGATATATTAGGAACTATTCTAACCTTAATAAGAATTCTGAATTGCCTAAACTAAGGTTAGGTTAGTATATATAGTTCCAACCCAAGGTGCTTCTAAAAGAAACATAACAATATAAAGTAAAACTACTAACTCAGTACAGTTTAGGGATGGTTTCGCAGTTGCAGCACGCACATCATTAGGCATTGATTTCCTCTTTCTCAACAATAGATAAGTAGTACACACAGTGAACTGAAAAGGCGGCAATGAAATATATCAACACACTTCATGATCACATTTAGATGAAACAACATCTTATACATGAAACATTGGTCGATAAGCTATTGCAAATGACATATAGCAGAATACCCTCCAGCACCAACATTTTGACTCGAATTAGTGCAAGTAACCATGGAGGTAAGTAGTTCTTTGAACAACAATGGTAAACAAACAAATTAAACCAATATATTTTTTTCAAATTTCCATCGTATAACAAAAGGAACAATACGTTAGAAGGCAATATAATTGTGCACCTTGAACAACAATGAAATAGAAAAAGAAAGAAGCCCAATAAAGGCAAGAACAAAATAGCCAAGATTACGATGGCATGGACATCGATTTTTAATGCAAATCAAGAAAATTAAGTACAATGTTTAAGATTCCCTGGTGCTTCCCTCGTTTTCTCATTTTTCGTTTCTTTTTATGGTCGTGTTCCTTTAAATTGATGAACATTTCATAACACTATTCTCTTTCTCATCGAATTGAACCGAAAGGAAGCATCTTAGGGAATTTCAGCAAGAACCATGCAAGTTCATGGCCAAATTAGATATAAAAGACAGCAAGGATCTAATTTGAGAAAGAACCATCTAAACTCATACCTTCAGTTTCAAAAAAAAAAAAAAAAAAAAAAATTGTACATAAGGGGGACAAAGATACCTCGTCAAGAGATATACTTCATCACGCCTAGATTGAAGTGGGGGTTCTGTTTCCCCCACTATTCAACCATAGATGTTTAATGCTGTATAGAGACAACAATATTATTTTTTTAAGGAAATTGTGTCGGTAGATTGCGTGCCTATGTAGTATGTGAAATAGAGTAAAAATTGATGTGAAAATTTTTTCTGTCCCATCAAAGATAAGTTGACGTAGCATGAATGGTTCAATTATAATACGAAGATTGAATTCACTGGAAGGATACTACAGATTAACGACCCTTGGTTTTATTGATTGATCACTGATCCTGGTTGGCTAAGAAAACGACACACGTAGTGTAGGAAATTAGCTAGGTTATTAAATCAGGCTTATCAGCAGCAATCCAAAATTCCAAGGAACCAAAATATTAAGATATTATTGTGGTCCCAGTGAACTCGCAATCTCCACACAACGAAAGAAAACCAAAAGATTAAAACATCCTAAAAGCAATTTTTCGGTGGCTGCACTATTGTTTTTCTACCCTCTAATATGTGTGACGCTCTTCGCGTATACGTAAACTATCTTGCTTGGCTAGTGCGGTAAAATTGTGTTGCCTGTGAGCCTAGTGGTTTGGTTAGTGAATTGATTAATGTTGCTGTGATTAGGTATATAACGAAGTTCAACTGTATAATTATAAATTATAAATTGAAGCTAATGTAGAACTGGGAGTTTCTTAGCGTTTTATGTTGGTTTCCGTCTGTGGGAATCAGACCCATGACCCTGGAGCAGAACGCCACGTGCTCTACCAACTGAGCTAAGACGACAAGTAATGGTAGCATTGGGGATTTCCATCATATGAAGATTATGAGAACCTTGGGATAAACGACTAAAATATAGAGCTATGAGACGAATTCCTGTTTAAGTCTATCGAATTCATGTCTTTTTTATTTAACAGAATCAAACACCGATATAATGTTGTGAATTCGGAGCGAACACCATTATCATGAAACATAAAATATGCACATGTACCCCTTTAGATATTGCAGACAGGATTTCCATACCTATCAATCAAAGACAGGTAACGCTTTTATTCCCTTCCCTCTTCATCATAGATGTTTTACACGCACTTCTGACATTATTGAATTGTTCCTTATCTATCTTTTGGTGTCCTCGCCAGTCAATCAAATACCTACAAATGAAGAAAATTAATGATAAATGAGTTAAACTAACCTTAAATAAATCAATAAAATCGCACCCATCAACAAAAACATGACAAAATTAAAATAATGCAAGAAGATATAGCACACTGAAAGAAACACAGTAAGAAAAAGGGCTCCAAATTCTGATAATGTCTTGTATTCATTTTAGAAAATTTTTACAGGAATCATTAAGGACAATGTTCTTGCAAAGGATCGAAAACAATATTGGCTAATTAAAACCATTTTACTCACACATAAATGAGTAGAATAAGAAATTGAGGAAGAAAATATATATGCACGCAAAATACAATTGATCTTTCAAGATAAACTAAACCCAAAGTGAAAACCGAAAGAAAAGATCCTCCTCATGTGCAAACCCCCTAAATAATGTGTTCTTACTATATGTCTGCTGGTGTTTGTGCAATATAAACAACGGAAAAAATGGTCAGATCAATATAAGCAATGAAAAAAAAATCCCAGACACAGATCTAAACATAGTGCAACATTAATCACAAATGTTACATTAGCTGGCTTATTTATTTTAAAAAAAAAAAAGGTAAGTCGGGTTCCAAGTAACTCTTATTACTTCTGGCTTAGTGAGTCCAGTACCTACTTTAGCATATACGGAGTCAAACAAACTAAATTACAAAGACCAAAATGATACCTATATCAGGCCAAACATCACTACTTAGAAAAGAGTATGAACCTTGATCAACCAAATGGAGAAGTCTGGTGCCGAGAAAATGTGCCAATCATTAGAATAAAACAGTAAGTTGAAACCACCAAAATATATATTGTGCTAGTGAGAAACAATTTTTGTATGCGTTCGCATGTGTGGTACTGGGGAAGTTAGAATCTGCAGTTTGATGCTAGTTCCTGCTGGTCTGTAAGACAATCAATGTTTTTCACCACTGGTCAGCGAACACGGTGAATTGCAAGTTGGAGAGTTACAAACTGTCTTATGAATCATGGATATAACTCATATCGAGTACAACCAAGTCATAATTTCTTCGTGTAGTCACAAAATGATCAACTAAATAATCTGATATTGAGTTTTACTTTCAAACAAATAGCATTAAGAATGTATCAAATAAAATACAAATAGAATTAAGTTGAGACAAACTATTCACTGAATGTCATAAGTCATAACCATGACTAACTACACCTGAACCTTCTAATGATAATCCACAAAATATGTGTTAAGATTAACATGAATAAACTACTACAAGATTTAAGTCATAAGCATGCCTAAGTACACATGAAGCTTTCAATGATAATCCACAGAATATGTGTTAAGATTGACATGAATAAACTACTTAAAGATGAAGGAAATATGTAGAACTACTTTTTGTATAGTGCACAATCAAAATTTCTGTTATCGAGTTTATGACTTAAGATGGACCTTCTACACTGGTCAGAATTCCGCAAAGGTCCATCATAAATCTATACTTCAGTAAACACATAGGAAAGCTGAAATTTTGTATGCCAACTAAACCATAAGGATAACTATTTTATCACCTAATCAATCAGGATGGCATCCACAACATTGTAATCCAAGCAAGTAGCTTCATATTCCTCCACGTAGTAAAATTTTTCTATCAGTGTTATTCTCTACCTTCTCAAATGATATACTCTCAAAATAGTAATCACAGAGTCACATTAGCTTACTTAGAGATGTATCTAGAGCACTTTTTGCAACACCCTCTTAAGGACACAATGAGCTTCATCTAAAAATTATAACCACATAAAAAGACAATTAATTTTTATCTAATTATAAATAAGACTCAACTGGGATGATACAGCTTAAAAGAAAAATAAGCAATATCTTCTTTTGTTTTAACAGTAGGAGGAATGGTATGTAATTCCTGTTTAATTAGTCAGAATTCAGAACTAAAAACACAGACTATGCCATGCAAACATCAAAATCACATATAATATCAAGAAATTAATTTAGGAATATAACCATTACCTGTCCAAGCTCTATACATAATAACCAACAAAAGTTTCTGCATCTCTTCTCTGTTATCATCTACTCCATCTCTTTTCTATTACAATCTTGCTAACTTTTAATTTCTTGTTTCTTTTTTGTGCAGCATCTAAAGGAGGAAGTTTTAAGAACATACAAGAGTTTTTTTAAGGTGGAGATTTTAACAGAAAGGTAAGTTGAAGTTAGGGTTTCTCTAATTAACTCTGTTTTTGTGTGAAACTGATTTATAGATTGTTGAATTGGTGATGGGTTTTCTTTAAATTGAAGCTTGGATTATGTATAAGGTTTAATTTCAGTTTCTATTATGAATCAATTGGAAAAAAAGGGTTCATCCCAAATTAGGATTTTGATTTATAAACACCCTGGTATACAACTTTATGCAGGGTCTCTACAGAGCGACATGGGTTTTTGAAATGCAGTTTTTGATTACTACAGTTTGCTCTGATGACTGTAGAGTGTACTCTTCGGATTCACAGAGTGCAGTTTTGGGTCTACATGGTGCAGATTTGTTTACTGTAGTTTTTGCTCCATTGACTACAGCCCCTGCAGTGTTTGCATGTAAGGAAAACCCATCCTTTGAAATCTCTGGGTTTAGTTTGACTTCTTTTAATTTTGATTAGGGGGCTTATTTGGTTACAGGAGTCGATAATATACATATTTCAAAAAGATTGATGCCCATATTCGTCAACTTAAGGGAAGTATGTCATTGTTTTAGAATATAGGTACATACCTGTAAAGGATTCTTTGTACACCACATTGCTAATATATGGCCTGATTAGGTGATTGTCCAAGGACTTCTGTTCAAACGAGCTGGGATAGTACCAATGGCAGCCCAATCTATCATTGAGAATCCAATCCAATACATAAATAAGTGAAAACCTAAAGCACATTTTTGTTACAGAAAGCACTAAACAAAGAAGAGATCATAAAATACACTGATAAGATGATATATTTTATGTCAACCAAGCAAGAAAAATAAACTAGCATATTGCATGAAACCGTATGTTCCAAATGGAGCTAGGAGGTCCAGTAGAAACCCTTCCAAAGGTTAATAGTCAAACTAATTTAAAATATGACAGGAAGCGTATGTAGGGAAAAACATGGAAATAACAACTAGCATTGATTTATATGATATAGGTCGATGTAAGTTTTGGATCAAAATATTAGATGGAATCAGCATTGGAAGTCATTTACTTCACATTCTGTCCACTAATACTACTAGTCCAATAATATTATGTACTTATGGTTTCCCTTTGGTGCTCTGCACTTTCTAATAGGATAATGAAGATGTACTTAAATCAAGCTACAAGCATACTACTAAGGGACAATCAGTGCACAAGATCCAACCAAAAATAGAAAAATACAATTATGCACAAATGAGATACTTTCTCCACAAAATTCTGCATGTGATCTAGTGATAATAGTATTAAGAGGAGCATTCGTTGAAAAATAAAACATGCAACTTGCTCATGTCTTTGAAATACTGGGAACCATTTTATTTTCCGAATTCTCAAAACCAGAGCCTCTCCTAATTGGCTCTAGTCATTTTTGTTTTTTCTATTTAGATTCAGGAACGAGATCCATGGAAGCTCCACCCTGTCTGCAAATGGACCTACTGTTTGGTGGATGATGTCAATTGCCAAATGATATGGATATTGAGTTATAAAGTCCACAACAGAGCACCTCGTCAAATTGTAAACCCAAAATCCCTCGGATGGTGAACATCAAGAATCTTGATTTAAAACTCACTTTCATGCAACTAGTTGGCACTACTGTTCTCCACCGGTTCTAATTTTCGACATTAAGGAAAATAATTTTCCATACACATCATGAAACTAACTCAGTTTATCCGGTATAAACAAAGATTTTCCTTCACCCAATCAGGAACCAGTAATTTTCCATTATCCTATCCAATTACAATGTGGGGTGTGCAAACCTAATCTCTCTATTGAATCTAAAATTTACATAAATGTAATCAACAGATGTTTTTGAAGAACTACGTATTGCAGTTGATCCTGATACAAAAAGATTACCCACTACCTCATTTCATTTAAGAAGCTAAAATAAACTTATAAACCCTAGAGTTTCAACTTCCACACAATCTTGTAACCATCAAATTCAACAATATAAGAAACATAATAAGCATAACTTCCAACTCTTGCCACTTCTTTCGCCAGCGCTGGAAACTCCTCCCCTAATATGTGCTTCACCCTCCCAGAATCTTCTTCTCCACCTTCTCTCTCATGTAAACACAATTCCAACATAAATCAAAATAAAATAAAGTAAGGTTTAATTATTATGTTCAAGGAAGAAGTAACTAAGGAAAAGTAATATTACATATAGAAGATCCGGAAAGGAACTCTGAAGACTGAAGATTGTTTAACTTGAGATTGATTACATTGAAAAGACTCCTAATTGGTCTGAATGTAATGCGAATGAAACAATACTTTTCTCGAGTTTATGATTTAGATCGTTCAAGTTATGATCCAAATCAAAACATTGGTTTTGCAATTCGAAGACAAGATCTAGAGCTTTTAATAAATCACCTTTATTTTGAAAATGGTCACTGAGAAACGAAAGTAAAGATGGAGAAATCTCTGATAATAAAGGGAGATTGTTTCTTGGATCCATATTTCAATACATCAAAGTAGAAACAAACAGATGATAGAAATTGCGAGATAGGTTATTTCAAGGGCTACCAAATTCAAAATCCGGAAGATACTTTTATAATTCATGGTGATTTCAAAATTTTATCTGGTTTCGTATAATAATTTCATTTGATCTTTTAATGACTTTAGCTCCAGCTGAAGGATCAGTTGGAATGTCGTCTGCAACTACAACCCATTTCATCACCTACACCCAAAAATAAGTGTAAGCACTAGATCAAGTCAAATCCATTCACTGATATCTTAAACAAGCACACAACTGACAGATCTTTTACATGGTAAGAGATTTACAATGAGACCATTCTTTTTTGGTGTCTAAGTCTACGAAATTGGATGTCCATGTATATAAGAAACTTTACAAGCTATAGTGAAATTGGTAATGAGACGCAATACCCATTAGTGCTTATCATCAGTAACTGTATGACTCGAAACTTATAAACAAAGTAAACAAAATACTGAGAATTTTAGAACATCTCTATCCACACATTTAACTTCGAAATTAAATAAATCCAATCACTTGTTTCTTTAAATAATTTGGGCATTTCACAATCACCTTACAAGATGTAGTGGGTACAGAGAAACGACACCTATGAAACACCACAAAAATCAATGTTTGACTGTTCTCATGAATTTGAGAATCTAAACTTAATCAACTGTAACAAATACTACAAATCTAGATAGGTGTTAAGTGATCATGGTGCCTACAAATACAATAATGTTCCTTTAATCTTATGTTTTCTTATAACTTCTATTCTAACCAAGGAACTAGGCACCGTTATATGCATTACGATTACGATTGCACTATAACGATCTATTTTGACTATCTTCAATAAAATAACAAAGTAAGAATACAAAAAGTCATAGGCTCAACATTAAAAATCTACACCCATCAAATTTAAAAGAAAACCATGGGAAGAAAACTGATTTCCTAATCTAACAGAATATGACAAGTACCCCTACTTTTTTTTTTTTAAGTACCCCGTAAATCAAACCTTATAAAGTGATCCTTGTATTCGTATTAACACAGTGTTGGGAAATTCATATTGCCATGTACGTGGACCTAATTCTGTAGGAACTTAGTCATTTGCTCAACCAAACCTTAGGAACAAATCCAAGTCCCGGGAAAATTAGAATTTCATCCACTTAATCATAGAAGGGTACTACATAACACTGAGATGTTCTCGGAATTTTATCAAACAATATCAAAGCAACTTCCAAAGATATGATACAACAAAATTGGAGATATTGTTTGGAAGTCTAACACTACCCAACTATACAAAATGAGAAGAACAAAAATCAAATTTACAGGTTATACGGTGTCAATAACTATACAGTTGAATAACAATAAGAAGTTGGGAAACTTAAACGATGCAAATTTAAGATGCTTCTCTGTAAACCCATCATATACATGAAGTTCTATAAATCAAACAAATAAACAAAAATTACTATAAGACCCTAATTTCACATTGTTAGCAAATCTACGATTATGAGATTGTATGCAGGTGAAACACTAACTCTGTTGGAATTAAAGCTTTATATGTACCTCTATTATTTCAGAAATCAGTTGTCGTTCTTTACTGATTTTCTTTGTTGAATTAGACGTGGGGTCTATAGTTTGAGGTCTGATAAGCAATAGCTGGTATGAAAAATATTTTTCTTTTGTACAATATCTTGGCAAGCAATAACATACATATGTGGATCGGTTTTGGTTTCAGATCCAAAATACCGACCAAAGAATCCGCCTTTGCAACCCGGAAATCATAAGTCGTTTCTGTTCAAAGGAGCATCTTGGTCGGTAGATGATAACTAAGTTCATCTTGTTCTTGACGGAAGTCAAAAGATGATCAAATGAAAATTGCCAAGTTATGTGACTCGGAAAGTTTCATTGTATTATCATAAAATTTGATCATCCGAGAAATGGCTTAGATACTTTAGTTGTGGTAATACGACTATTGTGGTCCTTATAAGAATGTTCTCATTGATTGAATAGGAGCATAAAGTATCTATTGGAATACGTAGTGTGCGTACTTGCATATGTGTTTTTCCATGTCCGGGAGTCATAGTAAACATACCCGTATGCGTACCCACTGACTAATGAAAATTCGGTTCCCAGTAAACGTACATGTACGCGTACTTGCGTAAGGTATGGGTCCGAACGTTTCTGCTGGAGTTGATAAAGTTGTCAGGTATGCGTACTACCACAACTAAAGTATCTAAGCCATTTCTTGGTCGGTTTTGGTTCTTAGTACTATGATCACAAAATACCGACCAAGATGTTCCTTTGAACAGAACCGGCTTATGATTTCCGGGTTGCAAGAGCGGATTTTTTGGTCGGTATTTTGGATCTGAAACCAAAACCGATCCACATGTATGTTATTGCTTGCTAAGATCTTGTACATTAAAGAAAAACATTTTTCATGCCAACTATTGCTTATCAGACCTCAAACTATAGACCCTACGTCTAATTCAACAAAGCAAATCAGTGAAGAACGACAACTAATTTCTGAAATAATAGAGGTACGTATAAATAAAACTTTAATTCCAATAGAGTTAGTGTTTAATCTCATAATCGTTGATTTGCTAACAATGTGAAATTAGGGTCTTAGAGTAATTTTTGTTTATTTGTTTGCTTTATAGAACTTCATGTATAGGATGGGTTATAGAGAATCATCTCAATTTGCATCGTTTAAGTTTCCCAACTTCTTATTGTTATTCAACTATATGTCAACAGTACAGTTATTGACACCGTATAACCTGTAAATTTGATTTTTGTTCTTCTCATTTCGTATAATTGGGTAGTGTTAGACTCCCAAACAATATCTCCAATTTTGTTGTATCATATCTTTGGAAGTTGCTTTGATACTGTTTGATAAAATTTCGAGAACATATCAGTGTTATGTAGTACCCTTCTATGATTAAGTTGATGAAATTCTAATTTCCTTGGCACTGGGATTTGTTCCTAAGGTTTGGTTGAGCAAATGACTAAGTTCTTACAGAATTAGGTCCATGTACAGCGAAATACGAATTTCCCAACACCGTGTTAATACGAATACAAGTATCACTTTATATGGTTTGATTTACGGGGTACTTTTAAAAAAAAAAGTAGGGGGTACTTGTCACGTTCTGTTAAATTAGGAAATCAGTTTTCTTCCCATGGTTGTCTTTTAAATTTGATGGGTGTAGATTTTTATTGTTGAGCCTATGACTTTTTGTATTCTTACTTTGTTAATATGTTGAAGATAGTCAAAATAGATCGTTATACAATCGTAATCGTAATGCATATCGCAGCTAGTTCCTTGGTTAGCATAGAAGGTATAACAAAACATAAGATTAAGGGAACACTATTGTATTTGTAGGCACCATGATCACTCAACACCTATCTAGATTTGCAGTATCTGTTACAATTGATTAAGTTTAGATTCTCAAATTCATGAGAACAGTCAAACATTGATTTTTGTGGTGTTTTCATAGGTGCCGTTTCTCTGTACCCACATTATATTATATTATATATATATATATATAATCTTGTAAGGTGATTGTGAAATGCCCAAATCATTTAAAGAAACAAATGATTGGATTGATTTAATTTCGAAGTTAAGTATTTGGATAGAGATGTTCTAAAATTCTCAGTATTTTGTTTACTTTGTTTATAAGTTTCGAGTCATACAGTTACAGATGGTACGCACTAATGGGTATTGTGTCTCATTACAAGTTTCACTATAGCTTGTAAAGTTTCTTATATGAATGGACATCCGATTTCGTAAACTTAGACACAAAAAAAAATGGCCTCATTGTAAATCTCTTACCATGTAAAAGATCTGTCAGTTGTGTGCTTGTTTAAGTAATCAGTGAATGGATTTGACTTGATATATTGTTTACACTTATTTTTGGGTGTAGGTGATGAAATGGGTTGTAGTAGAAGGCGACATTCCAGCTGATCCTTGAGCTCGAGCTAAAGTCATTAAAAGATCAAATGAAATTATTATACGAAACCAGATAAAATTTTGAAATCAGATGTGAATTATAATTGTACCTTCCTGGATTTTGAATTTGGTAGCCCTTGAAATAACCTATCTGCAATTTCTATCATCTGTTTGTTTCTACTTTGATTATTGAAATATGGATCCAAGAAATAATCTCCCTTCATTATCAGAGATTTCTCCATCTTTACTTTCGTTTTGAGTGACCATTTTCAAAATAAAGGTGATTTATTGAAAGCTCCAGATTTTGTCTTCGAATTGCAAAAACAATGTTTTGATTTGGATCATAACTTGAATGATCTAAATCATAAACTCGATAAAAGTATTGTTTCATTCGCATCACATTCAAAAAAATTATGGAGTCTTTTCAATGTAATCAATCCCAAGTTAAACCATCTTCAGTCTTCAGAGTTCCTTTCTGAATCTCTACATGTAATATTACTTTTCCTTAGTTACTTCTTTCTTGAACATAATAATTAAACCTTACTTTATTTTATTTTGATTTATGTTGGAATTGTGTTTACATGGGAGAGAAGGAGTAGAAGAAGATTCTGGGAGGGTGAAGCACATGTTAGTGGAGGAGTTGCCAGCACTGGCGAAAGAAGTGGCAAGAGTAGGAAGTTTTCGCTCTTACGCAGGTAGGCGGTTATGCTTATTATGTTTCTTATATTGTTGAATTTGATGGTTACAAGATTGTGTGGAAGTTGAAACTTCAGGGTTTGTAAGTTCATTTTAGCTTCTTAAATGAAAGAGGTAGTGGGTAATCTTTTTGTATCAGGATCAACTGCAATGCACAGTTCTTCAAAAACATCCGTTGATTACATTTATTTAAATTTTAGATTCAATAGAGAAATTAGGTATGCACACCCCACACCTGTGTAATTGGATAGGATAATGGGAAATTACTGGTTCCTGATAGGGTGAAGGAAGATATTTGTTTATGCCGGATAAACTAAGTTAGTTTCATTATGTGTATGGAAAATTATTCTCCTTAATGTCATAAAATTTGAACCGGTGGAGAACAGTAGTGCCAACTAGTTGCATGAAGGTTCAAGGGTTATGAAATTGGATTGGAAGTGGGTTTTAAATCAGGATTCTTGATGTTCACCATCCGAAGGATTTTGGGTTTATAATTTGACGAGGTGCTTTGTTGTGGACTTTGTAACTCCTTATCCATATCATATCATATGACAATTGACATCATCCACCAATTTAAATAAACAGTAGGTCCATTTGCAGACAGGGTGGAGCTTCCATGGATCTCGTTCCTGAATCTAAATAAAAAAATCAAAAAATGACTAGAGCCAATTAGGAGAGGCTCTAGTTTTGAGAATTCGGAAAATAAAATGGTTCCCAGTATTTCAAAGACATGAGCAAGTTGCATGTTTTATTTTTCGATGAATGCTCCTCTTAATACAGAGCACATGCAGAATTTTGTGGAGAAAGCATCTCATTTGTGCAGAATTGTATTTTTATTTCAGGTTGGATCTACTGCACTTATTGTCCCTTGATAGTATGCTTGTAGCTTTAATTGATTTAAGTATCTTCTTTATACTATTATAAAGCGCAGAGCACCAAAGGGGAACCATAAGTACATAATACTATTGGACTAGCAGTATTAGTGGACAGAATGTGAAGTAAATGACTTCCAATGCTGATTCCATCTAATATTTTGATCCAAAACTTACATCGACCTATATCATATAAATCAATGATATTTGTTATTTCCATGTTTTTCCCTACATACGCTTCATATCATATTTTAAATTAGTTTGACTATTAACCTTTGGAAGGGTTTCTACTGGACATCCTAGCTCCATTTGGAACATACAATTTCATGCAATATGCTAGTTTATTTTTCTTGCTTGGTTGACAGAAAATATATCATCTTATCAGTGCATTTTATGATCTCTTCTTTGTTTAGTGCTTTCTGTAACAAAAATGTGCTTTAGGTTTTCACTTATTTATGTATTGGATTGGATTCTCAATGATAGACTGAGATGCCATTGGTACTATCCTCAGATCGTTTGAACATAATTCCTTGGGCAATCACCTAATCAAGCCATATACTAGCAATGGGGCGTACAAAGAATCCTTTACAGGTATGTACCCATATTCTAAAATAATGGCATACTTCCCTTAACTTGACGAACATGGGCATCATTTTTTTTGAAATATGTATATTATTGACTCCTGTAACCAAATAAGCCCCTAATCAAAATTAAAAGAAGTCAAACCAAACCCAGAAATTTCAAAGCATGAGTTTGCTTTAAATGCAAACACTACAGGGGTTGTAGTCAATGGAGCAAAAACTATAGTAAACAAGCCTGCGCTATGTAGACCCAAAACTGCACTCTGTAAACCCAAAGAGTACACTCTACAGTCATTAGAGAAAACTGTAGTAATCAAAAACTGCATTTAAAGAACCCATGTCGCTCTGTAGAGACGTTGGTATAACGTGATAGGGTGTTTATAAATCAAAAACCTAATATGGGATGAACCCTAATTCCCAATTGATTCATAATGGAAACTGAAATTAAACCTTATACATAACCCAAGCTTCAATTTAAAGAAAACCCATCACCAACTCAACAATCTATAAATCAGTTTCACACAAAAACAGAGTTAATTAGAGAAACACTAAATTCAACTTACCTTTCCGTTAAAATCTCCACCTTAAAAAACTCTTCTATGTTCTTAAAACTTCCTCCTTTAGATTAGATGTTGCATAAAAAAGAAACAAGAAGTTAAAAGTTAGCAAGATTGTAATAGAAAAGAGATGGTGTAGATGATAACAAAGAAGAGATGGAGAAGATGGTAACAGAGAAGAGACAAAAGATGGTAACAGAGATGGAGGAGATGGTAAGAGAAGAGACGGGGAAACCTTAGTTCTTCATGAGCGGAGAGAAAATGGAAAAGATGTGAGAAACCAGATCTGTTTCTCTAATAGATCATCAATAACGTAAACACGCAACCACATCTCTCACACCACGTTGAGAGTTGCGTTTACCTCCCCTCCTATTGGCCGGTGAACAAAACCCTCGTTCCTGATTGACTGAAATCAAAGTTAGTCCCCAAATATTTCGTGGCCGTTAATTTATGATTTTCATGATATATAGACCTTCGGATTAGCCGCAAAATATACACATAAGTTGGCACGATTTTATTTCATTAGCAATTAATGGAAAAGAAATCTTAGAATATCTTTGGAGAAAAAGTTGAAACAATTCTCTTTTTAGAAAAAATCTGGTAATTTCCATATCAGAATAAAAATGATTTTATATTAGAGGGCCGTGAAATATTAAAAAAAATGATATCTCGAAAATCTTATTAGTTACTATAAAAAAAATCTTATTAATGTTTTTTACTATAAAAAATGATATGAAAAGAAATGTTTTGACTATTGTTTAGGACAAAACTATAACTTCGTTAACAAATCTATGAACTCCAATATTATTAATTTTCATATTAGCGGCCAAGATCTTAAATAGATTTTTTTTCTCAGAGAAAAAATAATACACGGATTTCAGATAAAATAAGAAAAAAAAATTCTTTGAATTTCCGTATTTAATAAAAACAAGAATAATGTCTAACAACTTCCGATCCAAAAATTCTATACAAAACACCGGTATTAAAAGTACTCAGATATATGGCGCACACCTAAAATACTTAAGAACTAATTTTAGAAACAAATTTAGGACCATAGAACTTACCATCCCTACAACAAAGATAACAAAATTTATTGATACGAATCGATAATGTTTTCAAAATAATTTCTTTTTTTAAGGAATTTATGGGTTTGGTGATTCTGCATTACAACACATTGCAGGAAAAGCCAAATCTTTTCTTGCACCCGCGCCTCTTCTTCTCAAACCCTAATCATCTTCTTTTTTTCTCTTTTCTTGCACCCTCGCCTCTTTTTCTCAAACCCTAATCATCTTTTTTTTTCTCTTTACCTGATCGATCATGGAAGTAATAAAGTCTACTTTATTTTCATGTACGGAACCCTATAATTTTATCCTTAAGGGTTTTCTTTGCTTATCTTTTATTCAACTGATTAGTTCATGACCCTGCTCTAATCTCATAACCGTTTAATGCAAAGAGTATTTCTTCATAAAAAAAAAAATTCACACCTTCTTACGTTGTCGTTCTTTTATTGTTCATCCCTAAATATTTGTTTTTCTTCTGTGATTTCTGGTGATTAATATTTTGTTGTTCTTCTATTAATTTGAGTGGAACCCTACGTTTATATTCATCTATCTGTTCCTTGAGTTTACTATATATCTATATTTCTTAATTACGAACAAAGTCTTTCTATTTCCTTTTCTTTCAATATAATATATATAACTATGTCGATTCCATTAAAATACATGTGTGTGAACGAAAAAAACAAAAACAAAAACTCTCCGGATGGGCATGCAAATCTTTAATCATCCCTCTTCTCTACCTCTTCTTCTCTCCACTCCACAAAGAATCGTTTTCTCATCTTAAAATATAGTAACTGGAAGGATGGCAAAAAAAGAAAAAGGAAGAGATTTTGTGGCAAGTTGTAGTACTTTAAACCCCGATCATATTTCTTTAGTTTGTGTTAATAAACCCTAATTATGGAATTGTGGCTGTTTTTTTGTTTTTCAATGTTGGGACATTTTGCTCCCGTGGAAGAGAAAATTGTTTTAAGGTATTGCACCATTCTCTTTGTTTGTTGCGAATTGTGTACAAAGATGACAACTTAGAATGTTTGGAAACTTATCTTTAGACGAATTTCAGATAACTTAAGAGGATGTGCTTAGAAGATGTAAAGTAAAATTATGCGGTGTCGATTTGATGTAAAACAAAAGAAAACTCTATATGCTTTAGACAAGGTATGTTGCTTGAAGAATGATATAATTTGATTGTTATTTAGAAATTGTTAATAAGAATGTGGATGTTAATTTTCATCAGCCAATCTTTGAACAATTGTAATTAAGAATTTCTTCAATTTTTCAATCTCATATATTGCAGACACCCTACAATTTTATCACAACACATAAGGAGACATCAAAAGTAAGATTCTAATCATCAAGGGTTACCATTCAATTTTTATATATTCAGTTAACATTTTTTATTTTATAATATTGCTTTTAGAACCGGGCAGTGTTGATATAGTCTCTCTTTATTACTAAGAAATTTTTCTGGATATGAGTTTCTTAACGTTTTTTATTTTATAATATTGCTTTTAGAACCGGGCAGTGTTGATATAGTCTCTCTTTATTACTAAGAAATTTTTCTGGATACGAGTTTCTTTCGAGTGATTAAACCGGAAATTTATCAAAAATATTATAGCATTTTCATCATATTAATATTGTTAAGAAAAGGAATGTGAATGCAGTGTGTTCCTTCATGGCATTTGATAAACTACAACTTTAATACGTCCAGTGACATTTGCTTGAGATTGGGTTCTTTAGTGCCTCCCATCACATATACAGTTTCCTCTTGAAATTGGGTTGAATTCTATTATCTCATTATATATTAAGTTTTGATTTAATGCCTGTTAGTATGTTTGGTTGGTGTTATTCTTTTTTCGTTCTCATACAAGTTTTTATTTGGTGTTTTCCCCAAATGATCATAAGCTCAGATAAAAATATTATGGGTTATTGATCGTGTTTATTTGCTTATGTATTTTTGTTTACACTGCATTCTTATGTATTTGCCTGATTTTTCATAGTAGATGGATTGGTTACGTTACAGAAATTGTTTAGTTCTCTAATTTTCTTACAAATTTCTTCGAAATTTTTGCAAAAATTAACATAATATGATGCCGCTTATGATCGTTTGGGACCAGTCGGTCTAGGGTCTCCAAAAAGAATGAAATTAACACACAGCTCATAGTTCAAGGCCAAGATCTGGCTTCCAGTTCCTAAGCATATAAGCTAGTAAGTGACAAATGAGTACCTTCAGTAGACGCACCTGCAATACCTCCTGCAACAGCCGTACCATGAACTTCAGCAGCTCCTACAGCCTGAGCAAAGGGTGGACCCTCCGCAAGAGAACACACAGCTCATTATTCAAGAATCCCAAGCATATAAACCAAGCATATAAACTAATAAAGTGACAAATGAGTATATTGAGCACCAAGAACAGTAACCACGGCAGTGCCACCTTCTGCAATACCCTCTTCAATAGCACCTCCAGCTTGAGCTAAGGGTGGACCCTCTGCAAGAGAACCTTCAGTGAAGACGGAGCAAATGCGAGCACACAAGAATATAAACTAAAAAGTAACAAATGCGAGTACCTTCAGTGGACCGAGAAACAAGAACAGTAACCATTACAGTCCCACCAACACGGAGAATTCTGCAAATTAGAAATACAGCTAATAAGATAACAATCCAAGGCCATACATCAAACAAAAAATATTAACCTTTATCCAAAAGTCTACCTTCTGTTGTCCGAGCACAAACGTTAGTAGCCCACTCCCAGTTGTCGACACCAACAACTTCAGTCAAATTCATGGCGATCACCTTATCCAGAAGGCCAATCACCTTCATGGCGATCCGAAAGGAAGGTGATTGGCCTCCCATCACCAACAACTTCAGTCAAATTCCTCAAAAACCAGTCCCATTATCGACACTCTCAGAATCGACTAGTGCAAAAGCAAGGGGGGGAAATCCTACAAAAATCGAAAGAATAATAAGTTTCACACAAACAGAAAACAATGTGTAAATACAAGTTACACATGCTAAAACAAATGTGTAACTTAAGGTTACAAATGCTATTTTCTTAGTTACACAGAGTAAAGTAATGTGTAACTGAGAGTTACACATGTGTAACTCTCAGTTATTTGTCAACTGAAGTTGTTAAAAAAAAAAAACAAACATACCTTTACCACCATTGATCCCGATGGCTGCCATCAAGCAACCTTTAAATGTACCAAGAAGGAAAGTAGCATCCAAGTATACCATTGGATGACAAAACCGGTACCCCTTGATGCATGCAGCAAATGCGATGAAGATCCTTTGGAACTGTTTATCTGCACGTTCAAACTTTATCACGCTACCAAGGTTGGTTTCCCTTATAGCATCAATATACCATACCAAGTGAGAGGACTTCACATCGTCGCCATAAATCATTTCATAAACCTTTTCCCTAGCATTATAGGCCTGATAGTACTCCATGTTAATCCCATAGTTGGTCTGGAAACCAAAACAATTTGCTTGGGCTTCTTGTGAGGATTTTTCCGAACTTCTTCCTCAATCAAAGTAGACGAGAAGTGGTGGAGTAAGTTTGGTTCAAGTTAAGCCCACCAGCACCACAAATGTGCTCAGGGTTATAAGACCTCACCTGAAGAGGTTCATACAAAATATAAACAATTCAACCAGAAAACAATATGGTGCAAAAAACATCATGTGTAAACCAAAGTTACACATACTGTAACAAAACATAACATATGCTAAGCATTAGATAACAGAACACGGAAAACCTACCTGAAACATTCCGTTCCTTTAATCGATAGAAGCTACATGGAATTTCCAGCCGCATTTTTCATCCGCACACTTAGTCGTGAACCTAGAACGCTCACTATGAGTTACAATCATTTGGAAACCAAAGTGCGAAGACGATACTTGGTGAAAGAAACCACGACTTGCTTAACTCCTTCAACAAACACATGACCAATATCACCAAGAACCTTGGGCCAACCATCCGATAACAAAGGTTTCGCAGGCTTGCTTTTATCTTCCAAATACATTGCAACAGTAACATTGTTTCTGGACGAAGACATACTACTAGACTCATTATAAATAGAAGAATCTGCCCTAGACCTGGACGAAGAGGCCACACGAGGAACATTTTGCAAGAAAATATCAACACCGGTCTTCTCGTTTACTATTTGTGATGGATATAAGAGCTTGCAATGAAAAATCACAAGTCAAGCGGAAATCTTCCCACTTTCTCGAAAGAAGAAAGTAATACCAAGAGGAGTAAACTGCTTCCATTCCCGACAAACTTGTTCCTTAAACTCTTCAAGTCTCGATATCAGGTATTAACACGTTGTGGTAATAAAATACAACCTAAAAAATGTCAAAACACACAATAAAATATCATAATTTTAAAAAGTACTCGGGGCGTTGCGTGAGAATGCGACAAGCTAAATATGAGTAAAAGAAGATGATACAACTATTTACACATAAACAACATATATATGTAACTTCAACTTACACATGCTTAAAATACAACCATATGTGTAAACTGACAACCTAAAAAATGTCATAAAACACACAATAACAATATCATAATTTTAAAAAACGGGATATATGTGTAACCTAAAGTTACACATCCTGTAACAAAAAAAACATGCTTAAAAATATGTCCAACAAATCAAATTGAAGTTGTTGTGCTGAAACAAAATTGTTTCTTCGTACTCCTCTCAGGCCTCTTCCTATGCACATGCCAAAAAAATGGTGTTTGGCAGAAGTATATTCTATGCGACAAGCTAAATATGAGTAAAAGTAACTTTCAAACTCAACACTTACCCCAAATTTTTTACACAAAAATTTCTCTTCTTCTCAATCTATTATTCTCTTTTCTCAATCTAATTTATTTCTTCTATTTGATCCAAATGGCACAATTAATGATACAACTATTTACACATAAACATGATTCAACCAAGGACTAAGAGAAGGCCAATATATATGAAGCCAAAGAAGAAGATAGACTTCAAATGAAGAAGATGAACAAGATGAAGAACATGCTTAAAATACTTGTAAAAAGACTATTTTAATTATATTGAAGTTTTTAATTTTGTGAAGTTTAATGAATTTGAAAATTTGATATATTGTTGAAAATTAATATTAATTATATTCTTAAACATTGTAAACTAAAATTACACATTGCCGAAACAACTCAAAAAAACATCGAAGATATTCCACACGCGAAATTCTTCCTAAAGTTACCTAGTAACAGGATATATAGGTTCATTGTTTGTTCTTGTAACACTAAAATTGTTACACATCCCGCTAACATCTCTAAAAACATGCAATTAAAAATATGTCCAACAAATCAAATTTTGAAAGTTGTTGAAGATCGATGAGCGGTTATCAAACAAAATTGTTTCTTCATACTTCTATGCAGGAAAAACATATTGGCATATGAGTTTATTTCAACAAAAATTAACAAGTATCAACAAAAATCAAATCGATACATGCAACAAGAACAAATAATTCAAAAAATTTTTTTTTTTGAAAACAGATCCGAAATCAAAACAAAATAAAATTCTTACCTAGATTTGTTGTTTTCTTACTTCTGAAACAATGTTCTTACTATTCCTCTTTTCGGTATCAACCAAACCCGTGTAAGCATCAATAAAAACATACTCAGTATCAAAACCAAATAAAAAAAGTGAAAAAACTATATCGAAATGGTAAAAATCAAAATCAATTGAATTGAAAACTAAATCGAAATCACAATTCGTACCTACGTTGATTTCTGTATTCCCAACTGTTTTCTTCCTCTTCTCAGGCTCAACAAATTCGAAACAAAACAAAAATCCAAATCAGTAGAAGATCGAAATCAAAAAATCGATCAGAAAAATAGTGAATCAAGCAACAGAAAACATAAAATCGAACAAACCTATTTGTTGTTCATCAATGCACCTTCACAATCTCGTCAGATCTGAAAAAGAGATGAATACATCTCAACAAATTGAGAGAAAATTAACAATATGTTGTTCTTCTTCTCGTTTTCTTCCTATCAACCTAACGAACTTCAATGTGAAACTATCAAACACACGAATTCGTTTGAAAAAAAATCTCCAATTCTGTTTCTGAACGAGAGCGGAGAGAAGAATTTGATTTGATATTCAGTTTCTGGTAGGTATAAAACATCTATAAGTACTGAAGGTTAACTTTGGTATTTTAAGATTTATTAAAAGATCCGCTGACGTCAGCAAATCAGGAAAATTTAAAACCTGACCCCAAAAATAAAAGTTCCGGGCCTAGAAATATGAAAATTTGAAAGTATGGAGTAGAGGGTGGAAGATCCATTTTGTGGGGCTTGTAAATGTTGAACCCTTTTCCCTAACCCTTATTCTAAAATGTGGAAATTAGATAAATAGCCCTCCTATCTACATGCCTTCATATATACGCCATCCACTATATTAATACCCATATCAAAAAACACGGAAGCCAATTTCTATCGTAATCCCATTAATACCCCCGTCATATTAATAATGTTATCAGACCTTTTTAACTTCAGATCTCAAAATCAAAACTAAAAATAAAAAATCTCTTCTGTAAATTCATCTCTCGACATTACAACCACCTTCGCGCCGCCACCAACTCCGTCGCTACCATTTCCATCTCCTCCACCATCATCTCTATCTCTACCAACTCGTCGAACAACGAATTTCCATCTCCTCCACCATCATTTCCAGCGCCACCTCCTACGCTACTACCAAATACACCAGCAGCGATACCACCACCACTTCCAAAACAATCGATTTTAGATCGATTTTCACCCGATTCAACTAGAAATCGTAAACCTAGTGATGAACCAACGCAAAATCACTCTCCAAAACCTAATTTCAAGCATCAGGTTCATTTTGATTTTCTACTAAATTGTACATGATTCCCATTTCAAACCCAAGTTTGGATTTCATTCTTCTTGAGATCGATAATTGATTCGGGTAAATTATCATTTTCTTCTTTAATTCTTTTTTTTCTTTATCAGTATTGACTCATAGAAATGTAAATTAACAAGGTTTTTTACTTGATTTTTATGGCGGTGGTGAACTGGTTTCAGGATTTGATTTTTGTATGTTGATTTAGTTTCAATGTTCATTGATTTGTTGACTTTATTGGATGTAATTGTTGATATTGGTGTTGGTAAGCAATTTAACATTGTTGTTGTTGTTATTGGTGGTGGTGTTTATTTGTTTGCATTTAATTTTTGGTGTTGGAAAGTAATTTAAACCCAAGTCATATTAGGTTGTTTATTGCTGCAGATGTGATGTTAGTGGATGCTCATGGTACATTTTTGTTGTGGTGATGGTTGACCTTTGTTTACATCAATGGTGATGGTAAAGCATGTCGTACTTGAGATGGGGGTAGTTATTGCAGTGGTGATGGATGTTGCAACACATGTGGTGGTGAATGTTATGGTGGTGGTGTGGTGGATGCTGTATTAGTGGAGATGATATTATGGCCAGTTTTGATCAATTAGTTTGAGTTACATTAGCATGTTTTGATAAATCAACCTATTATTTGTGACATTTTTTCTATATTAACATCTGTTGCATACTCATTTTTGAGATATATATTATATTGACCAGAACTGAATTGTGGTGTTGTGGTGTTGGTGGATATTCTGTGTGCTGGTGGTGTTGGTGATGCTGGTGAGGTTAGAACGATGAATTTTGATGATGGAGATTGTGTTGCTTGTGGTTGGAATGATTAATTAAAGTTGTTCATGAAGATAATGGTGATTCTGGTTGTTTGTGGTGTTGGAAATGTTGTACGCTGCTGGCGGTGGTGGTGGTGAGGTTGAACGACAAGTTGTTGAATACTACTCCATCAACTATTGATTATTTAGGGAGTCAACAACCAATGTTTGTGTATCAACAATAGAAATGGTAGTCAACAACCAATATTTGTGTATCAACAATAGAAATTGACCTTAGTTTTAGGGAGTCAACAACCAATGTTTGTGTATCAACAATGGAAAAATGGAATCAACAACCAAATTTGTGTATCAACAATAGAAATTAATCTTAGTGTAAGGAGTCAACAACAAATATTTGTGTATCAACAATAGAAATTGACTTTAGTTTAGGGGAGTCAACAACCAATGTTTGTGTATCAACAATGGAAAAATGGAATCAACAACAAATATTTGTGTATCAACAATAGAAATTGACCTTAGTTTTAGGGAGTCAACAACCAATGTTTGTGTATCAACAATGGAAAAATGGAATCAACAACCAAATTTGACAAATATTTTTGAACTTTTGATTTTTGGATCAACTTGATTGTTGACACCTAATATTAATGGCGGCGGCGGCGGCGGCGGCAACAACAATGGTGGTGGTGTGTGACGGTGGTGGAATATTATTGGTGGTTGTTATTTTAGTAAGTGGTGGTGGTGGCGGAGTGGTGGCGGTGGTGGTGGAGTGGTGGTGGTGGTGGAGTGGTGGTGGCGGCGGTGTTGTTGGTGGTGGTGAAATGGTGCTGCTGGTGGATGTGAAATAATAGGAAAATTTATTTTTTAATGGATAAGATTTTTAAATGGAAAATAATATTGTAAGTGAGGGTATTAAGGTAATCTGTTTTTAAGGGATAAGGTATTTAAATAATATGGGTATTTATATTGTTCTATAAGGGTATATTTATTGGGTGTGTCAAAACTAAGGGTATTTAATAAATTTACCATTCTAAAATTTCGTGGTTACTGGTGTGGGACTTGTTTCATATCCTGAGAAAGATACGAAATCTCTGGGCTCAGCTAATCTCTGTAAGTTGTGCAAATCTAGGTTTCTTTTTCGAAGTCCTGATGGAAATTGGTGTTTTTTCCTGTGATGAGAATAAATTCTGGTTGTTTGTTTTCATAAATCATAATAGCTAGGGTTTCTTATCATCGTATGTAATCTGTTCAAAATAACATGCTTATTTCAGGCTCGATGTTCAATTAGTCTAATATCGAGAGGGTAAAATACATAACACACTGATTCTTTTTTGGTTTGAATCCTTATATTTCTGTAGATTTGGAATATGACAGAAAACCCTAAGTTTTATTGTATTAGGCTTTTCACTAGAAAGTCTATTTGCTTTAAAAATTTGCTTCCCTTTTCTTATAATCTTTTTTATGGTGAGGTATGCTTGACATTCATGTACTTGGGCCTTTCCTGTTAGAACTTGTTCTCATTGCTTGCTTAGATCCGTTCTGTCTTCAATCTTTAGATCCGTTCTGTCTTCAATCTATCTGAATTCGCTATAGTAGCTTCCGTTTTCTAGCAATTGCTTCTGCTTCATTTATTGTTTTTTTGGTTGCTGATATTTGTTCTTATGAGTTGCTGCAGGTTATACCATGAAGGATCTTCTACAAGAATTTCGTACATGGAAAACACCTGAGGATATGGAAAAGGGTTTCTGCGCTTATGTTCGTGAACTGCCACGACAAATGGAAGTGCCTGATAAAGAAAAACTAATCGAGGCTGCGAAGGTATATTATCTATTCGTATTGTTAAAGGACAATTTTTTTTTTTTTTATGAAAGACATCTTGATATACTCTTGTTTTTGTTTTGGTATTTCATTCATTTAGACAATCCATGGTATTCTCATAGCCATGTCCGGAGCTGTCAAAAGAAAATACCATGTCGCGGATGCATCTTATTCTGAGGAAGTCATTGAATTAATTAACAAGGTCGATATAGTTATCTAAAGTCTCAACTTATTTACATTATGCAGTCTACCATGATTTCTATGGTCTTGGTGTTATTGATTCCTAACCTTTTGGTTTACATATGATCAGCATCCTTACTTTGTTGATCTGCCATGGTACGAAAAAGTATTTTCTTATAACCAAAAATTAAGCTTCGAACTGTATGACGAATCAATAGCTGAGAACAAAAGAAGGATGAGGTTTTGCAAAGTTGATGAACAGCGCGTAATGGTAATATCGTATATCTGTTTTTTCTTTGAACATATTTGCCTGATTTTCCGCATCAAAACTTATTTTGCTGTTGATCTCGTTGAAGTATTTGCAAGCAAAACTACAAGAGGCTGACAACAAGTGTACACCACTTCGTAGACAGGTGATACAACTTGACATCCTGTTACGCTGTGTGAAAGCTTTCATCAGTTCTCAGGAACTGGATCTCTACAGGAATAAGGTAAATATTTGTTGGTAATTTATGCACTTGTTGAGGTTGGAATAGCTCAGCATAGTACATCCTTGAATTTGTATTGAGGGTGGTTATTATGTAGGCATTTGGCAGTGCTGCACAGTTTGCAACACATTAATCGTTTTACCCTGATTCTTTTTTGTCTTCGTTTCTGTTTGTAGCCATCAGTTTGCGATGCCATGCGTGAAGCTCTTGCTATCTAGCCTTTTCTTTGGTTGGGATTTTCATTGCCACACCCGGGTATCTCAAGCTAGCTTGAGAAATATGTGCATGAATAGTTGGTGATAAGTTTGATCTTTAATTTGGAAGTATGTTGTTTTCTTCTCGTTTTTAATGGTGTGTTTATCTAACAAACAGAAGATCTACAAAATCATTCAAGAAAGTAGTAAGTGTTGTTGGTGTATTGCAAACACATTTATTTTGTTGATCTATATTTATCTAATTATCTCCTAATACTTGTCTTTCTGCGAGATTTTGAGTAACATTACATTAAGAACATGTACCATTGCAAGTTTATCTTTTAGAATCAAAGCGTGACAAGCCTTGGCCCTGAGTTTGATGTACTGAGGGAGAACCACTCCTTGAGTGCTGCTGCCCATTTTCCCACTCCCTCACATTAGCGCATCTACCCATTGCGGTTTACAGCCTGGCTGGATTTATCTAAACATATTGTTTACCAATTGGTTTATATACTAGTACTAGGTATTTACAGCCTGGCTCAAACCCTCCTTACCCTCTTTTTAGTCTGAAGTGTACATACTTTATTTCTTCTTAATAACAATATTATGTACAACTTGGCTCAACCCCTGCCTATTGATCCATGTTGTTCTTCCTTCCTATTGTGAAGTTTGCGCATATGGCAGGTTGCACCCACTCCTTGAGGCTGCAACATACGAAGTTTGCCGGTGCTTATACAGCAAAGAACCGACCAATTTTACTGCATATTTTTGGATCTATCGTGTCAATGGGTGCATCCAGACAAAAAAAAAACCCTTGAAGAATAGATTCTTAATTTATTTAGTTAATTAAAAAAAAATATTAGGAATCGGGTGAGTTTAAGTGAGAGAGAGTTTGTGACAGTTCTTCTTCTTCGGCCTAATTCGTGTTTTCTTCGTATTTTTCGTTAATTTTGTCAGTGTTTTGGTATTTGAAGAAGGATTTTTAATGATTGGTGATACTGTTTGGGTCAAAATTGGAGGTTAATGATGTCCGGGTCGTCGAAGAATTTATTTTTTCAATCGGGATCCAATATGAAACTTTCCGAATCGACATCAAATGACTGTCTCATACAAATCATGTAACATGTTTCAAGATAATTTCCACATGATCATCTTTGACATAATGTCAAGAATAATGATGAAAGTAGCTAAGATAAAAAGATACCAACACATATTTCGAGAAATAGATAAGCAAGTTAAACTCAGCTCGAAATATCAAATGTGCATGATACGAAAGACCATATCGTATACGACTTTTGTCTCAATAGGAGATAGGAAACAATAGAATAGACTTCTGAGTGATAGATAAGTTTTAGTCTCCACATACCTTTTGTTGATGAAGTTCCTCCGAGTTCTTCAGTATATCTTCGTCTTCAGTTGTAAGCTCCGTGAAGTCTAAAGCTCAACTATACTATCTATCCTAGTTTGAAACTCATAAGTAGACTATAAATCAAGACTATAGTTTTGATCAACTAAACTTGACAAACATGCTTGAGATAGCAACGCTTGCGATTTCTACTGAGTAATGCTCTAACAATGGGAAATATTGTAAGTGCAACCACGTCTTCCAGGACAATAATACCCCCCAAGCCAAGAAAAAAGTGTGAACAGCAGATACCCAACGACAGCAAAGTCGCAAGACATCACACTTACATTTAACTACCTCCCGATGCGTTTATCGCATCCTAGATGCATGCTGACCTGGTAATAGCCATGTACTCGGGGTTGGAAAAGATGTACGTCACCCATTGAGGCCTTATAGGCGGTGTTACGGTAGTAGAGTGGAACTCGATAGTTGAAGGAAGATATTCACCGTGGTGAACGGCCATGCGTGAGACTTTTTGAACGAAAAGAGAGTTGGCTCCTCCGTATCGGAGTGTATAAGCCATCCAGTGCGGGAAGCTACGAAAATACGGGAGGATTAAGAGGGAAAGGAGTGAGCTTATCGTCCGCGGCAAGCACGCTTTGACCACTACTAAGTACCCTCGGCCTCAAGGCGCGTTTCAGAACGACATTCCCCCAAAATTCTTTAATTGTATAAGATTCGCCGTTTGCGGGATTGGGTAACAACGGCACCTACTGATCCCCGATCTCAGTTTATTCGATCTCTATACTTACTTCGTCCTCCGACTCCTCATCATCAAATAAGTCACTTCTAGAAGAATCAGTCGACATGACGCGAGTGTGGTAAGTCCAAAACAAGATAAAAACAATAGGGTGAATGGAAAACAAAGAGGGAATCTAATGAATATATATAGAAGATCTCCGGAGAGGGATGGGGCAGTTACAAAAAGGTGAAATAAATAAAGGAAACAGAAGGGACTCCTGACACGTCGCGGGGGAACCAACCGTTAGAGTGTCCTTGGGAAAGGATTGAGTGACTATCGGGTCATTTGAAAATTGACCCAATAGTCAGGGGACTAATGTTTATACATGAAAATAGTTACCCCTTGGTAGGCCTAGGGAGTCCTCAAAGGACATGATAGGTCCATTAGGAAAATGGAGACTTAGCGACTACATCCCAAGTCCAATATAGTATGTCCATGGAGTGGCAAGGATAAGGAAGGGATTAATAAGAGACTAAGGGCTATGTTAAGGAGAGTGGCAACAATGGTAAATAAAGTGGTTCCAATGACATGAGAACTGAGAAGAAGAGATTTTGGTAAAAGCTTACAAAATAAGGAATATAGTTCAATGGAAAGCAAGCTCTCTCTCATACTATTCTAGGAAAAAGTGTAGTCATTGTTGTGACAAGGACGTGCAGGACCTATTTCATTTTTAGCTCTCAACAGATATAAATGACGCCTGCTAAGGGAATCAATTGCGCAGAGTCCTGTTGGGATTCAAAGAGGCGTAAGGAGCGCGACTGTAACTGAATTTTTGTGGCGGGTTAATTCGGTTGCAATTACATTCCATTTCGAAGTTATGATAGTAGGCTAGAGTTTATAGCGGCTTAATACAGTTTGGTGTTCAAATCTGTACTAGGTCCTAGAGTTTTTCTGCATTTGCGGTTTCCTCGTTAACAATTTTTTTGGTGTTTGTATTATTTCTTTTCCGCATTATATTGTTTATCTTTATAATTGAAGTATCACAGGTTTTACGTTAAAATCAATTCAAGTAGATAAGTTCATCGCAATTGTTGGATACGACTTGATTGATTCTTTGATACTGATCTTTGGAATTGTCCAAGTACTCTCACGGTATAATCAGGTTCATAGGCTAGTTTCTGTAACATTCTGATTGTGAGAGAATGAGATATAAATTCATATATTTCCAGATTGAAATTCATTAAGTTGAACTCTCGGAATTGTATTTGAGTTTAGTCCATACAGGTTGCCTAAGAAAAAGATGGAGGTGAATTTTGGTACCCCCACGTTTTCAAGATAACTGAGGCAGATAAATCAGATTCAGTCATAAATTTGACTGACCAAAGGATTCAAGGCCAAGCCTGTACAGAAAATGATTACAAATACACTATGATGTCGCTTCACTAGAAATTTTGTACCAAAATGGTGCAACACAAAATGCACATGCCGAGCAAAACTACACCATGATGTTGTTTTACATCAAACTCCATTTATAAAACATTAATTAACTTCTTCTTCATTACTTCAATTCTACCAGACTAGAAACAAACATAAACCTCATATGTATCACTTCAATCATTCATTCAAATCATGTAAACTTCATAATTTATTAGTAATAATAAGCTCAACTTACCTGCAATTGTAACTCTAAGTAATAAGTGGTTCATAAAACATCTCTAGGTCGCTAAAGTTTTAAGCTACGAATTCGTATTTTTCACGTGCAAATCTCTTCTGAAAACTGAAATGGAAACGATTGAGAACATCATCCCAAAGGAGTGCTCAATGGATGCCATTATAACATTCAGGTAATCAATAACATGCTTCACCGTTCTATTAAAAAATAATTAAATATCTTTAACATCTAACACACGACAGAAAATTGTTTCAAATTCACTTCCCCGGATATTGTTTTTGTCAAATTATATCTATAAAAATTTATCCTAAGATGAGCTACAAAAGTGACGTTAGAACATCCTAAACATATGTTATTGAAAAAGCGGGGTCTAATAACCACACCCAATATTTCGATTAGCAATCTGTATGGACAACTCCGAGTTGTTTTCTAGAGAATCAACTAGACAGTTAGACTCAATCAATAGAAAATACTCAAGGAGTTATTATCTCAATCTCTGAATTTGATTTACTCAAGGAAATACAATTCGCGAGTCTTAATCAAAGAGAGATAACTTAGATGGTACCAAAGACCAATATCCAAGTGTCAATCAATTTAAATCGACAACCACTAAGGTCGGATATTCTAATTGATTGAACAACGCACAACCTGTATTACTTTAATTATATAAAAAACATAACGCGGAAAAGAAATAAAACATACACCATAATTTTGTTAACGAGGAAACCGCAAATGCAGAAAAACCCCGGGACCTAGTCCAGATTAAACATACACTGTATTAAGCCGCTACAGACACTAGCCTACTCCAAATTAACCCGGCCTGGATTGTAGTTGAACCCCAACCAATCTCACACTAATCCAAGGGGTTGATTATGCTCATACGCCTACGATACCGGCGAGGATCTTGCGCACTTGATTCCCTTAGTTGATCTCACCCACAACCAAGAGTTGCTACGACCCAAAGTCAAAGACTAAAATAAATAAATCAGTATCACACAGAAAAGTCTATAAGATAGATAAATTTGTCTCCCACGAATAAACCTATGAGTTTTGTTCTATCTTTTGATAAATTAAGGTGAACAGGAATTAATCAATAAAACTAGACTTATATTCCCAAAGAACAGCTCAGTTTTATCAATCACCTCACAATAGTCTTAATCGACGCAGCGAAAAAAGATATTGTGGAATCACAAACGATGAGACGAAGATGTTTGTGACTACTTTTATATCTTGCCTATCGGAGATAGAAATCTCAAGCTAATTATTATAATTGTACTCGTACGATAGAAACAGCAAGATCAGATCACACAACTACAAGAAAAGTAGTATCGGTCTGGCTTCACAATCCCAATGAAGTATTTAAGTCGTTAACCTGGTTTTAAAAGAAGAAAACCAAAGGTTAAAGGAGAATCGACTCTAGCTTAGCATAACTAGTATCACACCGAATGTGTGGGGATCAGGTTTCCCAGTTGCTAGAGTTCTCCCTTATATAGTCTTCAAATCAGGGTTTGCAATCAATGTTAGCTTACTAACAAAGCATTCAATATTCACCGTTAGATGAAAACCTGATTAGATTCAAGCTAATATTTCTCAACCGTTAGATCGAAAACCTAGCTTGTCATACACACATGTACTAGACAATTTTAGGTTCATGTAACCGTTCCCAAACGTGTACATTAGTTGGTTCAATACTAGTTAACCAAAAGGTTAGCCAAATGATAACTTTCATATCAACCATATTCTTCTTCACCATAACTAGTCCAAATGACTCAAATGAACTAGTTAGAGAGTTGTTCAATTGCTATGAGATCCCATGTACTACACAAGACACAATTGAAGCAAAAACGATGTGATTCACTCGAATCGATTCATGAACTATAAAGCCACGGTTTGCAATAGCATTCCTTAGTTTATTAAGATGAGTTCACAAACACCGTTTTTAGACATAACCTACTCAAGTTCGCGGACTCAAGTTAACCGGTTGGAGTTCACAAACTCCAGCAGAAATTACCGGGTTCGAGAACTTCCGTCAGTTCGCGGACTGAGTTCGCGGACTGAAACCGAGCTACAACTCCAGCAAAAATTCTCGGGTTCGAGAACTACGCCAGTTCGCGGACTGAGTTAACTGCTCACGTTCCGGTTGCACTTGATCAACAAAGTTCGCAAACTTCGATTTAAGCACTAAGGAGTTACACATATATGTGTTACCACAACAATGTTTATATCCTCCAATGGTTATATTTTCTAAAATCTCATTTCAATCATTGAAACGTTCTCAAAGGGCGTTATATATTTGTTATTCACAAACTATTTTTCGTCAGCGATTTCCAAATGATTGAAACGTAACATGACTTTCGTCACTAGGTAAAGATGAACTTGGCTAAAGTGAAAGCTTTACCAACACATATTCGAGAAATGGATAAGCGAGTTATACTCATCTCGAAATATAACATGTGTATATTCTTAGTCTATATAGTAAAACGACTTTTGTCTCAAGATAGGAGATAGAGTAGATAGACTTTTGAGTGATAGATAAGTTCAAGTCTCCACATACCTTTTAGTCGATGAAGATCCACCGGTTCCTTGAGTAGTCCTTTGTCTTGTATGATGATTGCCATGGAGTTCTTGAGCTCAACTACACTTTCTATCCTAGTCCGAGACCTTAGATATAGTAGACTAGAAATCAAGACTTTATAGTTTTGATCACTAAGATTGACAAACATGCTTGAGATAGCAACGCATACGAGTTCGACCGAGCAATGCTCTAACAATCTCCCCCTTTGTCAATTTTAGTGGCAAAACTATTAATACATATGGAATAAAAAAATATAGAAATAAACTTTGTAGCTCCTATTCCACATGTCTAATCTTCAACAATACTCGAAATCTTCATCACTTCCAAGTAGTCCAATGATCCCAAAGGTTGTAAGTTTAGCATCATCGTTGTTGAAAATCCGTAGCTATAACAATGAGAAAAGCAATGGTTCTCAATCATTGTTATACAGTGTCATAGTATTATTACACAGCGTCAAAGTCCAATTGCATCACAACTTCAACAACAATACTATGGTGTGATAGGGTGTAGAATACATCCTATTTACTATATATTGTTTATGCTTTCTTTGCTATTTTTCTTGTAAATTATGTATTTTACGCCTGTTTTGAGTTTTGTAGTTACTTTGGAGTCGCACAGAGGAAAAGAAGAATAAATGATCCAAATTGAGCAAAAAGGGCAGGATTGTCATTTCACAGGAAAACACTATCAGGAGACGAGTCAAGGTTAAGGGGCGACTTTATTTTGGAGGAGTACTAAAGCCCGGCCCCAGAGGTTAAGGGTGCCAGTAGATGGCCCTTATCTGATAAAGGGTGGTCCTTATCACTGGGGTGCAAATATCCACCCAAACCATTACAACCCTAAATCGAGAGAAAACTTTCTCTTATTCATCTCAATCATCTTCCCCAAAAAAATTGAGAAAAAGAAGAACGAGTGCCGCTGTGAAGCTCAGGGAGATGTAGCCGTGAAATCGCGAGATGCAGATCGAGATGACGAGCTCGAATTTAGGGTTCCCTAAGGTTCCAGCTGAAGAACCAGAAGATGGGTTTCGATTGAGAAGAAATCAGAGATGGCAATGAATTAGCCAGATCTGTTGCTGCCATCAGATTCAAGATGGGTTTTTGTTCGATTCCGAGTTAGTAGAGCTGTCTTTGCTACAATCAAAGCAAGCATTGGTGCTGCTGTTTCAGGGGTTTGAATCAATTAGGGTCTGTTGGTGTTAATCGGAAATGGTCTTGATGCCTCAGAGAGAAGAAATCAGGGAGTGAAGAAGAGATGAGTCAGATCGAGAATGGGTTCTGGTGGTGCTGTGAGATGGGTATGGTGGCGATTTGAAGGCACAGAGAAGAGCAGAATCGATAGTCTGTTAGTTTACAGTGAATTGAAGCTGTTGCCATGGATTAAACGGGTTTGAGGCTGAATTTGTAACAGAAGATGATGGAAAGCTGTGAATGGAAAGATGGGTTCGATTTGATTTATAAATTGGCAGTGGTGTTGAGAAGATGTGGATAAAGAATGGGTAATCGGAGAAGACTCTCATGGGATTGATGTGTTGGTCGACTGTAATCGATTCAAGTATGGTGATAGTTAGCTGATTTCAGGGCAGTTCAGATAAGATGCAAATGGGTTTGTAGCTTTGCTGGGTGTCGCTGTTAACACTAGCATGGAATGAATTGCTCAAATAGATGTATGCTAGGATTTGAACAGGGATGGAGCTGAAGAGAGGCCTGACTTTGGCCGGGAAAACACCAGAAAACAGCCAAGACTCGGCCGGTTCTCTGCACCGGCGAGTCAACTCGGCGATGTCCGATCCAGCCGATCCAGCTCAGCCGAGTAAGACAAGTCAGCCACCTAGGGAGCTGACTCATAGCTGACTCAGTGTCTAACTTCCCTCCTTTTGACCCAGTTGACTGACGGTTTGACCCTTTTGACCGTTAGTCCTAACGGTGGACTGACGGAATATTCCGTCGAATATACCATTGACGGCAACATAATTCAGGTGGCCGGCGGTGACTTTTCCGGCGACCAAAATTCCAGAATTTTCTGTGGACTTCTCTCATGGGTGTGAAGACTTGGACTAGGAATTGGATGGAGAATTTGGCTCAAATTTGGAAAGATAAGATGAAGAGTTGAGAAAGGCTTGGATTTGGAAATTGAATTGCTAAAGGAAAAGGATTGTATTCCTTGGAAGATTTGGAGAATATTGAAGCCTATAAATAGAGAAGTTTTCAATATCTTTTACATATCTCTCTACACACACAACACTTGTGTTTTTGCTTTCAATTCTTCTTCTTAATTATTTGTGTGAACTTGAAAATTCTCCCTTTAATTATTTGTGTGAATTTCAAAAACATGAGTAGCTAATTTTCTTATTGATTGAGGATGAATTCCTAGTTCTTAATATATGATTTGAGTTTTGTTTCAATTCTATCTTGAAGTTTTTCACATGATTATCGTTTGTTTTTACTAATATGAATGTTTATTCATTCATGATTGATTGATAGATTGTTTAGAGTGCACGCTAAATTGATTTGTTAGTTTAATCTAAATCTAGTATAAGTTAGGGAATAAGTAATCGTTCTCGACACTTTACACAAGTAGAAAACACGAGACCTTGCGGAGGGATTCCGTGGAGCGATTGTGTGTAAAAACAATGCTAGAAAGTGGACCAAGCGAACCGAGTTTAACTACTAGTACTAAACCTAAATTCATAAATCTTAATACATTCAGGGAATTACATCTTGTAAGCGAACCTCAAGGTGGTTCTTTTGAATAGAATCTGATAACTAAGCGGACTTGTTACTCAGTGAAATAAGGGATTTTGGGGCTAGCTAAGCGAACCTACTATCCTACGGTTGGTGATAATCTATGACTAATAACATGTGGATGAAAAACATAACTTGATTCATTGTTTTGCAACGAAGAAGGATTCCTTGATCTTATCTCTCTTATTGCTTTCAACTTTATCTTTTAATTGCTTTGTTTATTTTCTTTTGCTTTTTACACCCCCCTTTCGTGACAATTTTTACAACTAGAATCTCTTGCTCCTCGTGGGAACGAACTTGACTTCCATTATATTATTTTTAATTGAGTGGAAATAAGATATTAATTTGATTGCACCTACGACACGCATCATGGTGATACTTCACTCCCCCTTAGTCAATACTCCATCTCACATGAAAACCACTCCCCCTTACATAATGATCCGAAAACCATATGTATTTGTAGTGTGAACTACATATTAATTCTCCCCATTTTTGTCAATAAAATTGGCAAAGGTACAAGAACGGGATCCTAATGAAATTTCCGTAAGAGACATTTCATGACCAAAGGTAAACGTGTATCATCTTATTTAGATGCAATCATAAAGCCGAAGCTAAATTCATTCATCAAGGAGTTTACAAAGATACAAGATAACCCCTATAATATTCCACAACCGCATTCCCCACAAAGATTTGGAAATTAAGCACAAGTTCAAAAAGAACTCTCCCCCATAATATGTCATTCCCAAGGGAACAACAAGAGCGACCTTAATTTCAAAAGAAAAGAAGGATTTCTTTAGACTCAACAAATTGCATACGAGTATGAATTTGGAATCCAACAAGAAATATTCAATCATATTAACCAAAGCGAACCAAGATTAATTTGACTAAATATGCTCAACACAAGTAAACTTATGGAGACTTAATAACTTGATTAGATTATTCACAAGCGAACCCATAATTAATCTAACCTAAATACACAATTAAAGTAATCACAAAAGTAATCAATTTAATTGTTTATACTCACATAAGAAAATCTATGGAGCGATGACTAAGTTAATCATAGAAACAACCAACCCAGTCAATCATGCTGAACATGAGAAAAACTTATGGAGTCATACCTAAATAATCACACAAGATGATTGATTTAGTCCAAAATACTCTACGTAAAGTATCTTACGGAACACAACTAAGCTAATCACAAAAATAATCAACTTGGATGTCTAATGCTCAACATAAGTTACAATACGGAGTCTCACAGTAATACACAAAAAAAAATGGATCAGGGAAGATCAATTATTACGGAATACACAAGGATTCATTCTATGTTTCCATCACTATTTGCACAATGACACACAATAGACATAATCCTTGAATCACAAAAGATTTTAACCTATCTTACATCAATAATTGACAATATAGGCTTAACTTTTGTGTTTGTCAAAAGTCTATTCATTCTTTTATCAATATTTGCATATCAATTCACGAACGACTTTACTTTTGACAAAATATGGGACAATCAAGTTCACGGACGTAAACACACATATCCCATCAAAATATTGCAATATATAAAACCATAAAGATTAATACTGCAACCATCATCTTCCAAACAAGTTTAGAATTTAAACCAATAAATCTAAAAACAAGAAGATGAAAACATTGGATATAGCTATGTGTAATCATAATAATGGCTATTCTAAACAATAGTAATCCTTCTCAAAAACAAGAATAAATTCTCATAAGAAGTTTCCGAGGCATCAATACAAACTCGTAATGCAAATATAAGATGATTTGTCCTTAGAGGGTAGAATCAATCTTTTTCTCCCGAATTTATACCAATAATAGCTACTAAAGGCGTATAAAAAGATTTTCTAACAACATTCTTGTAAAAGCTATAAATTAGCTTAGAAGAGTAGTACTCCAAGAATCCAAGTGCCCAAGTTCAAGACAAGTGGAACAAGTGCAATGAAACAGAGCAAAATACTCAAAAACAAGAGACAAGACAAATACTAATCTTTACTCATCCAAATTCAAAAATTCTCATCTCCAATTTGAAGAGAATTCAAATAGGAAGAGAATGAAAAAATAATGGGTTCATTCCGAGTTCGGACGAAGAAGTTACCGCCAAAACAAGTCGACTGAATATCGACATCTACAGGAAAGTCCGCGAACTTACGGGTTTGCACACGAATTTTCAAGTGCGCGAACTTAAACTCCTGGAGAAGTATGCATACATGGTTTGCGAACTTAAACCCCTGGATTTTGGTTTTAAATGATGTTATGCATACTTGGTATGTGTACCATGAAGTCCAAACATCCCGAACTAATGTTTTCAAACCTAAACATTTAAGAACCTTAAACACAGATCAAGTTAGGCAGAAATGAACGATAATCAAGGTACATGGATCATTATAAGTACTCAAACAAGTAATAAAAACATAAAAATTGCTCAAGTTTATAGACATACCTTTTTAGAAACGTCCAATTGAATTCTACAGCCTTACCGAATATAATATGTGCGCCCAAGTTCTCGTGCTTTCCTCACCGTATACATAGCAGGCATTCCTTGGTGAGGATGCACTTACAACACAATCAAGTTGTGTTGGTGTGAACAATGTCTTTCTCACCATAAGTGACCTTTGGATTATCGTGAAAGAGATCGCTTTTAGAACCTTTCACATCCAATTCCATTTTTCCAAGAAACTTGTTAAGTTCCAACATCATGGATATTTCCTTCTCCATAGTCATGGAACTTTCTGGAAGATCATTCCTTTTCACACTCAAAACATCATCGACTTTCTTTGGTATCCACTTCTGAGTGCGTTTAGGAATAACCGGAACTTTCTTCCCATTACTGTCTTCTAGATTTCTCGAGAGAGAATTGGATTGACTATTCTTTTGCAAGTTAGTCTTTCTCCAATTTTGCAGCATCGGATCTTGTCTTCGTCTTTGCGAAGTTATTCTTTTGATAACCATTACGATTGTGAAAAGGCTTCGTATGGCGTTTATAGGCAAATATAGGTTTATCACAACATTGATTCCTTTGCCTAAAGGTTGGACAGTTACAACCTGTAACATTAAGGGGATTAGTCTTAACATATGATCTTGGTTTCACAACTTCTTGTGACGCCCAAACAAGAACATCACCACCAAACTTGGGAGACTGTTGATTAATCTTATTCTGCTTCTAATTTTTAATAATTAAAAATACCACCAACTCAAGTAAAAATCAAACAATTTAGTGTTATATCTATCTTGCCAGCTACGTTGTTTTGAGTCACATTGTCACCCCTTACGTTGCCACTAACACACAATGCTAAGGTGAAGCTCAAGAATTTTAAAGTGAAACCTCCTTCACAAAGAAAAGTACTACAAGTCCATGGCATGAGCAAATTTATCATGTGATACAGATTAATAGCATCATCACTCACCAATTTATTTGAAACCCATTAAACATTTGGACTATGATATGTATTAAATTTATTAGTACCCGGATGAAAGGATCCAAAGTGCTGCCAAAGACAGGGCCCTAGCATGGCATCATTTATTGACATATATCCAATAACTAGACTAACAATCTTTTTACATTTTAGGGCCTTGGTACCAACCATTTGTGGTTGTTTGGGTTATTTATAGTCACCTGACCCACCCACCATCAATATCCAACCCTACAGAGAGGGACCTCTTCCCCAGAATCAATCTTCTTCATTTGCAAGACTAAACACAAAAAACTTATTTTGCTAACCATGCTTGATTATTCATAATTATAGTATGAGAAAAGTAATCTATTCTTATGTACTCATTTAAATTTTACCTTTGATTTATAGGGAAAAAGTGGAGTGTCTAGTTTAATTAATTAAGGTTCAAACTTTCCCAAAAGTGACTCAATTTAAAAGCTAGTTGTAAAGACAGAAAATGAATGGATTCTCCCAGTTAAAACTACTGTAACAGTTAATCACTTTTTAACTAAAAGAGCAGTTGGAGTGACTATTATCTTAATTTTAAATTTGATATAAAACGCATGGGGATCTCTTTTACTAATGTGTGGTGTATTGAATTATTTGATATAAAAGGTATGAACTCACTTCAAGGCTAATGATATCCTGGGCAGCAGACAGTTGTACTTAAAATAATTCACTTGAAAATACCAAATAATTCACTTACTTTCTTTGGGAGTTGGTGTGAAATAAATAAATAATCAACCGATGAAGTTGAAGTACTATTATTACTTTTGCTTTTACCTTTGTTGTTTTTACGACAACCCACTTGAAAGTACAAAAAGAGAAGACGGATTTGTATACTTACTTAAGTGTGTGCAATTTATTTATAAAATAAATCATGGGGTCTGCAAAAAGACTCGTGCTTATCCAAGTCAAGAGCGGTAGGTAAATAAAAATAATATACAGTAAAACCTCTCCGGAAGAATACTCCATATATGAATAAACTCCATATAAAAATAAAAATTTACAGATCCGATTTGGGCTAGTTAAATTTAAGAATAAACTCCATATTGGAATAAGTCATAATTTTTATGGTCCTATCTTAAGGAACCTACCTCCATATAAGAATAATTGAGACCATAATATAAATATATAACACTTGCTTCAAAATTTAAAATGAAGCAAAATGAAGAGATTCATGTAACTATATTACAAGTTCGTTTTGCTTCAAAATGGATTTTTTTATTTTTTGTGCACAACTTAATACGAATATCTTCATACTCATTTGTCAATTTTCGATGTGATAATTGTGATGTATGTGAAAATCCTCATTTAAATAGATTTATTTATACTTAGATACACATGAAATTTTTTTATTTTGGTCTGTTCAAATCAGACCTCCATATAAGAATATTTTTTTGTGGTCCCTAGGATATTCTTATACATAGGTTTTACTGTACTCTTTTTTTAATAATAATAAAATAATAATTCACAAACAACACTTCAAAGAATTCATTAAAGTATATGGTCCAATTTCAGAATCAACTATTTATGTCCACATGCAAACATTATGGTCCTCCACTCCATGCTACTACAAAGAAACATGAATATCATTCTTGATCTTTTTTCAAAAAATCCAGTCATTGTGGTTATCTAGGAAATGAAAATCCAGTCATAGGTTAGCTTCTCTTCTCTTCCATGTAGTGGTGTTCCTGGTAGTGTTGTTTCCACTAGGTGGTGGAGGAGGTGGTACGCCTCTACAGCGATGAAAAAAATTGCTTCCTGGGTTCCGAACTCGAGACCACATCTGTTACAACCAAACATATTGAACTTTTTCTTTTCTCACTCTCTCTTTCTTTCTCACCTGGTTGTTTTTCTGGTAGCTAAGTTAGGGACCTATTTATAGGGGGGGGAAAAGGAGGTTGGCGGTTGGAAAAAAAACCCTTTAATTAATTTGCTCCTACAACTCTAGTGCTAGGTTACTTTCTCTTTGGCGCTTTCGCTAAAACAAACCAAACCCTTTAATTAATTATCTCCTCATATGGACCATGTATATACGCAAATGATGGAAATGAGAAGTGCCCCTTGAGTGGAGAGAAATTTAAGAAAGTGGCAGTAAGTTCCAGTTCTCAAGCGGTGCACATTGTAAAGTAAGAGCAAAATCTTTTAATACTCTATGATGATTAGTCTATTCGTTTTCCTTAAACTATTCCATGATACACATGTGGTCTATGGTCTATTAGTCTATTTTTTTCACCGCTGGTCTTAGAATTTATGATGTGAGATAGACAGAGTAGACTATCTGAACAGAGGAAGCAAAAGGAGAAGAATCAACATAAAAGAAAATTTGTATTATCTTTTTCCTTTCAAAAAGAAGTCCTAAATCAGTCGTGCGAGTCGGACCGAGTCATGCTCTGCAACTCGGCGATCGGAATGGTGACTTTCTTTCTCAATTTTTTTTCATTTTTTGTGATACAGCATCATCAATTCAGGTGAAAATCCTTCAATTGTTAGTTAGAGTAGTTTTCCATCGTTGATTTCAGGTGTTTATCATTTAATATGTCTAATAACTGAAAATCGATGGAGGAATCTTCAAATTCTCGATCGGAATCTGAGATTTCAAAAAAGTTTAGTTCAGATGATTCTTATGTTCCTTAAAAATTTAGTCCATCAATTTTCATACCTGATGAGATTATAGATGAGAGTGTTAATGAATGGAGGTTTAGTTTGATCGGTCGGCTGGATTTCGTCAAATTGAAAATTTCAACTGCTGAAGCAAGTTTAAGGAAACAATGGACTCTCACAGGTAAATGTCAGTATATTCCTATCGGCAAAAGATTCTTTATCATTAAACTAGAGAATCAGGTAAATATGAAATATGTATATGAAGGATTATGGGAAGTTGAATCTCAATACCTGAAACTCAGAAACTGGAAGAGAGATTTCAAACCTGAGCATCAAAAATCTACAATTGCTTTTGTTTGGATGTTATTTCATGGTCTTAGTATTGAGTATTAGAAAGAAGATATTCTTATGTCCATGGGTAAGGCAATTGGTAGACCAATTCGTGTAGATCCTACAACTCTAAAGCAATAAATTGGCTATTATGCAAGTATTTTGGTGGAAATTGATCTCTCCAATTAAATTCCTAACAAGGTAGTGGTTGAATCAAAGTACTGTAAATTTGAGCAAGAAATTAGAGTTTCCAAATTGCCTAAGTTCTGTAGTAAATACAAGATTGTGGGTCATCTGGTCACTGATTGCAGAGTGGCAAGGAAAGAACAAAACCAAGGAGCGAAAGCTAATATTAAGCAGAAAACTCAATGGAGGTGCACTCCAAAAAAAGTCACAATGCAGAGTTCTGGTGGATTTGATATTTGTTTTCCTTCTAGTAGTAAAATATGTGAAGATGAAGATGTGGATGCAATAATTCCTCCAATTTTTACACCTTCAATTAATAAGGAGAAAGGATTTACTGGTCTTCTGGAGTCAACTAATGATTTTCCTTCTTTATATGTGGATAAAATTATTGATGTGGGTGCAAGTGTGCCAACATTGAATTCAGCTATTGAAATACCCTCTAGTGAACAAGTTATTGGGCATATTCAAAATATTGTTGATGATAATAATACTACAAATGAGATATTATCTGCTCAAGTTTTGTCAAATATAAACACAGAGGTAGCTACTTCAGAAGGTTGGAAGGAAGTAACTGAAACAAACACTAAGCTCAGAACTGTGAATTATACTTCTAATTCAGGTAAAGGTTTTGCTTCTCCAAGTAAGTTTCAATCTTTAATTGAGGTAGTTGAAAAGCAGGATCATATTTTTTCAAAATTGATTAGCAAACATGTTAAAGGGAAGAATGCTAAAGGAGCTCCTAATATAATCACTAGAAAACAAGCAAGTGCTTCAGTTAATCAAATGTTAGTATGGGAGGTACAAGTACTTCCCAATTAACTCAATCTCAATGAGAGTTCTCTATTGGAAAATCAGAGGCTTGAAAAGAATTCAAGCCAAAGATAAATTAAGAAATTTAGTTAAAAGTTTTAGTCCTTCATTATTATGGGTAACTGAGCCTAAAATAAAAGTTTCTAGTAGTGGAATTAAGTGTTTAAACTTACCTGAGATGAGTAAAATGATTATACATAATTCTAGTGATACTACAAAAGGTAATATATGGTTATTTTGGAATTCTTCTTTATCTAAACCAGTGGTTGTTTCTTCTCAAGACAAGCCATTACTGTTAAAGTTGGATATGTTATGGTTACACGAATTCTTGCAGCATGTCTCACTATAGACAAAAGAGACTTATGGGATGAACTGATAGATATTAGTCAAATGAATTATCCTTGGATGAGAATTGAAGACTTTAATGTGGTGTTGAGCTATGAGGAAAAAGTTGGTGGTAGAATACCACCATTAAGAGTATCAATGCAGGATTATAGAGGCTGTCTGGAGTCTTGCAATTTAATTCAAGCTATAAGAACTGGAATCAAATTCTCCTGGTGCAACAATAGAGCTGGTAAAAAAGAATTTTATGTGACCTTGATAAAGCATTCTACAATCTCAAATGGATGGAAAATTTTGATGGTTGGTCTTATAAAATGGGGGTAAGAGGTACATATGATCATGGTCCTTTGTTTGGTTTTGTTGTGAATATTAGGAAGCCTATGAATGCACCTTTCAAATATCAACCAATTTGGACTTCTCATCCTGGTTTCCTGGAAGTTATTAAAGATGCACGAAATGATTTTTTTTTTTTGGTAATCCAACTTTTTCTTTCATGAGTAAACTGAAGAGATTAAAAAAAATATTGAAGAAGTGGAATTGGGAGGTTTTTGGTGATCTCAGTGTTAAAGTTAAGAAAACTGAAGATGAAGTACTTGCTGCTTCTATTTTATCAGATGCAGATCCTGAAAATCTTGAACTTTTAAATAATTTGGTCATTGCAAGGGGGAGACAAGAGATAGCTTCTCAACAATATAATGAATTAATGAGAGCTAAAGCCAGAGTAAAATGGATAAAGTAGGATGGTGCTAATACAACATTCTTTCATGCATCTATCAAGATAAGACAATCCCAAAACAGTATAACTGAGCTGGAAAGTACAGAGGGTAATGTAGTAACTGAGCAATCTCAAATTGCAAATCTTTTGGTGGAACATTATAAGAATAAATTTGAAGAGCATAGTGTCATAATTCATGAAGATATATTGGAAGCAATTCCTAAGATTTTAACTGAGGAGGGCGACAATTTTCTTGATGTTACTCCCACTGCAGTTGAAGTGAAAGAAGTTGTGTATGGCATGAATGCAAATAGTGCTCCTGGTCCTGATGGATTTTCAGGAAGTTTTTACAAATTTGCATGGGATATTATTGGTGAAGAGTTAATAGAAGCAATTCAGTACTGTTGGAGTCACAGGTTCATACCCAAAGGTCTAAATTCTAACTTCTTATTTTTACTTCCTAAAACTCAAGGTGCAAGAAAGCTGAGCAATTTAGGCCCATTGGTTTATCCAATTTCATATTCAAAATTTTCACTAGAATCATTACTACTAGATTAAGTACAATGATTGAAATATTAGTTTCTGTTCAACAAGGTGCTTTCATCAAAGGGAGGAACATTCAAGATAAAATTGTGTTAGCTTCAGAAATGATTAATGAGCTCAATATTAAAAGGAGAGGAGGAAATGTTGGACTTAAACTAGATATAACTCAAGCTTATGACTTATTGAACTGGGATTTCTTGTTTGAGGTACTTAGAAGATTTGGTTTTTCTGAAATTGGAATTAATTGGCTCAGAAAAAAAATTGAATCTACAATGATATTTGTTCTTGTTAATGGTATCCCTTGTGGTTTTTTTGGTGTTGGAAGGGGTTTAAGACAAGGTGATCCATTATCACCCATCTTATTCATTCTTGCAGAGGAAGTTCTTAGCAAAAACTTATTAAAAATGGTGAAGGAGGGTAAATTGCAAGCAATGGTGACTAGAGGTAATTGTCAGCCTTCACACTTAATATTTGTTGATGATATTTTTATATTCTGCAATGGCCATAAAAAATCTTTGGATAATTTAATGGAACTATTAAGCAAGTATCAATTGTCATTTGGACAAGTAGTGAATAAAACCAAGAGCAATTTTTTTGTTGGTGGTGTTTCAAATGCAAGAAGATCCGATATAGCTGAATACTTGCAAATGGGATTATCTGAGTTGCCTGATGCCTACTTGGGGGTTATCTTAAATCCTGGGAGAGTAAAGTCATATCAAGTTTGGGGGATGGTGGAATTAATGCAGAAGATGTTGGCTGGATGGATGGGACATTTATTGGCCTTCTATGCAAGATTAACTTTGGTTAAACATGTATTATGCATCATTCCCATATATAATATGGCAATTTACAAATGGCCCAAAGTTGTTATAAAAGAATGTGAGAAAATTATCAGAAATTTCCTATGGTCTGGAGATCCTTCAGTTAAAAAGCTAATTACTGTTAAATGGGATGAAGTTAATGCTCCATTAGTTGAAGGTGGTTTGGGATTAAGGAGATTGGAGATAATGAATAAAGCCTTATTAATGAAACTCTTGTGGAAGATTGAAACAGAGGAGGTTGAATGGGCTCAATTCATGAGAGCAAAGTACAAGAATAAGAGCAATGAATGGATATCATCTTATAAACAATCCTCAATTTGGCCCGGAATGAAATGGGTCATTGATGAAGTAAATGAAGGTAAGAGATGGATAGTAGGAGATGGAAATTCAATATCAGTGTGGCATGATAAATGGATCAAGGGTTATGCTCTAATTGAAAGGCATGCAGATGATAGTTATGTTCAGATGAATATGGATTTGAAGGTTGCTAATCTAATTGAAGATCGAGTATGGAAAATACCTAAGCAAATGTTTCAATTTTTCGAGAAGAATGAAGTTCCAGCTATTGGTGGTGGTGATAATAGGATGATATGGGAGAAGGACTTAAATGGTAAATTCTCAGTTGCAAGTGCATCTCAACAAATATGAAACAAATTTCATGTGGTACCATGGATGAAGCAAGTCTGGAACCCCTGTGTGCACCCTAACACCTCTACAAATCTATGGAAAGTCTTGAGAGGTGCTTGTGCAACTGAAGAAACTGTAAGGAAGAAAGGATTTTCAACTGTCTCAATATGCTATCTATGTGGCAATGCACAAGACACAATGAAACATATTTTATGGGAATGCAATTTAGTACTAAAATTTGGCATTGGCTGGGGGGAATATTCTGTTTCCTTAATCCTTCATCATTTGGGGATATTCTGAAGTCTGCAAAAGGCAAAAGTGGGGCGATTCAGGAAGTATGGCATACAAGGAATAAGAAGATATATGAGAATGCAGAACCCAACTTTGAGAAGTTTAAACAGACAATACAATCTTACACAAAGGCATGTGGTATAAGAATTAAAGGTTCCAAATGGGGGAATGTATATGACTTACAAATCTTATTATATTTTGGAATCACAGGAATTAAAACACACATGTAAGATGTTAAACAATGCTTCTTCAGGTTGCCTAGGAGAGGACATGTGCTCATATGCTGTGATGGAGCCTCCAAAGGTAATCCTGGAAATGCAGGATTGGGTTTTATGGCAAGGGATGAAGATGGAGAATGCTTGGGAGAAGCTACTGGAGGATTAGGGGTAGTATTAAATTTTCTAGCTGAAGTGATGGCATTGGTGGTAGCTGGTGAATGGGCAGTCAAGAAGAAGTATGTGAATGTAGTTTTTAGCCTTGATTCTAAAGTTGTACTACTAGCTTTCAGTAATGGTAAAATTCCCCGGGTTGTGGTGAATAGATGGAACAATATCAGAAGGTATATACCAAGAATCTCTTTCACATATTCATATAGGGAGATTAACTTTTCTGCAGACAAGATGGCTAAGAAGGGGGTATTGCTAGCAAGAGGTGCAGTTATCTATTATGATGATATGCCAGATTTTCTGAATAATCTTGAGTGTGAAGATGGGATCTACTTTAGATTCTGCTCATGAAAACTGCCTTGAGAGATATCAGTAATGACTCCTAGTGAGTATCTGTAATGCCTTGTGTTTTTCCTTGTTAAATTGGTATAGCTCAGTTATTGGGATTACCTTTCTGGGCTTCTGTCTTTAATTTGAAATTGAGCCTAAAAAGTTATATCTTGGGCTTTATGTAAGTTGTATCTTTTGATTATTTTGGTAATAAAATTTCATAATTTAGAAAAAATAAAAATATATATATTGAAGAGAGTTGTAGTGGAAATGATGATACCTACTTATAAAGTGGAAATTAGGAGATAACAAAACCAGTAGATAGGAAAGCAATAACATCTGATGATTTAAAGAAAGCATTAAAAGGAAAGGAAGTAATTAACTCGGGAAAATCAATAAGTACCAAAAAAGCAACTTTAGAGAAGAAAATCAGAAAAATAAGCAATTAGAGTGGTTCATACTGCTAAGCCAATACTCTATCATGAGAAGAAGAAGTAGTAGTATAATAAATGATGTTGAGGATAAAGAAAAAGCTACTGAGAATTGGGTTGAAGTGGGAAAAGAGGAAAACAATATCCCAAATATCATAGCAGAAGAAGTCCTTCAAGAACAATCTTCAGAAAAGAATGGGAAAATATTGGGTGAAGCTTTAATTAATATCACTGAAGTAACAAAACTAAACAGAGAAGAGATAGATGAATTTGCATGTGCTGATAAGAAGAACATTATTAATTGGGATGTCTTCCTACCTGAGAGCAGAGGAAAAGAAATTGACATTGACATGGAAAAAGCTGAGGAAAGCTCCAACTGTCTTTCTCTCACTGCACAAAATGAGGTATTTATTCAACAAACATATCTTTATATAAAAGGCAATTTCACTCATTACTCCTGTCTTGCTAAACTCTTAGTCTTAAAATTTATTTATTTAGGTATAAAAAACTCCCGCTGCATTAAAATCTTTGTTCTTTTCTTTAAAATATTTTTTTTTCTCATTTTTCATAAGGATATGATTGGAAGGGATTATGAGCATGAACTTTAGATTTTATCCTGGTATTCGCAGAGTAAAGTTTCTAGAAAATATGATCAGCACTTGAAAATTTACATTCATCCTATTTTGATTGATTGGTTATACATTTGTTTTAGATACATTATCATTTTCTTTAATAATCTTTATACTTCCATATTCCCATTACAATATCAAATTTTAGTTAGATATGCCATTATTGGTGAAGATGTTAGGGGATATGAGTTTAAGGTTTTGTCTTGGAACTTACAAGGCATTAAGGCACAACTAAAACAAGACCATCTGAATTACTTGAATAAATCTAATAACCTAGATGTCATCTTTTTATCTAAAACCAAACTAGGATTACATATAGTTGAAAATATTTTAAAAAAAATGAAATTAAAAGATTGGTTCATCATGCCCTCTATAGGTAGATCAGGAGGTTTTGCTATTGCTTGGAATCATGATGTCTCAGCTAAACTCATCTCATTTAAGAATAATGTTTTTCATTTCCAGATCACTAAAGCTAATTTTAGTATGAATATTTCTTTTATTTATGGTGCTTTGGACAACAATCTAAGGAATGAGCAATGGAGCTTTATTACTAGCATTAGTGAATTAGATATTCCATGGGCTATTGTAGGTGACATGAACTTCATTATGCATAAAGATGAGAAAGATGGAGGAAATAACCCCTCCACCAGTAGTTTTGCTTATAGTTGATTTAAATTTCACCGGACCTCCATTTACTTGGACTAATAAAATAGTAGGAGATCAAAATATACAAGAAACAATTGATAGAGTCTTTGTTAACCATAAATGGCTTGAGTTTTTCCCGAAAGCTATCAATAAACACCTCACTGGAGTGGCTTGAGATCATGCTCCCATCCTCTTAGAAACAATACCTCTTACTGATAAATACTTTATTAACCCTATAGATATATGAGGCGCTGGATTGAGCACAAAAATTATAATAGTGTTATTAGTAAATCAATCATGCTCAGCAAAATAACAACTTGTTAAAAACTCTCAAAAATGTAGAGTATGATCTTAGATCCTGGAATAAGTCTAATTTTGATAATATATACAAAAACGTCTCTACAATCTTATCAAATATTGAAGAAAATCAAGAAACCTTATGATTTAGAAGTTAAACAAAAAATAGAACATCTTCAAAATGAACTTAGTTCATGGTATGAAATAGAGAAAAATTTATTGGGGTCAGCATGTTAAAGAAAAATGGGCTAAAGAAAATGATAACAATGCTCAATTCTTTCATCAACAAGATTCTGATAAGAAGAAATTTAATAGTATTTATGCTCTTAGAGACAACACATGATTATGCATAGAAGGACAAGAACAACGTAGTTCCCTGTTAATTAATCATTTTAAAAATGTTGCTAAAACTAGTAATAAAGACATTGATCCCATTTTTAAGAAGATTATACAGCCTGCCATTAGTGAAGATGATAATATGAAACTTAGAGAAATACCAAGTGAATTAGAAATTAAAGAAGATTTTTTTATGATGAATGCTTGGGGTTCTCCAGGTCCTGATGGTTTCCCTCCAGGATTCTATCAACAATATTGGGACCTCTTAAAAGATGATATTGTGTCGTGCGTTCAAAAGGTTTTCAAAGATAAAAGTTTTAATCCGAATATAAATCATATGTTTATCTCCTTGATTCCTAAAACTAAGAACCCAAAAAACCCAAGTGAATTTAGACCAATTATTTTAAGTAATGCTTTTTACAAAATAATATCTAAGATTATTGCTAATAGGTTAAAACCTTTACTTGACAATCTAATATCGCAGAACATGTTAGAGCATTGCTCGGTCGAACTCGCAAGCATTGCTATCTCAAGCTTTTTTTGTCAAGTTTAGTTGCCAAAACTATAAGTCTTGATTTCTAGTCTACTTATAGCTAAGTCTCGGATTAGGATTGTAAGTGTGGTTGAGCTTTAAACTCCACGGCGTTCATCGATTGAAGACGAAGAACTACTCAAGGGAACTTGTGGAACTTCATCTACAAAAGGTATGTGGAGACTTGAACTTATGTATCACTCAAAAGTCTATCTACTCTATCTCATATTAGAGACAAAAGTCGTATTGTTATATAGACTTCAATTATACACATTTCCTATTTCGATCCGAGTTTATCTCGCTTATCTATTTCTCGAAATATGTGTTGGTAAGCTTTCTCTTTAGCCAAGTTCATCTTTACTCGTGACGAAAGTCATGTTGATTATTTCAATAACTTGAAAATCGCTTTAATGAAAATTGTTTGTGGATAACAACTATTTTAAACATAGTATGTTCTCACATTTGTGTAAAAGTCCAAAACCGGGAACCCAAAGTATGCGTACCCGTTCACGTACCGGCAGTTGTTGGAAATCCTGATAAGTATGCGTCACATCCGTGAATTTCTGCTGGAGTTTGGAAGTAAAAAACAAACTCAATCTGTCACTTAAGTATGCGTACACGTTTGCATACTTAAGAAGGTTACTTTCTAAAATCGGTTTGTTCATGAACTAAAACATTTATATAATAAGGAATGCAATCTTTGCAAACCGTGGTTATAATGTTCATGAATTTATTCGAGCGAATGAAAATCGATTTTGCTTCGATTGTATCTTGTATACTTCTATGAGATCTAAGCAATTGAACAACTCTCTAACTAGTTCATTTGAGCCATTTGAACTAGTTATGGTGAAGATGAATAAGGTTGATATCAAAGTGCTCATATGGCTAACCATTGGTTAACTATTGTTGAACCGACTAAGTGTACACATTTAGGTACGGTTAATCAAACCTAAATGAAGATACATTTCATTTGTGTATAACAACCTAAGTTCGATCTAATGGTTAAAAGATATTAGCATGAATCTAATAAGGTTTTCATCTAATGGTGAATATTGAATGTTTTGTTACCAAGGTAACTTAGATTGCAAACCCTGATTTCAAATCTATATAAAGGATAACTATAGCAACTGGGAAACCTAATCCCCACACCTCCTATGTGATACTATTTGTATAAGCTAGAGTCGATTCTCCTTTAACCTTAGGTTTTTCACAAAACCCTATAGGTTAACGACTTAAAGACTTCATTGGGATTGTGAAGCCAAACCCAACTATTTTCTCTATAGTTGCGTGATATGATCTTACTGTTTTCTATCGTGATTGAGTAAAATCGTAAGATTGGCTTGAGATTTATATCTCCGATAGGCAAGATAGAAAAGTAGTCACAAACATCTTCGTCTCATCGTTTGTGATTCCACAATATCTTGTTTCGTTAATCGATTAAGATTATTGTGAGGTGATTGATAATACTAGGTTGTTCTTCGGGAATATAAGTCCAAGTTATCAATTGGTTCCTGTTCACCTTGATTTATCAAAAGACAGAACAAAAACTCGTAGGTATATCTGTGGAAGACAGATTTATCTATTCAATAGACTTTTCTGTGTGATACAGATTTGTTTATCAAGTCTTCGACTTTGGGTCGTAGCAACTCTTAGTTATGGGTGAGATCAACTAAGGGAATCAAATGTGTAGTATCCTGCTTGGATTAGAGACGTAAGGACCATGACTGTACCTTAAATCAATGTGAGATTTATTAAGGTTCAACTACATTCCAGACCGAAGTTAGCTTTGTAGTAGGCTAGTGTCTGTAGCGGCTTAATACAATGTGGTGTTCAAATCTGGACTAGGTCCCGGGGTTTTTCTGCATTTGCGGTTTCCTCATTAACAAAACATCTGGTGTTTGTATTATTTCTTTTTCGCATTATATTTTGTTATGTAATTGAAATATCACGGGTTGTGCATTGAATCGATCAATTGGTAAATCCAACCCTTGGTTGTTGATTGAAATTGATTAATCCTTGAACATTGGTCTTTGGTGCCGTTCAAGTTATTTTTCTTATATTCAATCAGGCTCGCAAATTCTTATTTGTTTGATTGCGGATTGAATTGAGAAATTGAGATATAACTCTTTGATATACTTTTTATTAAGATTGAGTCTGACTATCTAGTTGGTTGTCTTGAAAGTATATTGGAGTTAGTCCATACAGATTGCTAAGCGGAATATTGGGTGAGGTTGTTAGACCACCGCTTTTTCAGAACCAATATGTTTTTATCCCCAAAAGACAAATCGCAGATAATAGTTCTTGCTCATGAAATATTACACACAATGAAAACCAGTAAAAGGAAAAATGGCAATATGGCCTTAATATTAGATCTTTCGAAAGCTTTTGATAGGCTTGAATGGGAATTCATTATGGTTGTTTTCAGACAATTTGGTTTTTCAGCTGATTTCTGTGATCTTATCTTTAACTGCAACTGGAACTATAATCTAATCAAGAATATTATTGAAGAGAATGATATAGAAGAAATTAAACTACTGGAACCAAGCAATAATAGTGAAAGATTAGATGTTAGGAAATGGATTGGCACAAGAGATGTCTCGGTTTCAGTCAAGTCTGCTTACAATTATTTGTGCGACAAAAATCATATTAACTTGAAAGTTGATTGGGTTGATATTTGGAAATTGAATGTCATGCCTATGGTGAAAACTTTTCTCTGGAAAGCACTAAGTGGTTGTCTTCTAGTTAGGGAAAGTCTGGGAAGATATACTCCTATAGACATTGACTGTCCTCTATGCAATAGTAATGCTAGAGAGGATATTGACCATCTATTTATTACTGGGGGGGTAGTCAAACGTGATTTCAAGTGACTTCCAGAGAATTTCCAAATCGCCTGTTAGTCCATAGAGATTTTTGGAGAGTCCCCAATGTCTCTTGTTATTGGTTAGAGACTTTTTTTAAGTCATTTAAACTCTCTGAAACACCATGTTATTGGATTAGGAGTTCGTAAGAGTCACTTCAACACCCCTGTTATTCGAAAAAGAATTGAAAGTCATGGATTTATTATTTTTAGAGATTTGGAGAGACGTTTCTAAGAAAATAGGCATAGTTGAAATTTCTACTCAAGAGGTGATATTTCTAGAGACTTGAAATTTGAGAAATATTTGGTAAACATCATACTCAAGATAACGATTCTTCCCTGTCAACAGAATAATTGAGGGTTACATACAACCCAATTATCAGCATTTCTTGACTTTCGTCTAATCTCAATCTTGTGACGCCTTTATAAAAAATTGAACATTACAAGCTGTGAACTGTAAAACAAAAGTGAACTATTATTTGCCTACAAATGTCATGGATACACTTATCCAACAAACAAGTGTCCCTGCTGCATGAATCCATTTATCCACCTTATTTTAATTATCCAACTTAGGGAGAAGGTGCATCTGAATCGAAGGAAAGGAAGTTCCATTTTTTATTCGAGCTGCTACTGTTCTTAAAAATGGATTCTAGTAGGCAGCCATTGTCACCAGTGGGTCCAATTCTTTATGGCGAGATGGAAGATAAAGATAAGGGATGAAATAAATAGAAGGGTTGTTGATTACCGCAGCAGCAGAAGCAGTAATTGATATGCAAAATTCTGAATATGATAATTGATATTTGCAAATCTTTTTTATTTTTATTTTTATTTTTATTTTAAAGATTAAAGATAATTGATTTCCAAAGATTATGATTATGATATGCAAGATTAGTTACTGCACATAGGTTATTTTTTGTTCTATATACTCATGGAAAATTTTTAGTTTCCTTTCGATACAGTGATCTTCCATCTATAAATACTTGTATTATCTCAAAGTAAAACATGCGAGTCAATTGTTCTTCTGGTATTGCATGCTTGTTCTTATTAGTTGATTATTACTCCCCTAGTCTTCGAATTATGTTGATGTTTATTATTCATAAATTTTGTTGTTCTTGTACAGGTCTTCCACACAAAGCTCAGCCATCGACTTTACAGGGTTTTGGCGAAGTACCAAGTAAGTTTCTCATGTGTCTTTTTACAGTTCAATCAAAGAGATCCCGAAGACAATCTTCCCCAAAATCAAACTCAGGGGCAACAACGAGAAAATGCTAATCAGTGGCGAGATAGTATATTGAATAAAATGTGGGACGAGTGGGATAAAGAGAATGAAAATTAAGGCATATGACAACAATGAGATTTATTTTGACAATGGACACATATTTGATTAGAAATTCATGGTACTGTTATAAACATTGTAACATGGATAATAAAAAATCCTGGCTTGATTGGGGTATACCCAAACTAATTGGGGTATACCCAATTTTAAGTGGACATGTGACCTTACTAGGGGGAGGTCAAATTTGGTTGAAGTTACAATACTACCCTTGACCTTTATAATTCTATTACCATAATCAGTTTTTTTTTTTATTTTCATCTTCCTTCTTCTCTTCTTCTCTTCCATAACCAACCACACCGGCTCCTCCCCCACCACCACCACCAAAACTCGTCGATTAATTCGTTAACATCGTCGATTCGAAAACTCCGAGTAATCTTCAACAATGGAACCACCATAGCGTAAGGGAACTCGTATGAAAGGCGCCAATCGAAAACCCAATCAATACAACCCTGAAATTGCAAAATTAGTTCAACAAAAAGAGAAGAAAAAAACCGTCGAAGAAGAAGAGATTGAACCCGCTCAAAACGAAGAAATGATGCGATTAAGAAAGTAAGGGCCTACTTAAACTCACTCAAGTACTTCAATTTCATGTTTGCATGTCAAATTAGGTCAGAAAAATCGATTCTTTGATTTTCAGTTATTTCCGCCGGCAATGTGTTTGTTTCACGACCCTGCCGGGATTTCATATTTAGTGTTCCGCCGGGATGCTCGTTGGTTGAATATCATGCCGGCGGTTTAGTTTTTGTAACTGCTTTCACAGGGTCGGGATGTTATTCAACATATAATCTTGCCGGCGAAAATTTTATTTTTTTAAGCCGGGTTGGTTATAAATTTTAAACTTGCCGGCGGGATTTCAGTTTTTTAGCGTCTCCTGATGCCTTGAATGATAAAGGTTGGAATGGTATCTAAATAATACCACGCCGGCGTTATGTTAGCCGGTGTTGTTTTTATTATATACGTTGCCGGCGTTTGTAGTTGAAAACCCAGCCATAGTTGTTAAAAGCCGACAGGTTATTGGAATAAAACCCTCCCGACCCTTGTTTAGCCGGCTTGCTGTTTAGATATCGACCCTTCCGACCTTAGTCCGCCGGAATGGTTATATATGTTGATCCTGCCGACTTGTAATTTTTTTCTTAATTGTTCTTGTTCAGGTTGCAAAAGGCAAATAAGAAAGCTCTGAAATCTCTTAGTCCTCCTTCAAGACCTCCTCGTGTTGGTGACAAACTCTTGACTTCAAGACATCGAGGGGCATACGTTGTGGCGGGAACGACAAAGATCCGTGTGCCGAATGATGATTATCAACCACCATCGGAACCTGATTCATACGAGACTCCGTGATGAAGACCAATCAATTCCATCTCGGTAGAAGAGGTGACGATGATGATGGTGATGAAAGAACTCCGGCTGCTGGAGGAGGGAACAATGATGATGATGATGATGGTGATCAAGACATGCCTAATGTTGGAGGAGGTAATGATGATGGTGATGATGATGATGGTAATGGAGATAAAGGTAAGGATATTCAGGATGAAATTGTTGAAGAGGCAGAGGAACAAGAAGAAGAAGAAGAAGTTGGGGAAGAAACCCAAGCTGCAAGTACTAGTGCAACCGGGAAGAAGAAAAGGGTTATCACTAAACTAGCTAATTCCCACATGCCTCCCTCTGAATTGAAGGTTAAATTGAAACCAAACGAGCTTATCCGGGGGACCCCAGAAGATGGTGGACATGTTCTTTTTGGATACAAAGACTCGTGGGCATGTGAAATCCAAAATACTATCGTAAGTAATCTCAATCCGTCTTTGTTTTTCATTTAAGTGTGTAACTATCTTAAATTTGCGTCAAGTGTTTGTATTTCTTTTCATTTTGTGTTTTTGGTATTTAGGATCACAAGCATGCTATCCGTCTCATGAGGCGCCAAGCTTCATGTTCAGTGACTAAAGACTTGGGATCTTGAGGATGAATGTGAGGAGGTGAAAGTGATTGTCAAGAACTCCAGGTTGTTGCCTGCGGTGGAGAGTTCGAATGTTGAGTATGATAGAGTTACCAGATCGAAGATTCTCGTGAGAGGTTCTACGGAGAGACCGATACAATGTTATTCCCATTTGGTGAGATGGCGATAACTCCCGATGATGCTCATCAAATTTTAGGCCTCGAGGTTGAGGGAAAAGCAGTAATGAGGGCTTCGATAATAACATTTCTTGGGAGGAAATCTTCAAATTGACCAACACTTTGTTCGGTTGGGATCAGATTAAGACGGAGTCTATGCTTGCGATGAAGGATGGTAATCTAAGAAAGAAGTTTAATCTGAAGAAGCTTAGGGATACATTATCTGGGACCAAGAAAATCTTTGATGTGGAAGGAAGGGTGAACCCCGTGCGAATCAATGCTACCGCGTCAGCTTATTTGCTATACGTCCTGGGTAGATGTATCTTCCCCGACAGTTCCGGAAGCTTGGTCGACGCCAGTTATTTGCAACTACTGGATCCCTTAGATAAGATGCATGAGTATTCTTGGGGTACTGCGGTGGTCGCCTTCTTGAACAATGAGTTGACAAAGGCTTCAAGGGCACTCACTGGCAATTTAACGGAAACATATGTCTCTTCCAGGTAATTGTATTGTCTAAATCATTTATATTTGCCAAATGCTTGTAATGTTTGATTCTTACTAAACTTTGTGTTTGCATAGGTTTGGATATATGAGCACTTCCATACTTTGGTGAAAACCAACTCCCACATCAAAGTGAATGAAAAGCTTGCAATTTATAAGCCAAGAGCGCAAAGATACAGTTTTAAGGGTGCTCGGGAAAAGGATATGCCGCACCGCTTATTAACGTGCGAATCGCCTTGGACAAATTGATCATGGATGAGGTAATATTTGATCCTTACCGAGATGCTAGAAATCAAGGTTTAATCCAAAGGATAGATGATGTTGCATTATACTACGGACCCTTGTTGTTCTCCCATGGATTTTCAATGTACGGTCCACATCGGGTAATGCGACAATTGGGTTACGTCCAAGAAGAACCCCATTTCGATCTTGAGCCTTTCTTTAAAGTGTTAAGGGAGGACTGCAAAGACATCCCAAAAACTATTAACGCCGCTTACGCTCCACCCCCAACTCTAGGACATTGGAACGAAAGACTTGACCGTAAAGTCGATACGAGTCTTTTGGACGAGGTGACCGAAGGTCATGAAGCTCAGGAGAGATACATGTCGTGGTACTTGGGTTGGGCTCGTCCTACTGTGATTAGGGAAATGACTGGTGAACAATTGGCTAGTAAGAGGAAGATGGCATCGAATGACTCAACAACAGTTCCTAACTTCCTTGTAAGTATTTTGGAGTAGCTCTTACTTACTGTTTTAAGATTACATTATCGAATAATTCTATTAATTGTTTGTTGTTTAACCGAAAATAGAAGGGGCATTTGAAGACCTTTGTGAAGTTGTTGTGTTGCGTGAGAGAAAGAGGAGAGCCTTTGTAGATTGAAGAGCAAACCAAGTACATTCACTATGCTAGCAATATTGACAATGAGGATGCCCATGAAATGTTCAAGCAAGTTGATGTCAAGTAAAGAGGGAAGAAAAGGCCGGAGGGAAGCACAAGCCAAGATGAATGCCGACAAAAAGAGGGCTCGTAGTGGTTGTGGTGGTGAAGGTAGTAGTAGTCTTGGTGTTCCTAAACGGGGCCGAGGTCGTGGTCGTGGTCGTGCTCGTGGTGAATGAATGCAGTCTCTAGTTTATTTCTTTATGTTGGGTTGGACAAATGTCAAGGTTAATGGTTGAACAAATGGTTTTTTAAGGTTTATGGGACATGTTTTCTTATTTTGGACAACAAGTGTTTGATTTCCAATTGTTGAATGAAAGTTTTGTTTAGCTACATAAAAGTTTCAAGACAAATAGCGGTAAGGTTCTTTTAATTCACCATGCCGACCATACCGGGGTCTGCAAGGTTTTTAAGTGTCGATCGCCGGCCACTGTCGGCGGAAAAGGCTTGCATACCAGTGGTCGGCAAGTGAGTCGGATCATTACCAAGCCGGCGAATATACATCCTAAGTAGTTGTATTATGTTTTCGAATACGCCGGCATTTTGTTACAGAAAATACCGTCTCCTGATGCCAAAACCATCATCATGCCGGCATGGTTTTAAATTTATACCCTTCCGACCATATCATAGCCGGCAGTAAAACTTCAAAATATATTGCCGGCGTATTGACAGAAGAAAATGATTTACTGATGCCAAAACCATCATAACGCCGGCATGGTTTTAAATTTATACCCTTCCGACCATATCATAGCCTAAGCATACCGAGAAAAATAATCTCGCCGGTAATTCAAAATTCAAATTTTTGGCAAGTACAATTTCATTGATTGACTTGTACTTGGGCACTATAACGGCCAAATTTGGACACCATCATATAAATACACTAATTCTCTCTACAAAACAACATACAATTAGTTTCATATACTCTCCAAAGCTCGTATCATCATACAATCCATCAAACTCACCCAATAGCTAAACAACAATGACTTCATTTGATTCAAATGAAGATTTGGCAATCACCAAAGCATGGTATGCGGAAAATCGACTTAGACGTCAATCCTCCGAAAGGGAGGATTCCACGACCTTTTGGGCTAGGGTACACAAAAAAATTTGCGGCGAGTTTGGTAATCCTAATGGAAGAAGTATTCAACAAGTCCATGAAAGGCACCTAGTCATCGAAAACGCGATACTTGCTTTTTGGCTCTCCAACCTCGGATTTTTAACACTCGCCCCTTCACCTTGTCCATTGCACAATTTGTAAGCAATTTTGTGTTTTTTTTTTTACGCAACCCATGTTGTTTTATCTTCCAATGAAACACCACTAACAAATGTAAGTTTGTTTTTGTAGCATGAAGTCGTGAAAGCGCGCTACTTGGAGGAAAAGGGGGAAGCATTCGCGTTCGATGCAAGCTATCACTTCTTGGCGCAAAGAATCCCGGAGGATAACCCGGAGTACTTGGATGCCGTATCGTCTTCGGATGAGGAAGATTGATGGCTTTAGAAGTTTTTGTATAGGTTTTGTGGGTAGACCTCTATGTAAACCCTCCGTTTCAATCAATGTAGTAACCAAAATTGCATGAATAAAGTGAATTAGATCTTCCGGTATTCTATTTTAAATTTGGTATATGTAAATGTCAAGTAGGTTATAAATCCTTAACATGCCTGGCTTACACATACGCCGCTGTCATTAGAATGTCGGCATAATCTTCATTCAAAGACCCTTCCGCCACAAAATGGTCGGGCGTTTTATTCATCCAAGGACCATGCCGGCTAAATTTGGTCGGCATTTTATTCAAACGAATACCATGCCTGGCTATATTGTAAACCTAAGACTTTATTCAAACCCGGACCCTGTCGACCTTTCATATTTTCAAAACAAAATTTTTGGATCGAAATCGAACTCATAAGACGGATCAAAAGGTTAATCTATTGAATTCATAATTTCAAAATTTTAATCTAAACTCAATTAATTAACCTAATCAGAATTTTAGTGTTAATTAACCAAGGGCATATTAGCCATTTAGAAAAAACAAGGTTAAGGGGTGGCTTGGTTTTACTTCAAAATAACCCGATTTTGTCTTATTAGGTATACCTCAATTAGTTTGAGTATACCCCAATCAAGCCAGGTAAAAAATTGGTAGATGTTTTAATTTTTTCATGGGATATTATACATTTTTTGTCTCTACAAATCACAAATAGTCTTTGCAAATCTCATTTTTTTCTCTATAAGTCACAAAGACTAAAATACTCTCAGAGAATCACTAGAAATCTCTAGATTTTCAGAGAATTTCTGGGAGTCACTCAAATTACAAATCTACGCAAGTCCATACAAATCTTGTTTGACTACCCCTGTTACAGTGTTCAGCATCCGAGGGGTGGAGGATTCATGGCTGGCCGTGCTGGTTTATTCCGTGATTTATAAAAACTATAATTCCCTGGCTTTTGGCAGTGAACTTTTTATGAACATAACAGTGTCAGTTGTGTATATTGAAACTTAATTTAGAGTTCAACTATTTTTGACGCATGCTGTTTGTACTGGTTGTGTATTCGGACATATCTAAAAGTTTGCGAGCAACTTAAATCATTTTAAAAAACTTTGGAGCTTTGAATTTCGATCTAAACTTCCTTAAAACTTAATTCTCTTAAGAACTTCTAGATATGAGCTACTGCATATAATAGGCAAGTTACTGAAACTCACGCCACCAGAGTTTCCACTTTCATCTTGAAGTGAAAGAGATTAACTGTCATTGTCCAAACTTCTCCAATCTTCAGATAATCAGCTCGCACACCCAAATTTGCAACCAGCCACAAATATTTGCACATTCTAATTCTTCCCCTGACAGCTTTATGGGACTAAACAAATCTAGCAGAGGTTTAACTCAATATACAGCTTTTGTACTAAAACTTCAATGTGTATTACTAAAAGTGCAGGGCAACAAACAACATTCACTTCAACCTGAAAGCTAGCAAAAAGGTTTCTTCCTCCTGCTATCCGGGTTATCACTCCGAAAATAAGACACATCTACTGCTGAGAGATTGCGGATGATGCAGGCACTGATGACTGATTATAAAATCCACCTTCTGATCCTGGAAATTCTTGACACAACTTTGAAAGTTGGTCGGAAGGCACGCCTGCAACTACATAACTGTTTGGTGCACTTGTCATAGATGCGGCACTACTCTGCATGAACTGGGTTTGTGGTAATGGGGTAGGAGGTAATGCTAAGGGCGATGATGACAATGAAAGAATTGGATCTGATGACGGTGGTTTCTGTTGTTGCATTGATTGCTCAGAAGTGACTGCAGCATCATATTGCAATGGTTCAGGGTGTGGACAAGAAGGTAAGGGATCTGACGCTGGTTTCTGAGACTGTATACCAGAAGGTGTTGCATTTTCGAGTTTGATCCTCTTTAATGAAGAAAACTCAATAGGAGGATGATTTTGCTGGTTCACAATGCCGTCGTTAGATGCTAGAGAGTGGACAAATGAGAGCATCTCAACAGAGGATGCAGAAGCCACAATTGCAGCTGCAGACTTTGAAGTATCCTCTTCCATGTTGGAATAAATGCTGGTGAGAACAGGATCTGGTCTATCTTTCTCATCCTCATTAGCCACTGGAGTTTCTGCAGTGACACTTGAAGGTATGCCAGAGACTGTGCTTGTTTCCTTCAACCTTTCCTCCGTTTGCACATTTCCGCTATTGCAGTTTATTGACTGTTCGCAAATGTTTACAACCTGTTCTGATCGAGTCTGAGCAGCCTGAGGGTGAACGTTTCACTAAAATTAATAACGTAACGTGAAGCTTGAGAGAGACTAGTTTTTGATCACGAGTCACATCATAGTTAGTTCAAAAGAAAGAGCCGACATATCCAGCGGGACAAAACCAACCAAGTAAAAAGAATTAAAATTTATTCTACCAAACCAGGTCGTAAAAGTTCGAAATTTTACCTGTAACTGGACACGGATTTCCTTCAACTTTAATTCCTGAAAACCAAATTTGCCATTAACTCATCAATAAAACCAGACAATCCAGAATTCAGATATCGGGAAACCTAACCAACCTGCTCTTCAAGAGCCTCCCTTAAGCGTGAGACAAGATTTGTTCTTGATGACTCAACTGCTGTCAACTGCTCAATGCTTTCTGTCATTATTCCATGCTGCTCCTGAAGCTCGGCCAGTACAGACTCATTGAATTTCCCTATCCATTAAAGAGAAACCCTCTGAGCTCTAGTTAAGGGAGAATATATGTCGATGCCAACTTTCTGTTGTTTCCTTATAGTCAACTTAAATTTACTCATCTTAGGCGATACCTGAGCTATAATCACCGCCAATTTCCTTATCTACTCTCTCGACAAAAGAAACGGCTTCCCTGTATTTGCTCAATAAAGCTTCTTCATCGACAGGGCCATCATATACAATTTCATAACTCAAAATAATTTTCTCCACCATACTTCCATCAGACTGTTTCTGCATAACGGGAAAAAAACAACAATAAACAAATCAAAAAATGAAGTACTGAAAACATCTATGCACCTCAAACGAAAGGGACAAATTCCTAACATATGCACACCCATACTCACCAGTTTTTCTCTTGAAGTTCCTCCATCTCTATTGCTCTTCTCCAAGTTCCGTACCAGAAGCTCTTCTTTTAATACTTTCCCCTGGACATAAAAAACTTTTCTCTCTTTCCAGATACCAATCTACATGTGCAGAACAGCAAAACAGGATGAACAAACATAACATAGAGAAAATATAGTAGATAAACTTTAACCTACCAACAGGTGCATATGGCATTTTTTTCGTATTATCCAACAAGGAACTACATTGCGCAACAACTAGATGTGCACATACCAGTCGTTCAGCAGCCTTCGTTTCCGCCTCTTCTCCATTCTCGACTACATCACGGAGAGCACCTGGAAGAACTTCCCAAAATTCAACAACAAATTCTGGACCCTTTTCCCGACTTCTCTGCAGTACATCATTTGCAAGATAGAGAAAAGCCAATTTCTGGTCCTTAGGGGAACAATGGAACTGTCTAGCCCATGTTTCCACAACTTGCTTAGCTTTATTTCTGTGAGACATACACCATTGCGATAGAGCTACATAGAGTTAAGTAAATCAACCAAAGAACATAAATTCAACCACATAATATTTTGATTTAGTTAGTTATTGCCAAGTATCCAAAATGTTCAGTACAAAATCTACGTAAACCCGAAAGTTCAAAAACTCCCCTTGATTATCCAAGTCGTCAACATATCAGCTTGTGTTAAACCTTTGTACAGCTTCTCCAATGTGATCTTTTGTGGACGAAATCCACTCTCTATCATCTCCACGACAAACTCACAAGCTTCTACCCACTTCGGTTTCCCACATAATCCATGAATCAACAACATATATGAATCCGAATCTGGACCAGCTCCACTCTCCTTCATTTCATTCCATATCTCCTGCACTATATCCATCTTGTTCAACCTTGAAAATGTCCCAACTAATGTATTATGTGGACAAACTCGGCGTACATGACAAGTCTCCCATCTTCTTGTACAATTTCAAGGCATTATCAGCATATTTCCTCCCTTGAAATTCCTTAAAGAAACAGTTAAAAGTTGTAGGTGATGGACTTACTCCATTAGCAACCATCTCATTAAGGATCTCCTCAGCATCTTTGAGCCTTCCACATGAACAAAGACATTTTAGAACTGAAGTATAGGTTTCTACTGTTGGGAAAATCCCTTTTTCTTTCATCGAACTCAACTTATCGAGCGATAAATCTGGTTTATGCGCATGGCTGTAAACATGGAGAACAATAGAATAGCTAGCCACATCTGTTCTATTCCCATCTTCTGCATTTCATCCAACAAGTTCTCAGCTTTTTGAAGTGAGTTCCCGGGTGTAAGACCGTTCTACGGCAAATTCCATTCAAGAGAACATTATAGGTAACAACACTTGGTACTAATCCACGATCTACCATTTCTTCAAAGAATTTCTCCGCCACTTCAGGTCGATTTAATTTGAACCAACCATAAATCAGAACTGTATACATTTGCGTATCCGGTTCAAATTTGAATTCCCTTCGATTGAAGATCTCCGTAGCCACCTTAACATACCCATACTTACACAGAGTGTCAAGAAGGTAAACAAAATCTTCTCTATCAGTTTCTCGTTTTGTGAAACTCTCCATGTCAGCAAAAGCTTGGACGGCTTGCCTTGTGAGTCCTGCGGCTATCAATCTACGAAACAAAATGCTGAAAGTTTTCGATGTCAGTTTATCACCTAGCTGATCAATATCAAGAAGCAACTGCCAAGCGACATCAAATTGCTGTACTTTTCCCATGATATCGATCATCATATCATAAGCAACCCCGTCATGGCGGTAACCAGGTTGTTCTTTTGCCCAAACAAAGAAATCCAATGCAATTTTCGGTACATTTTTCAATCTAATCAGAGTTTGCTGAACCAACTCAGTAGAAATTCTTATACCATTGAGATGAAGTAGAGAGGATTCCCAAGCATTATAAGGATCATGGCGCTCTATTAAAAGGTTAGCGACCATGTCCGCATCATTTGATGTCTGAAGAGACGGAAGGGACGGTTTCAAATATTCCCTGAACTCTAACTGTAGTTCGTTAGCTGGTGAGAGCTCATTAGAGTCAGAAGAAACATACGATGAAAAACTTAGTTTGGACAAGTATTGAGCCAAGGAAGTGAACAAGAAACATCGAGGTACTAATTTGAATGCCATTCATATCCTACAAAAATAGACAATCACACAAATTTACTAAAAATTACCAATGTTTAGCTATAAAGATTGTATATATGAATCAATATATATGATGGAAAAGAACGAATTATTCGGGAATTTTATCAAACAGCATATGTGCAGCAATAGAAAGAGTGAATAAGTTTGCAACTTTGCATACCTGTGTCAGTAGTGCTTTCACTGATTCCCGATATTCCAATACTAACACTATTATCTGCTGGCAACTATACCCGTATTTTTAGTATCACGTTAGATGATAAATTTGTTAAGACTAGTAGGCTTGACATTTTAAAGTTCTTGTAGATAAAATCATATATCTAGACATGATTTTTACTGATCAACTAGTACATTATTATTTGTCAGAAAGTTCATAGAAACAATATTCTCATTCTCTGTAATCACTAATTTAACAAGCAGAGAAATTACAAATTAGGAGCCTCAAACTTCTGATGAACACATATTGCTACTCGAAACAAAGCAGAGAGAAACTTATCTGAAAAATGCTTCATTTAGTCTAGAAATGCTTCATTTTCCAATTCAGATTATGGCGACAAGTTCTGTAAAGCGAAGTGATGCACACTAGAAAAGCCAATTCAGAACTGCAGTTGTGGCAACTTTGCCAGTTCTCTCATACATTATGTCATTTGCAGACTTGCAGTGAATTACAAACTAATGACCCTGACATCAATTGTGGGATCCTAATAACAAATCGATTGTACCATGAATACAAGAAATTGTAGATTACAAAAAATTGAAGTTACATAAACTAGAAAGTAATAAAATCATCACAAATCAGTTGTCTCCTCCATGAATACAAGAAATAGAATAGATTACAAACAAAAAGTTACTTATTTACGCCAGCCAGCCAGCACTATTCATTCACCACAGAAGGAATTCTGGTCCGTCAATTGGGTTTGCTGTGTTCATCATCATGTCCATGTAGCTGCTGCTGCAATTCAGTCTCTGGAACTCCAAATCGATCATATCAGAGAATGGCTCATCATAAACCATTTCAGAGAAAGGATCAACAACACTAATCAAGGGTTGGGATTCTTCTTGATTACAGAAATAAGAAGAAGAATCATCCAAGTTCTTAGACGATCTTACTGCCAACGAATTAGAATTAGATTCGACAACCCCAAAACTCTTCTTCATCTCCTCCACCGGTTGTTGTTGATTATAATCAGAACAAGGAAGTCCATAATCATAAACGTTGTTAGAAGATCCTACCACCGAACAAGTAGACTCGTAATTTGTAGATTCAATTACCCCAAAATTATTCTGATCGCAATTCGGAGATGATGATGGCGAAGTAACATCCCCTGCTTTCAATTGATTTTCTCTCTCGGAAATCATAAAAAATACGGATTCCAAATCTCTCTCAATCTTTGTAAGTGATTCAACAGTACATAAATTACCAAAGTTAGGGTTACCGTTACCATTACCAAAACAAAATCTCTGATTCTTCTCAACTTCCTCTGCTTCTTTACCAGTACACAATTTCATCTTGTTTTGGTTAAATTGCATGACGACCTCATCAAATTCATGAGGGTTTGCTGGTAATTCTTTAGCCCCATTGATGAATTCGGAATGCACAACTCCAACAGCCTTAACATCACAGAGTTTCCTCAACTCATTAAATTTCTTCTCAAATCCTTTGATTCTGTTCTTGAAACACTTTTTTCTAATCTTATGATCAACATGTTTAATGGAAGAAGATGAAGATGATTTTCCCTTTTGATTATTAAGAATACCCATTTTTAATTTTTCGAATAAGAACGAATTGTCAAAAGTAAAGCGGTTCCTACAATGCAAGAAAAAAAAATGAAGGCTAAGAAATGGGAACAAAGCAACGAAATTTATATCAATTCCATATATTAACTCATTAGTACCGTGGATGAATATAATCTAAGCATTCAAGAAGCGTCGAACTCCAAACTTGCTATTTTCCAAAAGTAAACGAATGATCATTACATCGGCCTCCGATTGAATTCCTTATTTCAATTCCATATACTAACTCATTAGTACCCTAGAACTGTCTGTTGTTAAACCATAATCTAAGCGCATCACTAGGCACCGTTTACATCAACAAAGGTGTCGAACTCTCCAAACTTAGCTATTTGTCAAAAGTAAACGAGTTCCTAAATTTATATCAATTCCATATATTAACTCATTAGTGCAATGGGAGTGGAGAAGATTAACTCCAAACTTGCTATTTTCGAATTTCCTTATTTCAATTCCATATACTCAACTCATTAGTACCATAATCTCCAAACTTGCAAAAGTAAACGAATTTCCTTATTTCAATTCCATATACTAACTCATTGTACCATAATCTCGTGTCGAACTCCAAACTTTTTATCTGCCAAAAGTAAACGAATTTCTTATTTCAATTCCATATACTAATTCATTACTGCCATAATCTAAGCAAATTGAGATTTGTCTGAGTTAAGTGCATATCATTGGATATATTTTTATGAGCAAAGCTCATAAAAATTGATTATTCCGTGAAAAGGTACGTTTATAGTCGAACTTTGCTACAAGGTATCAACTATGTGCGAGTCTAACTCAATGTGACATGTCCACTAAGTTGATCCAATTCTTACCAGACTTTCCCTCCCTATTCAGTACTCTGGTTAACTACTCTAGATAGGTTGTATGGGTTGGGTTTACCAGGATAGTAGATTATATCCCGTATCTTCCATCTCTCCAACGATTTCTGTTTCAGTTTCTCCCTTTTCTTCATCTTATGTAACTTTGCAGAGGGTCATAGACGGGTGGATATGAATTTATCGAATCCATACGGCATAGGTATATATCTCTATTTATTTTTTCATTTATATCGGATAGTAGGGTAATTGTAATAACAATTTTTTGGTATTTGAAACCCCAACCCTTTTTTTACTGTTTAAAACCCTAATTCTCATGCTTCTCCTTTAGAATTCATTGGGTTCATATCCTCATCATAGTTGCATGTGAGGGAATTGAATGAAATTAGATTTGATTTGTAATTAGTTGGTCCTCTGATTCGGGTTGAAACCAAATGGAATCTAATACCATTGATTTAGAAGTGAGTCTTACCAAACCAAATGGTATCAACTATGTGCGAGTCTAACTCAATGTGACATGTCCACTGAGTTGATCCAATTCTTACCAGACCTTCCCTCCCTATTCAGTACTCTGGTTAACTACTATGGATAGGTTGTATGGGTTGGGTTTACCAGGATAGGAAATGGATAGTAGATTATATCCTGCATCTTCCATCTCTCCAACGAGTTCTGTTTCAGTTTCTCCCTTTTCTTCATCTTATGTAACTTTGCAGAGAGTCATAGACGGGTGGATATGAATTTATCGAATCCATACTGATAGACGCATTTATGTGTCTAATTTGTCCTCAATGTTTCGTATTGTTAGTACTCGTTTTTGCCCTTATTATGGTGTTTTGTGTGTTTGTAGGTATTTTTTGGAAATAAAGATTGTTGGAAAATTCGGCTCGAAAAGTTGCTCGGAACACCCCGGAGGACATTTGCTATTCGGACTCCCACTTTGGATAAGGGGTAACCCAATTGCTAAGGGGCAACCCATTGCTATTCGCACCCCACAACTGGTTAGGGGGATACCATCTTCACCATTTTGAATTTTGAGAATTGGCGGGAAAAAGCTTGGTCACTAATGGCAGAACTGGGGTTGCGATTTTGAAGCTGTTCCCGTGAGACTAAATGGCTGCGATTGTTTGGGTATCTAACTTTTGGCCTAACAGGGCTGGTATAGGCCTTTTGTTCGACTAGTTTTGGCTGGATAATCCTAGAGAAGAAATCAGAGCAACACGTTCACCAAAAGAGTTTTTCACGGGATTACAACGTGATTTGACGTGTGATGTTCGTGTTTGGCCACTAGAAAAGCGTGTAGGAGTTAAATAAGTAAGATTCAGCACTCATTGACAGCGTGAGAAGAGAAGAAAGGGAAGAAAATATTCCCGAGAAGATATTCTTTACGGTCGATTGATGGGAGAATTATCTGCAGTTATTACGTGATATTTCAATGTTGTTGGGTTATAAATAGAGGATGGTATAGCAGTGAGGGGTTATGGAGAGTTTGGGGATAGTTTAGAGCAACAACAGAGTGAGAATCGAGAGTTGCAGAGAATACACTTCCGCTGCTGCTGTGAAGAACACGAAGAACATTAGACGCAAAAAGTCAGTCGTTTAGCAACAGTGACAACGACAGTAAGGAGCGGGTCGTACTTCTACAGTGACAGTGACGCGTTTTTGTTATCGTTCTTTGTAACAGTATTTTGCAACAATAATAAGCGTTGCAAACACCCGGTTTTAACCATTTTCTCCTATTTTATCATTTGTAAGCACTTTTGATCAATGAAAGGTTCTTTTGAGTGTGCTTACACCATGAGAAGCTAGACCCCATTATTGGGACGACGGAGGAATACGAATTTCATACATGGGTAAAATTATTTAATTCTTTTTTAAGACTTTTGCATTAATTTTAATTGAAATATGATTTGAATTAATTGGTTGTCATTTAATTTGATGAGGTATGCTTAGCTTAAATGTTTTGATACATCATGCTTAGGATTTACAACCAATCTTTTGAGAATCTATCTTGGCAAAAATAAGAGTTCATGTTTTTATTTGTTGAGCGATAATTGTTAAAAGAATTAATATTTGAACCTTTTGTTATGAGTTTGGCCGAATCCTGAGTCCCAGCACATCTCTTCATCCTGTGACAATATTTGTATATATTTTTCCTTATTTTCGCTATTAGTTTTAAAACAAATTCTCAACAAGTCTGAGTGAACGAATCATCTTACTACAACATCATTAAAAATAACCATCACATGCAGCATATGTATATAACTCTATTTATTTTTCATTTATATTGGATAGTATAGTAGGGTAATTATAATAACAATTTTTTGGTGTTTGAAACTCTAACCCTCTTTTTACTGTTTAAAACCCTAATTCTCATGCTTCTCCTTTAGAATTTATTGGGTTCATATCCTCATCTAGTTGCATGTACGAATTGAATGGAATTAGATTTGATTTGTAATTAGTTGGTCCTCTGATTCGGGTTGAAACCAAATGGAATCTTGTACCATTGATTTAGAAGTGAGTCTTGATTTTTAAACAACACTGGATTATCAATCTAAGGATTACACATATTAGCTGGAAAAATTATTTATAGTTTCTGGACTACCCAATCAATACACTGTATGTTGAACTTAGGTTTTGTTCTGTGCCATGAGATCGATTTGAATTTTTTTATAATGTGTACAGTGTAAATGAAAGAGTTAATGAAACCCAACCTTCATTGTTTTGTTTTTGGTATGTGTAGTTAGGTTTTAAAACCCCCATATCTTATGACCACATGGTGCAAGAAATTAAATGCAAAAAAATATGAATTGCATCTGCTAAGTTTGATTTGTTTGTATGAATGGTTTGGTGGTGATGATTATAATGTGATTAATTTTATTTTGTGGTTTGGTGGGAGAATTAGCAATCGGTCAGGCAATCAACCTGGGTACAATGGTGGTTTGAATATGTTCCAAAAGGTATCAAAATCCATGTCTGTGTTTGACTTCACCAAGATGGTGTACCACTTTTTCCGGTTTAACCCTTCCAAGTGTTACAAAATCTACTCCAAAGTCTTCATTAGCGTAGGGTTTTCTTATTTTGTTGACATTTCAAACTCCCCAACCATCGCGGATCTTGTGAACAAAGAACTCCATGGGCTTGCCAAAAACTTTTCCTTCTTCATTGAAGAGGTAATTAGTGAAGATGATCTTAGTGCATCTGACTTCCATGCCGGGATAAATGCGAGCCACTATTCTTTTAGGGGTTTTAACACTCCCGTTCCCCAGGGGCCCCAGTGCAATGCGACCCCAATAATTGGAGATCGTGTCATCTGGTATTTTTATAGTTTTTCGTAGACTTCTTTACGCTAATCACATGTGTCCCTAATGGTTACTGAACATATAAAATGTGTTGCAGCAAAGGAAATGACCCAAGTTCTGGTGGTTATGTAGAAATGTCAAAAGGTGGCGGTAGTGTATTCTGTGATAAACAAGCTCGGTATGTTTAATTCAACCTGACCAGTGTTTGAAACTGGGACCACATTTAAGGATGAATTATATTGTTGAAGTCTTAAACACCATAATTTCTCGACATCGTTATTTTTGTTAAGAAATAAAATTCTCATATGCATATTCAATTGTAACGGTACAATGTTCCTAGTTTTCTGTGGTTATCTACCTTGTTACGGGAAATTAACGACATACTTTCTATTAATCATCGGCAGGGGTTATGTGGAAAGTAGGGTTGTTACAGTTTAAGTTGGCACAATGTAATTTTTGTAGATTTGTTGATTTGTCTATTTCTTCTTTTGTTTACAATCTTTCTGTAAGCTTAGGGTCATTTTCTAGAGTGGGGGTCATTACTGGTTATTAAGATTTACACATAAAGAAAAACAAAACAAGTAGTGAAGAGAGTAGAGAATGAAAGTTGTAAAGAAGATAATTCAAAATCTACCATGAGAGTTCTTTAGGTGTCGACACGTAGAAGTATCAGAATCGGTATTTAACTCATTGTAGCTTCCCTTAAGTCCTTGACCATTTTACATGTACACAATAATGTTTCAAAATTATATAAAGGTCCCTGTTTTGATTTTTTGAAACCTAAACATTCTGATATTTTTTCCTAGGACCATTTAAACCTTACAACTCTGAATTGTACGGTACACAATACTATTTTCACGTCTTGGACTTTTGTGTGTGAATCTCTCAACCCTATGAACATGGTATTTGTACATTTGAGACTTTACCCACCTACTATTATGATGAAAGCATTTAATACTCTTGTGATGTGACTTTACCCACTTAGAATGCTTCATCATCTACTTGAAAACTTTAGTTGTAAACAATTCATTTGTTGGAAACTAAGTAGTAAGTCAAGATGATCATGTAAAAATTACCTTGAACATCTTACATGGTTTGGGTGAGACAATCATTTGATGTTAACTCGGGATGTTTCATATCAATCAAATAATAATTTGAAAATTACTTGAAGCTAGTGGTATGTGTAAGATTATCATTATCGTATTCTAAGGATGTTTCACATTGATTGAATGAGAGTTTTAGAACTACTACCAATGTCTGGATACAACACAATATGCGTAAATAATATACGAACTGTGAAGTGCTAATTAAGGTCTGGAACTCTTGTTTGCGAATGAGTTTATCTATGATAGGCCAGGAACTTTGGTTTGCGAACAGTGTTTGCAAACGACAAGACTAGGAAAGGTACGGAACGGTAGCTCAAGAACTCGGTTTGTGAACTCAATGGTTAGGTTCTAAGATCGGTAAGTACGAGTGTTAGAGCATATCTCGGTTGAACTCACCAAGCGTTAGTATGTCAAGTTTGGTTGTCATACTTTAGTATCAAAAATCATCTAGAGTCGCTTAATTAAATACTAGAGTCAACTTCGTTTAGATTAGACTAGAAAGTCTAGGAATGTTGAGACATACAAGTATTACTCCGAAGACCTGAAGAATGATAAGAAGTAACGACTACAATGACGACATCATCCTTCCACTTGAGGTTAATAATATTGACTTGAACTTGTTTCCATCCCTAACATATCTTTCAAGTCGTGTTATATTGAAAACATAACATGTGAATCTCGTATATAAATAATACTCTAGTGGATAGACATGATCATAATAGTATGGTCATAGTATTAAGGAATTATATTACGAAGTATAACACTTATCTTTTGAACTTCGTAGATATGACATCGACATAATCTTATATATAGTTTTATGATTATGTGTATGGGTTTATGGTGAAGATTTCATCATAGGAATCGATGTTTTACATTTGTTTAAAGGAAGTAGGTTCGTGAACTTGTTTCATAAATTGAAAAGGAAATCAATAGGTATATTGGTCCGACTATTCATTGCATATTATTTGGATAACCAATATGTGTGAGTTGGTAGAACTGATCTTAGCTGAGGTTAGGAATCTTGGTACAACCGATCGCAATACCTAAACTTATGATTTGGTATGACTGGTGCTGGTAATTGGTGTAACCGATCCTAAGTGATCACTATGAGATGGTATGATTGATCCTTGTAATTGCTGTGACCAATTCTGGTAATTGGTGTTATCGATCATAAGAGGTTGTGTGACCGATCCTTGTAATTGGTTTGACCGATCCTAGTGGTTGGTATGAACGATCACAAGTAGGTACCATGTTTAGGTAGAACTGAGCCATGTGATTGGTATAACCGTTCTGAACCCTTGTATGTGACTTGGTAGGACCGATCAGAATTAACCATTTTGACTTGGTATGACAGATCACATAGTAGTCTTGGAATTTTGGTAGAACCAATTCTAAACTTGTTTGGAAGTGTGGTAGAACCGATTCCAAGATACAAATCCGTTTTTCCATGAATTACATATTTTCTTCATGAACTTGTATAGATTCGGAATTAGGATTTATTGTGTAAGGATGTTAACATACTTTGAGCATGAGCATTAACTCTTATCATGTATTGGCCAAAGATATACCTTGGTACTCAAGGTGATCCAGTACCGAAATAAATCGAGAATCTTTTAATTATAGTTTTTGGTTTTATATGATTTAATTACCAACAATTAATGCATAGATCTAGAGAATAAAAAATAAGTAACGCGCATTTACTAATTTGAGATTTTCTATGAGAGATTTCGGAAAATATTGGACTACATTTATTGGAATTAGGAAAACCGAATTTGGGCATTCATTGCGTATCTTAAGAATATATTCAGTTTTGGAAATTTCTTGGTGTCCAAACAACCTTGGTCAATAAATACCTAAGTTTGCAATTCTAGCAAACTATCCTAAGAGCCACGCAAACTTCACTTTTTGTTGTTTCTGGTGGAGCCGTCTATCCGGAAAGGAATGTATCCTAATTAGGCAAAATCTGTTACGACCGTTACTTTGTAGGATCAGGAAGCTCTATAAGTACCGTTGGTGGCAAACTAGAATTTTCATTGTTAATTTAGTTTTCGATTATTGATTTGATTGACTAAGGATTGTTAAATCTTTGATTGCACCTAGTTTGTTTATTCCATGATCTTTCTAATTTGATATAAGGTCACTCAAACTAGATCAAAGATTTAACCTTTCTACGAATCTAAGTTTTTCTAGATCTGTAAGATAGATTCATTGATTTTCCATTGTTAACAGACTCCGTTTGGTGCGGAAAATCAATAAAGAATCAAGTTTATTTTTGCAGGTTGTTACGTTGAAGATTAAATCGAAGATTGAAAACTTTATTCTTGTGTTTTGATCTTGGTGTGACTTTCTGTGACTTGATTTTTCGGGATTAAAAGGTTGTTTATTTTCAATAAACATAAGCCTTTTGATATCAACAAGTTGTTTGTGATTTCATCATAAACCTTGTAATCAAGATTGATTCTTTCGGTAATCATTGTCTTGTTTGATCTCGTAACCTAGGAGCTTCGGATCTGGTAACATGTCTTAAAAAGAAAGATCTGTAACTGTGCTTTTATCATATATTTCGGTATTGTGATTAGAAAGTGAGTTTGGTTACCAAACAGTTTTTATTCCTTACTGTTTGGGATACGATCCTAAGGAATCTTGCCTTTTCATTTGAAAGACTGGTAAAAGAAGTTATTTTGAACCATTAAGAAGATATACTAGATTTAGTCTTAAAGAGAACGCATGTTCTGTTAGGATATTTAGTATCAAACGTCTATTGTGAACTTCGGTTCTGCTAGATGTCATCAACACAAGAATACTGCTGAAGATGAGTAACTAGGATTTTATATTGCTCGGTATCGTCTACACGAAGTTGCAGGTTTACTTTTTATAGCGTCTTAATTTCATCGAGTATCCAAAACCGTACTAAGTCCTGGGTTTTTTCTACAAGATTGTAGTTTTCCTTGTTAACAAAATTATGGTGTGTGCTTTACTTTAATTTCGCATTATAATTGTGTTTATATTATAATTAAAGTAAATACACTTGTACGTTAACTAGGCACTTGATATTGATCTTATAGTATTTTTGTCTTGTACCGTAACTATTATCAAGTGAACATCGTATTATTGTATTGTCTCGATCTTGTATCCATAGACGGTCATACAAGGTGTATTGTTATTCTCCACTTGGATTTGATTTCTCACATTGTTAGGCCAGACCGGACTAACTCTGTTCTAAGTGGACACTGTGTTGAAATATTCCTTTAGTGATTGTACCTTAAAGAGGTTTATACACGGTGGGTCTTGAATAGGTTGTGATCAAAATAAAATATTGTGGTATATTTGGGTACCCTCGTATTTTCAGAGAAAACTGAGACAAATGATTCCACCACTAACCAATTATCAGTGATGCAATCATAACAATAATTATGCAATACGAATTCAACAAGAACAAGTCTCGTTATTGATCATAATTAATAAGGACATAAACTACCTAGATTGATACGTATTATTTGTGATATTTATTCCTATTATAAAGATAAAACAATATAATGCGAAAAAGGAAAACACAAGACACCAGAATTTTTGTTAACGAGGAAAAATGCACCTGCAATAACTCCGGACCTCGTCCATCTTTGAACACAAAACTTTATTAATATACTATACTATCGTACTTCGGACTGGAATTTAGTTGAAACCGAATTAACCCTCCAAGCAATTCAGTTATAGTCGTGATCCTTACGTGAAAACTTTTGATACCAATCTGCATCTAAGCAATTGATTTCCTTAGCTAGCTTCATTTATAGCCTAAGAGTTGCTTCAATCTAAGTGAAAACTTTTGATACCAATCTGCCTCTAATAGATAAGCCTATTTGATTTCCCTTTTTATATTTCGATCTAGGTTTGGAAATCTATTTGCAATAGACAAATTCTATCTAACCCCAAGAATCTGAAACACTTACACTCAGTTAGCTGGGAAGCCTGGATTACTAATCACCTCTCAAGAATAATATAAACAAATCAATGAATAAGTGGTTTAGATATTCAACTTGAGGAATCACGAATTCTGAGACGAAAAGAACATTGTGATTTATTCTATCCCGTTCCTAATTTGAAATATACAAGAACCTCAATAATCAACAAGAACAAGATCAGGATACATGACTATTAGGTAAAAGATAGTCCCTAAGTGAAGTATTTAATTCGTAACCTACTTATGTTTCTCGGAGTAAACCTAGGTTTGAGAAGACGTATCTATAAAGCAACTAGGACACATATGTCATGGATTGAGAAGTCTTGTTGCACTAGTATCCATACTTACAAATTGTCAAGGATCTAGGTTGAATTCAAGCTAAGATAACTTGACATTAAGAAAACAATTCCTCAATATATATGAAATTCGTATTAGAAACTCATATAAGCATGTGAGAAGTTCGCCTTTCAAGTACAAAAAATAAATATAAACTATGATTCACAAATATTCATGCCTTATAAAATTTTAAGCAAAAGTGGTGTTTATTAACATTAATCTCTTAAACTATCATTCACAAGCACTGAAAGATTTAGTGAACAAAGTTTTCTTAGAAATGTTTATGACAGTTATACCAGTGCCAAACATATTTGTGGAAATAGTTATGAGCATCTGCTTAATTATATAATTGGTAGGTATGTGTAGGGGGTACATACATATGGACCAGTCGGTGAACTCAGGCTCTTGGGGTACGCGTACTGAATATGTGTACCCTTAGCCATTCACGAACTCATATCCTTGGAGTATGCATACTTGGCATGCGCATGTTACTCTCATTCACGAACTCAGAACCTTAGTGTACGCGTAAAGGGTATGCATACCTACCTCATTTTTGAACTCAGATCACTAGAGTAAGCGTATTAGGTATGTGTACCTACCATGCGTACAAAAATTCCGTATAATCTGAAAACTCTATTTAAACAATTTGAAACATTGCCAATAGTTAATATCCTTGCTTGAGTAATTTCTAAATGATCAACTTGAAAAAAAAAAATAGTTCATGAACAATAAATTGTTCTTAACCAAGATTGTTAAGGATCTATGAAAACCATTGCTTGAATCATATTTTGAGAGATTTATCAAGATAAGCTTGACTCGAAATTTCTAATTTGTAATATTAAATCTACTAAAATCATACGACATAGTCTCATAAGATAGAATGGTAACTGTCGTGAGTAAGTAGGATGGTTTAGTCTTCATATACCTCTTTGTCGATGAAGTTCTTCAAATATATTTGTTTGATCTTCAATATACAATCTTCGAGGATTATTAATTGATGTCTGATGGTTATTTTCAATGATGTTCTAGTAAGATGATTCGTTCACTCAGATTGTTGAGAATTTGTTTTAAAACTAATAGCGAAAATAAGGAAAAATATATACAAATATTGTCACAGGATGAAGAGATGTGTTGGGACTCAGGATTCGGCCAAACTCATAACAAAAGGTTCAAATATTAATTCTCTTAACAATTATCGCTCAACAAATAAAAACATGGACTCTTATTTTTGCCAAGATAGATTCTCAAAAGATTGGTTGTAAATCCTAAGCATGATGTATCAAAACATTTAAGCTAAGCATACCTCATCAAATTAAATGACAACCAATTAATTCAAATCATATTTAAATTAAAATTAATGCAAAAGTCTTAAAAAAGAATTAAATAATTTTATCCATGTATGAAATTCGTCTTCCTCTGTCGTCCCAATAATGGGGTCTAGCTTCTCATGGTTTAAGCACACTCAAAAGATTTTTTCATTGATCAAAAGTGCTTACAAATGATAAAATAGGAGAAAATGGTTAAAACCAGGTGTTTGTAGCGCTTATTATTGTTGCAAAACACTGTTACAAAGAACGATACCAAAAACGCGTCATTGTCACTGTAGAAGTACGACCCGCTCCTTACTGTCGTTGTCACTGTTGCTAAACGACTGACTTTTTGCGTCTAATGTTCTTCGTGTTCTTCACAGCAGCAGCAGAAGTGTATTCTCTGCAACACTCGATTCTCACTCTGTTGTTGCTCTAAACTATCCCCAAACTCTCCATAACCCCTCACTGTTATACCATCCTCTATTTATAACCCAACAGCATTGAAATATCACGTAATAACTGCAGATAATTCTCCCATCAATCGAACGTAAAGAATATCTTCTCGGGAATATTTTCTTCCCTTTCTTCTCTTCTCACGCTGTCAATGAGTGTTGAATCTTACTTATTTAACTCCTACACGCTTTTGCAGTGGCCAAACACGAACATCACATGTCAAATCACGCTGTAATCCCGTGAAAAACTCTTTTGGTGAACGTGTTGCTCTGATTTCTTCTCTAGGATTATCCAGCAAAAACTAGTCGAATAAAAGGCCTATACCAGCCATGTTAGGCCCAAAGGTAGATACCCAAACAATCACAACCATTTAGTCTCACGGGAACAGCTTCAAAATCGCAACCCCAGTTCTACCATTAGTGACCAAGCTTTTTCCCGCCAATTCTCAAAATTCAAAATAGTGAAGATGGTGTCCCCCTAACCAGCTGTGGGGTGCGAATAGCAATGGGTTTCCCCTTAGCAATTGGTTTACCCCTTATCCAAAGTGGGAGTCCGTATAGCAAATGTCCTCCGGGGGTGTTCCGAGCAACTTTTCGAGCCAAATTTTCCAACAATCTTTATTTCCAAAAAATACCTACAAACACACAAAACACCATAATAAGGGCAAAAACGAGTACTAACAATACGAAACATTGAGGACAAATTAGACACATAAATGCGTCTATCAATGTCTGATACCCAACTACCATATTTTAATCCTAGTCCGAGACTTGAGTTTAGTAAACTAAAAATCAAGATATAGTTTTGTCCATTTAGCATTGACAGCAAGCTTGAGATAACAAAACTTACGAGTTCGACCGAACATTGCTCTAATAATCTTTCCCTTTGTAAATTTTAGTGACAAAACTATCAATACATATGGATTCCAAAAAAATAAACCATTCTGTTAGAGAATTGCTCCGTTGAACCCGCTAAGTATTAGTATGTTAAGGTTGGTTGTCATATTTTAGTTATCAGAACTCAAGGTCGCTTGTTAAACTATGAAGTATAAAAATGTTGAGACATACAACTATTACTATGAAGACCTGGAGAATCCGAAGATGTATCGACAACAACGAACACATCATCCTTCTGCTCGAGGTTAGTAATACAAGACTTGACCTGTTTCCATTTCTATATACGTTACTTTAAAGCCGTTTAGATTGAAAACATAACATGCGAAATGATATATATGAAACTATAGTATTAGAGACTTGTTACTAGATTTTGGTCAAAGTGTCAAGGAATAATATGCAAGTTGTATCACACCTTTGGTATATTAAATTACGAAGTATAACGCTTATCTTTTGAACTTCGTAATTGTGGCATAGATATTATCTTTATAACTTGTTACTAGATTGTGTATGAACTTAGGACTGATTTCATACCTAGAAAACTATGTTTAAATACATGAGTTTAAAGAAGTTAACTTGCGAAACTTGTTTCGTAGTTGAAAGGAATCAATGGGATCGGTGTCCGACTTCTATTAAGGATCTATAGCAGGACCGATGCCAACCTATTGTGGTTTTATTGCACGACTGATCCCTACTACGGATCTTTAGCAGGACCGATCCTCTAAGCAAAGTTACGGTTTGACATATTCTCTAGGGTTTATGTGATTTTCATAATATGAGTTTTTATTTAGGAAAGTTCAAGATGTTGACATACTAAGTAATTTGAACATCTGTAAAATCCTATTCTTTTATTGTTAAAAGATATTCCTTGATACTCAAGGTGAGATCCCAAACCGAAATGTTTGAGAATCTTCTTTTGAGATTTTCAAATTTATATGTTTTATTTTTCCAGCAAGTAAACATATTATTAAAGTTCACTTGTATGCTAGATAATATTGAGTTGTCATCCACGAGGGATTTTGGTATAACAGTTGGATATTAGTTGGAATTAGACGAAACCGAATATTGGTGCTTATTGCATATCTTGAGAATATTTTTGTTTATGAAAATTCCTTAGTGTCCAATCTACATTGGTCTAAATAGTGAAGTTTATTCTTCTTACAAACGTATCCTGACGCAAGAACTTCATCTTGTAGTCACTGTTGTAGCCGACTAATAGCATTACTTAATAACTTGCGTAGGAGAGTAACCTAATTAGGCGAAATCTCTTATGTCCGCTAATTTAAAGACTTTTGTGGGATCAAGAAACGTCTAGATATTACCGTTTGTGAGAAACTAAAATTTGTATTGTTATTTTAGTTTTCGATTATTGATTTGATTGACTAATGGTGGTTAGATCGTAATTGCACCTAGTTTGATTATACTTGAGAGCCTTCTCTTATGATATAAGGTCACTCAAACTAGATCAAGATTTGACATTGGTTCTTATTTGTTTTTAGATATGATGATAGACTTGTGATCATCCATTGTTAACAAACTTTTTTCTGTGTGTGATCTATCATAGATTCATAAGTGAAATCAAGTTTATTTGTGCAGGTATATTGAAGACATTAAAGATTTGAAGACAAGAAGATTTCTTATTGGTTTTCTGTCTTTGCGATTTACTTTGTGCATATATTTGATCGGCTGGGATCCGACTTAACGTTGTTTATCTTTCGATAGACATCCTATTGCTAGTCGTATTAGATCAGCAAACTATCATTTGGTGGTATTCTTTAGTATCTGAATATGATAGTTTGTATAACTAGATCTAGTTATCTTGATTATTTAGATATTGGTGGATCCAACCAAACAAAGAAGTTTATTAGATTAAACGGAGGAGCCTTTATTTAAATCAACATAAAATATCGGATTTACTTCTTGAGATTGAGAGAGCAGTTACCGAATACAGTTTAGTCCCTTATTGTTTCAGAATACGATCTAAATAAGTTGAGTACAACAAGTCTTCACGACGGGTGAAGCAACTTAAGATAATGGAATCTATCTTAGGATTCACGTGCATTGGCGGGATTTGTTATAGGCGCAGGTAAACTGAGGAGACTAGGAAACTAGGGGTAATTTACTTGGTCTCAACTATACGAGGTTAGTAGTGGTCTTTGTATAGTGGCTTAATTTTGAGAGTATTCAAAACTGAACTAGGTCCCCCGGTTTTTCTACATCTGCGGTTTCCTCGTTAACAAAATCTTTTTGTGTACTCTTAATTTACTTTATGTATTATAATTATTGTTATAGTTCTAATAAAGTAATTGTACTTGTAGGTTGATCAAAACACTCGAGTCGATCCTCATAGTTAGATTAGGTTTCAGACTTGTATTATATACCATGTGTATACCTTGTGGTTGTTATATTCTTGACAAGTCTATGTCTATAGTAGATCACGCAAGGTATATGTCATATAGGTTTATATCAAAAATATTGTGGTGTACTTGGTACCCTCGCCATTTCAATTGGTATCAGAGAAGGCAAACACGATAAGATCTAACAATTTCAGTTTACATGAATCGAGTTCAGTTAACGTACCGCCAATATTTGATGGTACTAATTATCTCTGGCGGAAGTATGCTATGAGATCTTTTCTTCAGTCACGCGATTTTAATACTTGGCTATTAGTCGTTGATGGGTATGAACGTTCAAAATGAAAAATTAGGAAACTGAGTTTAGAAGCTTTGCTATATACTCTAGTGAAAATAAAGTTCTTGCCAAGCATATTTTAGATGGTTTGAATGCTATAGTTCATGCTGATAGCCGAGATCTTCGGCATCACTTCTCAATGTGTCAAACTTCCCAAGAAGCTTTGGAATAATCATCAGACTGTATTCGAAGGAAACACATCCGGAAAAAAAAGCTAGACTTCAAACCCTCACTTCTGACTGGGAGAACCTTCATATGGATGATAACGATACTTTTGAAGATTTTCATGTAAATCTCTCTGAGATTATTGGTGCTTCTTTCTCTCTTGGAAAACTATTTCGAAAAAGGATATAGTATGCAGGATTCTCAGTCGTTACCATCTAGATACCAGTCTAAGAAACATGCAATCATAGAAGCAAATGATCTTTCGACGCTTTATCGAAGCTCTCTTGTAGGAAACCTAAAGATCTTTGATCATGAGTCTCAACATAATCCACCTCGGGATATTGTTTTTAAAGCAGAAAGAAATCCAAAGGTTCTGATCAAGGAAGATATTTATATTGGCAGACAATCCAAATGAACTGATTGCAGGAGATTTAGATGATGATACTGATTGCAGGAGATTTAGATGATGATATTGATTCAACACTGTCATGGATTACTAGACAATTTTGTGATCTCTTAAAAAGTAGGAATAAGATATTTGTAAAGGATAAACATCATCTTGTTCGTTCTCATGATCGGGTTCTAGCCAAGAACAAAAAGGATCAAGAAGAAGATGATGAATATCATCCACAGTGCTTCAAGTGTATGGGTTTCAGTCATTTAACGACTATCCTAATCTGAGGAATGAATATTAGTATTGTGATTATTGAATATAAAATTAATTTGTTGAAGTCGTATTGTACTTCATGTTATATGTTTTTCCTTGATAACTAAATAAGTTTGTTTTTCACATATTTAGAGAATAGTGGTGCATTCTATTGAGCTGTCATCTCACCCGAATTGATATTCCTTACAAAGTTATGGATGTTAGAAGTGGAACTAAGAAGTTAGCTTATTATTGGTTGCATTTCTTTCTTGTATTGCTTGAAATGTAAATCTCAACTGAAATGTTTTTAAAGATATTTATTAAATTAATTACATCGATTCATGTTTCATAAATTTACAATTAAGTTTGGTACGAAAATTAAAGTACTAGAAATATATGCATAAGTTTCTTTCCAACCTGTAACACTTCGAGTTCAGGTCTCCATATGGGTTCAACACTGGTCTGAAACTCGAGGCGTTACAATTTCCATTAGAGTCGATCTTTCATTTTTGTCATGGGGGGATCCGTCAACCCAATGGTGAAAGATATAGCAGAAATGCAGAATAAGAAACAACTTCATATAGACAATCTAAGCAAAGATATCTGTTGAAATAAAAGTGATATGAATGAGCAATTTTTTTTCTCTTCTACCACTAGCAAACCATCTGAACAAAACAGTTGGAAAGCAGGTCAGTAACTCTAGTGGATTCCTTGTAGGTGTGGGTGACAAAGAAAAATGATACAAAACTAGCACGAATACACTTAATTGGTTCCCAAACATGATGACAGATTCATGGGGGCTTGGCATAAGAATCAATGAGGTAAGAAATAACTGTCACAAAATCAGTTCAAAGAAAATCTTTTGGAACCCAGTTTCAACCCCTTGTATTGTAGCTCATGGTGAGTAGTGGAAGTAGGATTTGAGATTTCAATAACACTAATTAAAGAGATACCATCACCATATCTAATTATGGGTCCAAACCCAACAATATTATCCTTGTGTGTCCCATCAGTGTTTATGGCAACTTCGTCAATCTCGAGCTTCATCCAAAAAGCAGTTAATTGGCTCATAATTACAAATTTGTAGTCAAATCTCCAATTAGTCTAAAGATCCATATTTTTATGGTTGCCTGTCATGAAATTTAAACTAATAGCCATCTTTAAGTCTAACCACCAAAATTTTATAATAGACCATATTTGGAAGGAGAAATTTATGAGTGAAAATCCTTTTATTCCTTTCTCCCAAAAGTGATAGACAAAAGCATTGAAACAGAGTTTACGAACAATGCCAATTCCCTTATCTCCTATAATCCACACTCACCAATCAAAATGGTTTTCCAATCAGCATGAGGACCTCCTCTAAGCTCCATAAGTAACATCATTTTATACCATATTAGAGAAGAAAAAGAACGCGCAATTGGGGGATATCAAAACTAATTGGGGGATATGAATTACTTCCCCCAACCTTAGGTGCATGTTAAGGGGTATTTTTTGGGTATGAAAATACTAAAACACCCTTAGATTAATAAAAAAAAACTTATGAAAAGACTGTTAAACCCTCCCCCAAAAAATAAAAAACTTAAAATCGAAACCAAACACAAAATCAGTTATCCCCCCATGTACCGGCATAGTCGTGTGAGGGTTAGGGTTCCGAAAATCTTTTCATCTTCTTCATTCGTTCTTCATCGACGATTAATCGTTAAATCAAAAATTTCTTCGTCGATTAACCTACCCGAATCATAACCATGCCTCCACGGAAGAAAACAACTTCCCAATCGAACCCAAGTCAATCGAACCCAAGAACGATTGCTCAACAGAAATTGAAAAAAAAGACTTGCTTTGATTGCTCAAGAGGAAGAAGACAAAGAAGCAGAGTTATCGGACGATGAACTACTAGCAAAGATGGCTTCTGTGAGAACCTTAGTCATTTTGAACTGTTTAATTAGTGTTTCACTCGATTTGTAGCGATGGATTTAGGTCCAAATCGCGATACCCTAACTGCAAATTTTGAGTTTCTGAAGTTCCGGCATTCAATTTAGTATGAATACCGCACCGGTAGTTGAAACCGAGAAGCGATCTAGGATGAATACCACGCCTGTAGAAGTCTCGGCATTCGATTTAGTATGAATACCACACCGTAAATAGGTATCGACACTCAATCTAGGTTGAAGACCATGCCGGTATTTAAATTCTAATATCCAGAAAACAATAGGGTTTAGTGAGTTGTCTTAAGCATAAACTGTATTTTAGAATTCATGCCGGAACTCTAGTTTTGGTATCCATTAATTTTAGAATTACTTCCGGCATCTTCGAAATTTTATTTTGCAGGCCGGTACTTGAACCCGACATTGATTCTTGTTATGCGGGTATGCCGGTAATCGTGTTAAGTTTCCAGGAATTTCGAAGGCTGTACCGGCATCATATACATTTATTTATGTATGCCGGTACTTTAATCTGGCATGGATGTTTATTATATGTAAATGTCGGTAGTGGTGTTTAGTTATCTAGGAACATTCCTATACTATACCGGCATCCTCGACATTTATTTATGTATGCCGGCACTTTAACATTCCTAGCTCACGGCATGGTCTGTTCTTTGAAAGTTAGTGGTTGTATAATATATTAATTTCGTGCTTCTTTTGAAATATATCTAAGGCAAAGGAAGCCAAAGCAAAGGAGGCTAACAAAGGAAAAGCTAAAGCTGCTGCGACTAAGAAAAAAAAGGAAGGATGGTCTTGATAATCATTCTCTGCCTCCTCGAGGGAATAACAAAAAGCGTTTGGGTTTTGAGACAAGAGGGGATATTTGGGATAGTGGTCGTGATCGTAGTATTCTTGTAATCCGTGAATCTACTGCAGCTGTTGAGGAGGAAGATGAGGAAGATGAGCAAGATGAAGAGAAAAGTGAGGAGGAAGACAATGAGATTGATCCAACTCAATTAGCAAACCAAATCCAAGGAGTAGTTGAACAAGGTGGTCCAAGTCAAAAACCCACACAAGGCAATGGGAAAGGCAAAGGCAAAGGCAAAGTAAAAGTTAAAGGTTCGCACCTTCCTCATGTTGATGACATGATACCCGAACTTGAACGTGGTAAAATTTGGGGCGCAACTTCTTTTGATCAGCGGGTTCTATTTGGCTATAAGCACTCATGGGCTCGTACTATATATCAGACCTATGTAAAAATTTCTATCTCGTGCATATGTACCGTATTTATGCAAAATCTCTTAATATCTCTTAATCGTATTATCTCTTAATTGTAGGATCATAAGAAGGCTGTGCGTGTTTGCCGAAACCAAGCCACAGCTGATTGGGATTTGTCTCTAGAGCATGATGATGTCCAAGCAATAGTAAAGGAATCTGGTCTATATCCTTTGCTTGAAAATTATGTGAAGCCAGATATTGTCACAGTCAATTGCTTCGTCGAAAGGTATCATGGTGAAAGTGATACCATGCACTTACCGTTTGGAGAGATGACCTTGATCCGAGATGATGATGCTCGAACATTTTAGGCTTGGATAATACCAAGCAAATCAATTGCAGAACGAGGTGACCTTGAGATAGAATGGACAAAGTTGCACGAGATTACTAACAAGTTGTTTGGTTGGCACTACAAAGAGTCTGTGGAAAGCTTCTATGTATCTAAGGTTAGTAGGACAAAGACATTCAAACCGACCTATTTGAAGAAGAAGTTTGAAAACACAAAGAAAAGAAGAGTGCGGGATGGATGGGACCCCATATGATTCGTTATATATCCGTTATGTGCACTGTTATACATCTTGGGCACTCGGGTATTCCCCGACACTAGTAGCAACAGTGGTTAGTGCAAACTTCCTTCAAGACTTGGATCCGTTGTACGAGGTCTTTACCTATTCATGGGGCACCGTGGCAATGGCACATTTGATGGCGGAGATGAGAAGGGCCTCTAAGGCGGTTACAAACCAATTCGTTGGGAATTTCACTCTACTCCAGGTACTTTTGTTTTTAAACTTATGTTGTTATTTATATTGTTCACGTGTATCCTTATTATGTATTTAGAAACAAAATTTACCGACTTTTATATGTATCATTTCAAATTTGTATAGGTGTGGGCTTATGAACATTTCCCAACATTATTCAAGTACCACCCCTTCTTGAAGTTTAATCTTGTTGTTGACCCCCAGGAGCCTAGAGCAAAGAAATACGAGTTCAACGTCCATCCGAAGCCCGGTAATAATGGTCGACTGATAGAAATGAGATTGGCTCTTGACGCGATGACTACCAAGGATGTTGTGTTCGACCCCTACAAGGAGGTTAGAGATAACCGTCAATACACTTGGTTTTATAACATTTCATTATACCAAGGTCCTTTGTTCCACCCAAAGGGATACGTTATGGCTGATCCTCGACGTGTGATGCGGCAAATTGGATTCAAGCAATTACCTAATATCATGAGAGCCTCTACTGAAAGGTACCTTCTTGATTATTTTCGTTGCATGTCAAGTTCCACAAGGTTGAGGGCAGAGTATGATCCAACTCCCGAACCAACAAACTGGAGGGATAGGGAACCACGTCGTTTGGTAGATACTACTAATTGGGAGGTTGCGAACAATGGTGATGAAGCTGACCCAACCTACATTCGTGATTATTTGGAATGGTCACAATCCACTTGTTGTGCGGCCTGAAGATGTCAAAGTTCCACCCCAGAAAAACCCTCCCGTTCCAACTCCTATAGCGGCACCACCTACGACGAGCCAACTCAATAAGACAGTTGGATTGCTAGTAAGTATTGTTAATTGCTTACTCGTTTAATGTACACATAATTTTATATTAGCATATATATACTAATTATGTGTTGTATGTATGAAACTAGAGGCGTCGGCTTGGAAAGTTGAAGAAGATGTTAGGTTGCAAGTACTCGGGAGGAGAGGTGCTATCCCTTGAAGAGATGAAGGAAGTCGGGGAAAAGCTTGATAAAATTGAAGAAACTGACCGTAGTGCAAGATATTTGTTCGGGTAAACGAGGAATAGAGTGGCCCAAAAGAAGCAAAGGACCGAGTGATTAGCTCTTCAGTTGTGTTTCTTTCATTTGGATGGTGGTTGTTACGTCTTGAGAAATTTATAACTTGTTTTCGTTTGTAACTCATGGTTTACTCTTTGGTTTGCTTTTGGTTTATGATTAGTGGGTTATGAACATTTAAGCACGATCCAGTTTGTTTTTGTTAGGTTGAACATGTTTAAATTTAAATTTGTAGTGAATTGTTATATTTGCAAGCTTTATTTACAAAACTTGTCGGCATGGAAAAGGTTACTAGGATGCCGGTACAGGTTCCGGCATGAAAGATTATAACGATTCTATGACGGTCACTGGTACTGGCACAAAAATTGTTCTACAAAACCATACCGGAATAGGAAGATTAAAAATTCCATGTTCCTGTATAGATATAGGTAGGTACCGGCATGAAAGCATTATCTAAATCCATGCTGGTTACAAATACCAGTGTGGATGCGTTATCTAAATCCATGCCGGAATTGTATTTTTTTTTAAATTTCATTTTGGTTACAAAACCGGCACTCTAATCTTGATTGATTGGATGCCGGAACTCTTTTTTTTCAGAAAAATATCATCACATTTTGGTTATACCAGAGTTAAGTGGTTTAAGATGATCTTCTATTTAGTAAGCCATCCCTTTTCAACAATTGCGGAACCTTTGAGCCTTTCGCGAATATCTTCGAAGACATCGTCTGGAATCTCGGTGTCAAGGACCATCTTCATTTGTTCTTCTTCTCTTTCAACATATTCCTTTCCCTTCATATAGCCTCCATCACACCCATCGATAGGCTTGCATTGGCCCTTGGAGTTTTCTCTTGATTCTGCTAGTTCAACAGCTTTGTCAAACCATTGAAACTCATCGCACTTTGGGTAATTCAAACACCTTAGAAACATTCTTCCATTTTCAGCATCATCAGTTTTTGCAATCCAAAACCGGCGTGTCCCATCATAGCTTCTACACTTTGAATAAATAAAAGGACAGTCCATGGCTAGATGAGACGGTGACTTGTAAATTTGACACGTGCAATGATGATTCTGTAAGAGAATATTATATTAGTTATGCGTCATAGTAGTGAAGATTTTAAGTGTCCATATATTGTTAGTAATGTTCAAACTACTTACTTTGCAAATAGAGCTTGATGATGAATCTCCCATCACTTGTGAAGCTTGAACCGTGCTTGCTTGATCTATTTTTTGAGGCTTGCTTTCTTGAGAGAAGGATTTTTGTTATTTGGTGGTTGCTTTGTTTAGCTTTTTCCAAAGGAATTGGGGGTATTATATAGAAATGAAGCACCAGCGGTCATATTTTTCAAAAAACTAGCCGTTTTTTTTTTTTTTTGAAATTCACCAGTACCGGCATGGTCGCAATTATACATTCAACGCCGGTATGGTGTGCTGGCGTTAAACCATGTTGTTAAACCATGCCGGTAATGGTTACATATTTGGCATAATCTCTGTGAAGAAATTTACTTGTACCGGCATAAACATTTAACTGTATTTCATATCGGAACGTTGTGCCGGCGTCCTATGTCACATTAACTTAAATGCCGGTAGTTTGGGTGATTTCAAAAATACTAGCCGTTCAGGTTTTTCTCTATATAAAGAGAGCCAATACTTGGACCCAAAAGCCCAAAACTCGTGTGTTTTTATATATATCCTTGAGACTCTTAACTTAGGCTAAACCCTAGAAAAATCATCTATAAATAGCTTAGTATAGTACCTAATCCCACATACAACAAAAGGCATCGTTTGACTCCGAGGAAGATTTAACAATCACCGAAGCATGGTACGCCGAAACTTTTCCTTCAACTATAGATAACAGCACGCGGGATTCCATGTGGTTGAAGATTTTTAACAAGTTTATTCACGATTACGGTAACCCGAAAGGAAGAACTGCTCAACAAATCGAGCAACGACACGACATCATCTTAAATGCGGTGGTTGAGTATCTAAAAATGAAACACCGGATCGACCACGATACCCACAATAGATTGTCCCCTCAAAAACTCGTAAGTATCCTTATGATTAATTCGACACAATCTATTCTTTTTCAATTTTATGTAACAAACAAAGTTTGTGTGTTGTTTTTGTAGCATGAAGCCGTGAAAACGCGTTACTTGCAAGAAAAGGGAGAAGCATTCATGTTTGAAGCCAACGTGAACCATATTGTCACGGAGTACCACCAGCTGGGTGGATCGGAGACGGATTCTTCTTAAGAAGATTGATAGTTTAGTGGTATTTGCTTAGGTTTTTAGGGTATTTGGTTAGATTTTTAGGGTATTCGGTTTGGTATTTCGTAAGGTTTTGTGGGTACATCTCTATGTGAACCCTCACGAGACTATAACTTGTCCACTTGGGTCACCAAGTGGTTTAAAGGCTTGATGCACGTGCTAAGTGCATTCGTGCTTCCTGCGACAAGGATTACATTTGAAATAAATTATAGTTCCGGCTTATTTTATTTTGTTAATATAATACAATACCATCAGAATACCGACATAGATATTGTATATTTTTCTATGCCGGAACCAAGTGTTACAATACCGTCTACAATAATCCATGTTCCGGCGTTGCATAGATAAACTTTAGTGTGCCGGCAACAATTCCCAGCATGGTCGTACTTCCTAAATTCAATGCCGGAAAATTACATTCAATGCCTAACGACTATTTTTTTAAACCATAGACCAGTAAAGAGCATTTCTGGCGCGGGATCTAAGTTACTGACAATGCCGGGATGATAAAGTGGAAAAGAGACGTTATCTCCTCATATATTTAAAGGAATGGATACACCCATTGCACTTGATACCTCAAAAAAAAAAACGTTAGCTCCAAGACATTTCTCTGATGGATTATCAATCACCAACTACCAAGTTCATCAATTCCCTCAAAAAAGAAAAACGTATGAGGAATATATTGTGCACTGCGATAGGAAATCAATCATCAACCACCACCAACTCAGTTGCCACAATACTAGAAAAACTAAGAAGGAAGGAATAAACCACCAAGTCAATTGCCGCAATGGAAGAAGAGATAATTAAGAGGAAAATAGAAGAAAAATAGGAAGCAAAGCTTGAACATTATCGTCAAAAACTATCTAAGATTGAAGTGGTGGTTGAGGAAGCGGATGAACGTCAAAAACAAGCTAAGATAGAAGCGGATGTTGAGGAGAAACCCAGCGGATTAAAAACTACTACATGGTATCGGATTTTCCGGAAGATCACCGCCCTTCGGATATTTTGTGGGGTCTAGTTAGGACTGGTTCTTCCATGAATAACTTGTTGGACTGTAAGAAATGCAGAATAGAATGCAGTGATCTTGTTGTACGCAATCGAACAACTGCACTCATCAAATTATGTCGCAAATACAACGAGTTTCTTGCAAGATATATATGGAATAGGTATGAAGCTCAGGAAGCATATTTCAAGTGGTTCAAAGATCCTTTTAGGCATTTTGAAGCTGCTTTGTTTCTTGAATCTCATTCCGAGAACTGATGTTAGTTGCAATTGTCTTGAGATGTTTCATTTTATGTGTTACGTTGTTTATGTGTTTAATGTTTTTTAGTTTATTTCCTTACTATTAATATGAAGGCCATTTTGGGTCGGTTTGTTTGCTTAAAACCTTATGGTGGCTCGTTAACATAATACAATACCGTCACAATTGAGTGTCAAGATAGTGTTCCGGCGTTAAATGTAGCAAGACAATGTTCCGGCGTTAAATGTAGCATATATGTGGTGCCGGAATTCTGAGGCTTGTTACCTTTTATAATTAAAAAAAGAAACAACTAACTCTAACTCCTTATTCTTCTCCATTGTAAACTGTCGCACCAATTATCCCCCATTGTAACCGCCACAAACCACACCGTACAATCCCATTCCTTTTCTTTGTCTCTTAAATAGAATACAAGCTTAAAGGGGCAATTATCCTTCCTCGTATGAGTCTTGTATACCCTATTAGTCTTCTTTTCATATATATAACCCTTTCTCTTATGGATATTCTTCCCCTTGTATTTCCCACTTCTCTCGCAAACCATCTCAAAACGCCTATTTGAACCTTGGGTATTCCTCACCAACACACACTTGTTCTTAAGAGTCGTCTCTTTTGCCCAAGCAATTGCTTCCGCTGGAGATTTAATTCCCTACATTAGGACAACAATGGAAGATTATAAGGTTCATTACAAGCAATCCCCACATAAAGTTCTAAAAACTAGGTGAAAAGTATTGTTTGGTAACATACCGGAGGCATCTTATAGTATTCGGACGTATCCGGACCAAGCGGTTTGGAATTTGTTGGATCAATGTATGTCACAATCTAAGGAATAAATGAAAAGAAAATTGAATTAGTTCAACAAAAAAAACACTACCATGCCGGTACCATTTCCGCGTGCTCGACCACAGATTAGGCATTGAATAATAATGTTCCGACATTTTAGAAATACACTTGAAAGGAGGAGACAATTATACACAGTACCGGCATTGGATGTTCTTGAACACAATTGCCGAAAGAGGCAATACCGGCATTATCCCTAAACAAGGTACAAAGCCGATAATAGGAGCCGGCATTATCGATATGTGAGTTTTCCAGCCGGAACCAAATGCCGGCTTGGCGGTAATTTTAAAAGCATGCGGGACCAACTACCGGCGTGCCCGATATTTTATGTACCACGCCGGTATTAGAGTTCAAAAATCTTAAACTCCTGGATGTTGTTCTGGTTGTACCGACATGGTCAGTTAGGAGTGAACCATGCCAGTTTGAATATTCCATTGAATATTCGGTGGTAGGTAAAAAGCATAATTGCATACCGGCATGCATAGTTGGTTTGAATACCACGCCGGTAAAGTTTTTAAAATGGGGGATATCTTGTAATGGCATGACAAGGAGTATGAATACCACGCCGGTGGCATTAGTTCTGGCGTCGTATTCATACAACGAGCATTAGGTACTAAGCTGTTTCAGACAAAAAAATGGCGGTTTCAAAAATAAAAATCAAATTTTCGACCTCTTTGAAGCATTACCTGTGTGTTGGGGTTGCTTGTATGTTGAACATGTTTACTTTCTTGGGTTGGTTCTTCATAAAACACTTCATGGTCACGAAAATCATGATCCAAGGGTGTTGGTTCATCATATAACTCCAATTGTGAGTTGTTATCATACACCGAAGATTGAAGATATGATTGTTGTTGTAGTTGAGCTAAAGATTCAATTCTTTGCAATTCTCTCATCACAATCATCTTCCATTTTCAAAAAAAAAAATTCCACTTAATTTTTTTTTTTCTCTCCTTCTACTCCTCACTCACACAAATTAAAATAAAAACACACACTAATATATCCCCCAAATACTTAAGATTTTTACTAATTATTATTAACCACTAAACATGATTAGTGAGGGCTAGATTAGGAATTAAAAAAATAATTACATAAGGGGTGATCCAACTTTGCTATTTGGATCCCTATTTTTTCATGTACCTATATCCCCCAATTAGTTTTGATATCCCCAATTGGGCGTTCAAGAAAAACTACACTTGAATAACAAGTGATATCT